>CM067379.1:22890513-23490513 GCA_034510155.1 Eucriotettix oculatus
ATATATCGAGTGCCTTAGTTGAGTCTAAGGCTACCTTATTTTTACTTCCACTTCCTCCTTTTTCAATTCCGTTACTTTCCAATTATAGGAATGTCCTGTTTCAGGGTATCGCTCACGTAGCCTGTTAACCCATAAAAAAATATATCTTTGTTAAATGATACGTTGGAGTAATTATGTGAAAGAAGTTTTGTAATTGAATTTGTGTAAGGTATATATATTTTTTGGATAACTAATTGAGATTTTAATATTAATATTTATTATATTATGAAATATGTATTGAAAGATCAGTTACGATTGTTGATTTGTTATAGTTATATTATTGTAATGAGTTATTTCATGCGGGTGTGTTCCCAGAGTGAGCGATTCTCCGCCGTGTGAGGTGTAAAGGAAGTGTTGGGCCCATCTGCTGGCCAGTGGAGTGTCGCATTCGAGACAAGTGCCTGCCCCTCCCCCTCCTCCCCCCATCAGCTAATTACAGAACACCAGAAAACAAAGCGCCATGATCACTCGACACGCTCAAGTCTACTTAATTACACTTTGTCAGTCTCTTCTGACAGTTGCAATTTAAAATGGCAGGCCTGCGAGGTGGGGGCGTAAGTGATGCAGGGGGAAGGAACGGACGGACGGTGTTCCTCTCTGAAAAAAAAAGCGCCACCGAAAATCCCGCCATTGGACACGTCGGTCATCTAGTTTGGGAACAATTACCAGTCCGACGTAAACTATTCCAGATTTCTGTTATTCTGTGTATGTGTATTTTTTTGGTAGCACTAATATGCTTTAAATTAGGTCCCTATAAAAGATGTTCCAAAACAAACTTGCAGTACGTGGCCAGGTGGTTCAGTTCTAGCACTGGGATAGAAAACTCACGTGGAAAAAATTATCATTTGTAATATTATATTTGTTTCTAAGATCTGGTACTGAAATTTCCAAATTTAGAGACAATAAGCATTAATTAGTTGAAATCATATAACACTACGTTTAATCCAATAATTTTTGGACCTCACGACATGATGGAAGCCGTAAATCCACGTCGTCAGTTTCCAAAGAACTTGATAGAAGATCATAGATGCTGTTAAGAACCTTGGCATCACTTCGTATAACAGCCATATGTTTACACAATTACATTTACAGTATTTCAGAAATCGTTTTTGTCTGATCTACAATGTAAAATTTTTCCGACAATTAAACATAATAAGTAAAATATGTTGCCATCAGGAAGGAATTTAATTATTACGATTACGACGTTTCGTCCATGTTTGTGGACTTGCTCGGATAACTAGACAAAAATATTTTTAACAAAAGAGTGAGTAGATATTTCTTTAAAAAATAATATTTATGTGTATAAGAATTAAGTATATAATAGGTTTGAACTTTAATGTTACAACTGCTACACAATAAATGTATATATATAAAATTGAAAATTACAATTTATGTTTTAACAAAACAGCACGCATTAAAAATTAATAACGTTTTTGTAATATTTTTATGTTAAGTTACCTGATGCAGTCCAGAAATACGGACGAAACGATTTAATTATATAGATTATTTTTTTCTTGCTGACCAGAAAAGAATTGCATTTTTTTATTATATTTTCATTCTGAACATTGCTCTACCTTCCGCACCGCCTATTTTCAATTCCCTTCCTACGCTATTAAAGGGGAGTTGCCTGTTTCAGGATCACCCTCATGTAGCCCCCCAAAATAAATTATTTTGTATTCTCGAAACGAAAGGTGTGGCTGTTAGAAAGAGTTTATAGTTTTAACTTTGCTCTTTGTTTGTAGACTTAATAATTCGAGTTTAGTCTGTCCCATGTAAGCGGCACGAATTATCTGAAATAAAAAATTGGTGGCTTCTCTCAGTTTCTAGGTAAAAGTGTGTGCGTTTTGGGTAATTACTATAGTTTCCAGGAGGGTAAAGTTATTATTTTATAATTATATGGTAGACACTAGTTTATTTTCAGTCGTATATTTTTGAAACTATATTGTTTAGCATTTGTATAATATTTTGGTGAGTAAACTATAATTTCCTTGAATCCAGGTCAGTATGTAGGGAGATGTTTTCAAAATTAATTTAATTTTACCCCTGTATGCATGCTTATTAAAGTTCTACAACACCGATAAAATGAAATGGAAAATTTTCTGTATCAACGTCAGTGAATCAAGTTTCCCTGTAAAAATTCCAGTCCCAGTAACGCTCGGGGAATCGAACAGGCTGCTGACTGACTGAATGAATGAATGGCTAATCAATGGGACACTATTTAACTCCAATCAGGACGTAAATTGCTCCATCGTTTGTGAACAAGCTCCGAATGGGAACCAGCTTTGATCCATAGGAGAAATTACCTTGAGTTTTTTTTTCACAATTCCATTGGGTCACATTCTTCATGTAACATTACCGTCACATCATAATTTGGTATTTAGAATTTAGACAATTCATCTTCACAATTTCCTAGGTCCTATTTAATCTTTATGAGTCTTCATTTCTAGAGCTACAGTGTAAAGGAAAGCCGTAAGAGATGAAATCAACTATCAAATTACAAAATATTGCCAGAAAAATGGTAATCGTTTGAGCCTCTTTGACTTTTCGATTGAATTATGTTATATAATACGAAAATGTTTTTTATATAGGTTCATATAATCCATCTGATAATCTGTCATTAATTCTGTATTTAAATATCGGTATAATATTTTAATTGAATGTATGATTCATTAATACAAAAATATCTCCTTGTCTTTATACATGCCACAAAAAAAGGTTTCAGTCAATTACATTTTTGAAAAAGATAAGAAATAGTTCTTTTTGATCTGTATTTCATTAATATAATAATATTTCAGGTGAGTGAGAAGAAGACTTGGAAACCATAATAAATGGAATGGACGTGGTCCTGGAGAAAGAGTACAACATAAGGATTAAGGGAGCGAAAACCAAGATGACGGAGTGTAGTATGGGAAACAACGGGATAACAAAGGATGCTAGGATAGATAGGATATTTTGAAGGAAATTAAGGAATCCTGCTACTTGGGCAGCATAATAACTAGAGTAGGATAGCACAGGCAAGGATTACTTTCACCAAAAAGAGAAAATTACTTACGCCTGTTGTAAGTGTGAATATTAGATAATCATTGGTAAAAATGTTCGTAATGGAGTGTGGCGGTCTATGGGTGCGAAACGTGGACGGCAGGAGTAGCAGAAAGGAAAAGAACAGAAGTTTTTAAAATGTGATATGGTAAGAGAGAACAATATGGAGTACGTTGACGAAGAGAAAGGACAGATTAATAGACCGCGTTTTGAGACATGAGGGTCTTGTGAATTTAGCATTTAAGGGAAATGTTTGGGAAAAGAAAGAATTATGGAGGCTAAGGATGGTAGATGGGGGATGTGATACTTATGTGGAAATGAAAAGGCTTGCGTAAAATATTTTAGCATGGAGAATTACACCAGACCAATATTAGGACTGAATACCACCACCACAACAAAATATTGTTATTAATAAGAATTGCGAGTAATAAACATAATTACCAGAAACTGTTCCCAATCGGGAAGCGAAAAAACAATGGTGGAAAATTTTTCAAGTCCAGTATGAAGAATGTAAAATTTTAACCTGCCATTTAAGCTATATTAACTATTTTTGAGAGGATATCCTGACAATATGACAAACTCGCAGGCAATATTTTAGGAAGCCGAATTAAAAAAAATATCATCCCCCCTTTCTAATTTCTTTTCTATGCTATTAAAGAGGAATTGCCTATTTCAGGATCACCCTCATGTATCCTGTTCCCCCCTCCCAAAAAAAACCTTAATATGAATAAATACAACAATTTCCTTGACACATTAACCTCATCCACTAAATTCCGTTTCCCCGTCGTCATTCAATCCTTAGTAGACAAAACCCCTGAAAGACCCCTAGGCGGAAAAAGGTAGAACGCATCAAAACATCCTTCCTACAAACAATAAAATTAAATTATAGTAATTAAAACCAATATACTGAACAATAAATTAATAAAAGGAAATAATTAAGCAGAAATAATTTGGCTGAAGAGATGGCCTAAACCTCTGCCAGCCCACCTCACTAATGAGGTATGAAATTACAAGTTAAGCAAAGAAACGACATGCATTGCCAATAAGAGGAAACCCAGAGAGGTTAACCTTCTACTGTGTTTTCTAACCCCCTCCTCCCTCCATCCTTTGGCCACCGGTCAAGAATTATAAATTATGTCTCCCACATGGATTTCCAATCGGGTGAGAACATCGATAGCTCGTGATGTTTCGATGACATCAGTTTCCAGCCATCGACGATATCATCCGGTAGGAAACCCGGGAAGCCTCCATGCATTCTCTAAACCGGAAAAGCTTTCTTCCTCCTAAGTCTCCCATAATTTGTACAATTTTTGACCAGTTTGAAAGGTACATGCATAGGGGTCACAGATATTGGGCGTACGGTAATAGTTGTCCACTGAGCCAGTCGGCCAGATGCCACCAAAAGGTTTTTAGATTTGCATCCTCACAGGAATCCAGTTTCCCATTATCGCAAGGAAATCAGAGAAATACCAAATACCCGGCCTGCATGAAGTTGCAAGTCTCTGGATCACATTTAGCTGAATAACCGGATAGGATCTGTGAACTACAGCCCGGCTTTCCTAGCGAATCCTTGGCTACCTTGTTCTACCTTCCACAGGCCCCCCATTTATATCACTTCCTATGCAGTTATAGGGAAGAGCCACCAAAGCGAATAACATTGTCTTGTTTTTGGAATAACAGGTTATATGACGGTGATCCTGAAACAGGTAACTGACCTTTAATAGCATAGGAAGGGAATTGAAAGGGGAGCGGAAGGTAGAGCAAGGTAGCCAAGGGTCAGCTAGGTCCCCCAAGCTATAGTTTTAGGATGTCGGGAAAACCCTAGAAAACCTGCATCATGTAGGTCGGGTATTGCGTACTATTCTCACGCCCTTCGGAATGACGGGAGACGAGTTTGCTGTGGGGTCGCAGCATTCCCTTCTCCATGTCTAGGAGGCAGTTGGCCGAGTGATCAAATGTGGTGAGCAGACAACTCTTGTCTTATGCCCAAGGTCTTCGACCCCAGTACATAAACCTCCTAAAATAGGTAAAGGTGTCTCGGCATCTGAGAACTTCGTAAGCATTGCCGACATAGTCAGGTGAGCCCCGCAGTCACTCTGGGGGGAAATATCTACGAGAGAAAACTCGCACAGGCCCGAGATTACCAGAGCGAATAATATTGTCGTCTATTTATATAGGTTTAAATCGAAACACTGGCTTGTGCTTGCTCTTAAAAGTAAAAGAAATGAGTACGTAGGTGTCTGTGTATAAAGTTATAATTTACGTTATTTTAGAGCGAGAGATGGCGCTGTATTTTTGCGAGTTTCGCACGTGCTGCTCGCCCCGCTGCAGCTTTGCAAAGTAGCGTCGAAGCCAGAAGCGACCTAACTCGATATTCTCGGCGTGTAATCAGCAGAGGTAATATTTCAGAGCTAATGACGTAGCCGCGGGAGAGAGAACCCGGTGTAAAACTAATGCTGTGCGGTTTGGTCGTAACAAGCTGTGAAGAATTGAGTGCACCAGGTGATGTATCAGTTTTTCATCGGCGGCATGAGTGCGGTATTGCTTTTAGCCGTTGAGCAGCCGGCAGGGCAGCGTGCCAATAAATGCAATTCAATTAGCACCCGGGCACTACTGCGGTAAAACACGCAATTTGCTGCCCATAACCGATATTTTAACCAGCGGCTGCGATGGCGAGGTCGTACTTTATTTTCCTAGTTGTTGATGAGGTTTCGGTCATGGCACCGGTTCAAACGGGCGCTGATGACGAGGGGGACGGGAGGGGGGAAGAGTTGTTGAGGGTAAGTAAAGCATATCGCACAGTTTTGGGTGGTGAAGGATGTGGAAGAGAGGAAAGAGAGAAAGCGGGGAGGAGGGGGGATATTGTTGGCTGGATCGCACCCAAATCGGATTTCATCTGCGACTCTGATAAAAGCAACTGCTCAAAGCGAATTTGGCAGCATACGGATAATCACTTAAAGGACTGTACAGTAGAATGAATGATCCATGCCAATAAGATATTTGTTTATTGCATAGATTCGAATAATAAAAGACAACAGTGACCCGCTCAAACTTGATACACTCGACAACGAATGGACAGATTTCAATGGATTCTCCTAACTGTATTTCTTTTTTCTGAATATACAACCCAGACTGTTTTCTTCTTCCTCCTTGGCCCTGCAGCCCATTTAGGGCCAGGGTCGACTGTGGACTGTCATCTTACACGACAAATAATTCCGAATTGGCAGTGATACGTGCTCAGCGTATCGATTCTTAGCAGTCTTAACACCAGTCTAAGTGACTATGACGACAAAAACATCCAAGCCCATGACAGGATTCGAACCCCGGGACCTCTGAGTTGTGAGGCAGCGATGTTGGCCTCTAGACCTCAGGAGGTCGGCAGATACACTCAAAAAACGACTGGACAGATTTCAATGGATTCTTCTAAGTATATTTCTTATTTCTGATTATACTTACACAGAATTCCTTCTTCTTCTTCCTGGGCTCTTCAGCCCATTCAGGGCCTGGACATGCCGGGTCGACTTGCGGACTGTCATCAAAAGTGACACATTCGGAATTTGGAGCGATACGTCGTCAGGGTATCTATTCTCAGTGACTATGACGACACAAACACCAAAGCCTATGCCAGTATTCGAACCCCAGGGTCCTCTCGGCTGTGAGGCAGCGACGTTGACCACTAGACCTCAGGAGGTCTGCAGTGTTCTTTCTACTACGGCAAATAAACACGCAGTCCTTACAGACAGTTTCACTCCCCTCCGATGAGAATTAATCAAACACTGAAAATCTTTATTCATTCATCATTGGCGCTAAAACCCTGCTCGAGTCTTGGGCTGCTTGAGAATGTCGTGCCATTTGTTCCCATCGTTTTCTTTATTCTTCCAATTCCTGACCCCGATAATTTTCACATCTCCAACCTTCTGGTCCTTCGTCGTCCTACTTGATCTCTTCCTATTGGCTACAAAAGCTTCGTGAAGCAGAGTAAAACTATTCTTTTAAATGGCGCTGCTGTTTTACTCGGTACAGGATTTTCTTAATCGTCCTTCTAGTATTTAAATCAAGGTTCCTGCTGCAAGTGTTGAATGAGCTGCCTTATAAAATAGCACATAACATATCTTAAAATTTCTATTCAGTTTTTTCTGCTCTTTTGTTTGTTTGTTTCATGTATTTCCTGGAGCTACTCCAGAGGGAAGGACAGTTTCCTGGTCCAAGTAGTTAAAACGCCATTGCGTGTTCCTCAGTGTGTGCTTGTTTGTGTTTCCCAGTGTGTGTCCGTGTTGTGTTTATACTGACTTTTGTCTATGTACACTTTCTTTTACTAATTTATTTTAAGTTTATTTGTCTTTAATTATTTACTTTATTTTGTTCATTTTTAATTTTTAATGTATGACGTATCCTATTTCCTCAATTGAGGATTAATGGAAATAACAATAAATCTAAATCTTCCGTGAAGATAAGTTTTACTTGGTTATTTGGATCCATCCGGGTCACATGGCCTGCTGATCTCTACCTATAGATTTTTCGCACCGAGTCAATACCTTTGTACAGGTCATTTATCTCAAAATTTAATATTCTCCTCCACACTCCGCTATCATTAATTGATCCAAATATCCTTCTCAAAATTTTCCTGCTCAAATGCATTTAATCTATTTTCGTTCTGTTTTGTCAGTGACCATGTCTCGGATACATTCAGTAGAACTGGTTTCATTAATGTTTTGTAAATACGAATCTTTGTTTTTCGCGTTAACATTCTAGAGTTAAAATTTCCCTGTAATCCATAATATGCTCTATTCGCTAAAACGAATCTTCCGCTGATTTTCTCATCCAATGTCCCAAAAAATGTGATTCAGTAAATTAGTAGTACATTTTAGTCCTTATAACTCATACTGATCGTAAATATGAAACGCAGGTTTAACATCGAGAAGCCGTTTCTAAAACCTCTATTGCACTTCTAGTTAAATTTTTTCTCAAATATTTTTTAACCAAGATAAATTTTTAAATGTCCAAACTTATAATTGTTTCATTTAGGCTTCATTTAACCCATATTATGCCTTTTAACAAAAGAAGCTAATTACTGACGTTCTTTTGTAAACCTGGTGGTAGAATAATGCTCCCATTTTTTAAATTATTTAATAGCCTGACTACTTGATATTCTATTTTTTTTATCATCCAGCTACGTTTCGTAATACATTAGCTCTTACTTATATTTACAGGTTGGTAATTAAAGCGTTATTTAGTTGATTACTTGTAGTACATTTTCATGAAACAAACCGATTTGATTGTAATAACGTGAACATCCGTCCCGTATGGTTGGTCCTTTCTCATTGCCCTCCTGGTTTTGCTTTTGCCTGGTGGTTAGCCGATCCGGCGTGCACTCGGATGTTCCGGGCTCGATTCCCTTCCTATTTCCGGAACCATAGTCGTCGGTGGGGCGAATCCTGATTACAGTCCGTTTACAAATCCACCCCCATTAGTAGACTACCAATTATTTCGACCTTATTCAAAAAAATATCTGGATGTAAAAATATTTGGTTTCATGTTATTATAAATGGAAAATATTTTTTCTGGAATCCATAGCGATCAGTAAATAAAATAGAGCTTACTGGATTATTAGAAATCATTATTCGATGATTATAGGAATAAATCATTAAATAAAAGACATTCGTAACTTAGGATCTCAATTTATCTCGGGTCTCGGCAAACTTTATTTCCTTGCCAAGATTATAACCACAGCTATTTTTTACACTGACATCTGAAACCCCCATATGACAGATACCAACCCTAATTTTCCCAAATTGGCAAATTTTTTCATAAAATTAATGTAATAAAACACTTGATTAATTTATAAAAATTAAAATTAGTTTGTATATAAAAGATGTTAGAGTTTATTGACAAGTTAATTTTATTTGACTAGAAATTGGGTCTGGCAAATTGCCTAATTACGCATATCTTCTTCCTCCCCTCTCCCGGCTCCATCCTCCTTCCAAATATACTTACCAACTGGCCTATTTCTTCATTCCACTGGCGTAGAATTTTAATTAAGTGATCGGTCCCCGCCAATCTCTGTGATAGGAGTATGGTATTCTTTCAGGTAAATGACTTCACGGCCTTGCAACTTTCCCAGGACCTGGCGTTAATCCGCCACAGTTTGTCTGATATCAAGTCCTTTGATTTTCCGTTGCGTCAGACCGGCGCAAGACCAAGAATGGGAGTTTCCATCAGCTTTGAAAATGTTTCGTTCTACCGCTTACTGGGACATAAATTATTAATTTTGAAAAAAAGAAACAGAAAGCATTATGAGGTTTCCCAGTTCATCATCATCTTGATTATTATTTGAATTAGTGCAGCGTAGTTTTTAAAAGTTTATTGTAATTCCATTATTTACTTCAGTCGTGGACCTACTTTATGTTAATACCATTAGAGTTATTGTGGAAATTACTCCCCTAAAAATTATAAAGGAGAGGAAAATTTCTTGAATTTAAGATCAGCCAAAGGCGTCGGCCCTGATATCGACTCGGGAAAAACCGCCCGGAGAGCGGGAGGTCCTGGAATGGATTCCGGGTCCGGTAAACATGTCTCCATCTTCATCTTCTAAGTTTAAAAAATGTACTAAAACGCAGAACAAACAATAATTAATTGACAAAACTATCCATAAAATATACAAATTAAAATAATATGATGATAAATGCATGTTTAAATATTATAATTGTTCATAATTTTGAATATGTGAGCAATTAAAAATGATATTCTTCAATTTATTAGACAGGATTTGAATTTTATTTTAAAAATTACCGACCCTAATAAATTTATTTTTATAAATTGCCACCCTAAGGAGAAAAAAAGAGAATTTTATAAAGTTTAAATCTTCTTTTTATTATTATTATATTAATGATATAAATTTTAAATCAAAAGATATTTAATCATTTTTACTCATTTGACTCTGTTACAGTTTCTTACAAACACCTTGGCATCTATATTTTTAGATTTGGAGCATTTTATCAGGAATTATGTAATTACTACGCCGGGCCAAAGAACTACCCCACAGATTTATTCCAAATATTTTCCTTTGCTTGCACATTATAAAGTCCAGATTATTTACTTTATTTTTCATAACTGTCGGAAACTTGTCCATTTATAAATAAATACAACATTACTGATCCACGTAAAATTTCATACATAAATTGTGATTTCAGAACTAATACATTCAAAGTTTAAAATTACAAAAAATTATAATTTTATTACAATATGATATCAAAAATAATTTTAACTTTACGAAATGAACAGTCACAACATATAATTGAAAATATATTAATTCATTATATTTTCGTAATTTAATCTGAATTAAATATATTCAAAATTTTTAACTTTCTGTAAGTATAATTTCCATTATAAAGGTTTTATATTTAGGTCTTATTTATTTATTTGTTAAATATTTTTTACCAATATCGGACTTTATTTATAATACAATTTGAAAAGATGAAACAACGTATTTGTACATTCTTCGGGGATTTTATCTTGTGGCGAAAAAAAAAGTTGTTTTCTTGTTAACACGAGGATTTATCAATATTTCTCCGCAGGGTAAAAACCTGAAGAAGGTACAAATACGTACCGGAACGTTGCTTCTTCTTTTTAAATTGTATAAAAAATGAAGTCAAAAATTGAGCAATTTTTTCCAATTTCAATTGTAGATGTTGATATGCTAGGAACACTAAAATTTAACGGATCAATAGATTTTTAAAAATTAGATATAACACACCAAATCCGATTCAAAATTATTCAGGTAATTTATAATTTGCGTAGCAACCAACATTAGGTATTCTATGAGCTTTTTATTTAGTCTTAGGATTTATTTTTTTAATTAAATTCATTAGTGTCCTTATGAGGTACTTTACATGCTTTTAGGGCAAGTGGCAATCATTGCTTCAGTATTGTTTTCATGTTCCATCAGACGGTTTGTATACAACCTTTTGAATTGTTTAATTTAATTTTGTTCTCTGTATGAATTAATGTGGTATTTTTCCTATATCAGTTAGCCAAATGCTTAAAATATATTTAAATGATTATGAAATTAATGATATGGTATTTCAGGGGTTTTACCGTCCTGCAAGATCTAGTATCGGTATGGTATTATCAATTTGTGGGTTTGGGTCGGGTAAATAAGTTATTATTGTCGCGAGTGGTGGCCACATGAGCAACAGATTGAACCCAAATCACTGTAACAAACATGTGTGGAGAGACATTTCGTCCCGTCGACGAGCAGCGCACACACACACACACGGGACCTGTTTTACAGGCAGAAAACCGCCACCGTGTGTAAAGCGGGGGTGGCGACGAGGTAGGTAGGGCAGAAATTACAGTTCTAAAAATACGCACTTAATTACTGTTTCCAGAACCTCTCTAAGCGAGCGTGCAATTGGTCTTGTTTGGGCGGGGGTTGGGTTTGTTGGCAAGCTGACATGGAAGTGAAAATTACAGTTTTCCTGTTCCATTGAGGGGGGTAATTTGAGCGGCAGGGGTTGGCACGGCAAAAACACACGCGGACTTATAAATACTGGCTGGGGCTTGTAGGTTCGGCGGCCAGGAGACTCATTTCCGCTTACAAATGGAGTCCGGTCCGGTCGGTCCTCACCCCCTTCAGCTAATCGCTTCCCAATGCAGCGGCGGCAACATCGCAAATATCCGCACCCCCCTCCCTCCCCTCTGCCCTTACGCCGACAATTTCCAAATTTTCGGATTCCGAGAATCGCGTGATATCGATTCAGAGCCACTTCCTGGTTAAATACGCGTTTTGCTGACTGCAGCTTGCTGCGTTGAAACGAAAACGACCAGCGGATCGTGTTTGCGGACGCGAAGGAAGTCAGAGGAGGGTGGGATTTAGCTTTTACTGTTTGGACACCACCCACCTAACCCCGGAAGGGCAGACCTGTTTACTTGGGCCTGCCGATGTTCGGTGAGCCGATGAGGAAACCGACTTCCACGTCAATAAAATACCAACTCTGGCCATGGATCCTCAAAAGTAATCCTAAAACACACTGAAGGTTTTTTAAAAAAATTATAAACTGTATTATTACATAAAAGTAGCTGGTTGCCCCGGAATTCACTTACATTAGCCCACTGCAGTATTTTAATCGCCAGTAATCTATAGATGAATGCTTTAGGAACACCTCATAACTCTCAGTGTGTTTGTGTAATTCCGGGAATATAACTTAGGGGAAGCCGACTTCCAACTCACCTCTTTTCAATGCCCTTCCTATGCTATTAAGGAGGAGTTTCCTGTTTCAGGATCACCATCTAGTGCCTCCTGAAACTGGTGGAGACACGGAGAAGGGAATGCTGCGACCCCACAGCAGACTCGTCTCCCGTCATTCGGAAGGGCGTGAGAATAGTACCCAATGCCCGACCTACCTGATGCAGGTTTTCTCTGCATCTCTTTAGGTGAAACACCGGGTAGGATCCTTAAACCATAGCCCGGGGGCCCTAGTTAACCCTTGCTAGGCTACCTTGCTCTACCTTCCGCATCCCCCCTTTTCAATTCCCTTCCTATGCTATTAAAGGGGAGTTGCCTGTTTCAGGATCACCCTCATGTAGCCTGTTAACCAAAAAAAAAGTAACCTGTGAAGGAAAAAAAAATTTAACCACGCGTCTTCCTGTTTCTACTGGATCCTCCGTTTAAAATAGGTAATACTTGTCTCCTGATACCATTTAATCAGTCGGCTTACTAAAATTAGTAGATGCACGGAGAAGGGAATGCTGCAACGGCTCAGTAACATCATCTCCCGTCATTCGGAAGGGCGTGAGAGTAGCCTCATGTAGGTTTTGTAGGGTTTTCTCTCAATCACTTTTAGGTGAATCTCCTTAAACTATAGCACGGGGGTCCTAGTCAACCCGTGACTACTTTTCTTTTCCTTCCACCCCCCTCCTTTTTCAATTCCTTCCTATACTATTAAAAGGGAGTAGCCTATTTTAAAATCATTCTCATGTAGCCAGTTACCCAAAAATATACCTTAACCATGAATCTTCTTCTTTCAGTCGGATCCTCCATTTAAAATAGCTTTAGAATCTATCGAATTAAGGCGTCTAGGTTCAAAGGAATAAAACTGTCAATAATTTTTTGGATGGTCTAGAAAGTACTTTATGTAGTAGACATGCGTTTCCTTAAAGTTACAGAAGTATTAAGTAACACTAACCTTCAACAACCTTAAACAAAACAATAAATATTTAGTTCGTGTCTGATTATAACTTATGTAAATCTATACCATATACAAAAGACGTATTAAGCAAGTGTATTAAGAAATTCCACATAATGGTTTTATGAAACACTGGTTTCAATTGTGCTCTCTGCAACGTGGTTTCTTTGACGAAGCTAAAGCCGAGCGTTTCCGTGCGAAAACCGAGCGTTACTCAGGATGCTGTGATACTGGCATGATGGTGATTGAAACGTGTTTGAATTTGAACTGAAGATAAGCAGATTTATTTCATGGTAGAAATTTCCTTCTCTTTACCGCCTTTCTCAATTTGAATTGATTTCTTTTTTCATTTGTGAACATTTAAGGCTACTAAGTTTCTTTTTAACAAAATCAGAGACAATTTTTCCCAATAAATGAATCTGAAAATCAAGTTGGAGAACTTTTTTGCTCAGTGAGTTTTGTCAACATTCTGTGACTAAACGGGAAAAATTTTATTGTGAGCTAGTCTAATGGCTTTGGCCATTATTAGTAAGTTAAGTTCGTCATTGTACCTCTAAGAAGTTCCAATCAGCTTGTGACAACGACGTTTTCCCAAAGTTTTCTCTTCTAGACTGACCATTGCATCATCATTCTAAGTCAGTCCATCTGAAGCCAAATGTGAAGATCCAGGTTCCAATCCAAGATTAACCATATCCACGTTTCCAATGTTGAATATGTCAATTTTACGATCTTTCAACTCATTACTTTTGGTATCATGAATCCGCTTTTAACCCTCGGTAAATAGTGAAAATAAAAGTAGTTTTTGGACACATTTATAGCAGGCCTTCCCTTCGCTTCATGCCGAAGCTAACACGTGCTCGATTCTTGCGGGGATACATCCCTAATCCTCAACCTATGATTAACCCCCATTGTCATTACAGGTGTTAAAGCTCGGTCCCATTCCACAATACAAAAATAAACACGAAAAATTAAGGCAACTCTTTAAGCCGATGATCAAAGCACAAACTGCTGAGCCGAGCGTAGAATTTAACCACGACTGGAAATAATGTCTAATATTCTCGCTTGACATAAAAGTGCACAATAGAAACACGTGTTACACGTGCGTGTGTGTGTCGGTTCATGAATAAAACATTTCCCACACGCTAGGTGCTAATTGTGCGCAAAATCCCACCAAATATTCCGCTAATGAATGACTGGGAGGGTTAAAAAAAGTGTATTTTTCTCCTCCCCCTCACTCCACCCCCCAGGCCAACTGTCTCTCTAATCCAAGCCTGGAAATCCCCTGGTATTGTACCTTTTCCTCATGATGCGTGTAGCTGACAGCGAATTCTGTGATTTACAAACGGAATGACTGAGGGGAGTGGGAGGGGGAGGGTGGGGGAGGGTCTCATTGACTTCAACACCCTTATTTCGCAAATCTATCATAGGTGTGTGTATTAAATGAAATAGATAGCCTCATTCAAGGGAAGAAGGGCAGCGACTACACCCAGATTCTGAAGGATACACATAACTAATCAACAAATATGTTGTAAACAGAGAGGACACATAAATATGTCAAATCATACATTTTCGTAATCATGTAAGTAAACCCCTAAAGGTTTTAAATATAACTAAATATTACTCAGCTTCATTAATAAGTACTACTTAATAATTGCGTTTATATTTCACATGAGCTGTGGACCACATTGTGTTTTAATTACCTAAATAGAGAAAAAAATTCATTATATATATTGAAAATTTTCAAAAAAAATTCCTGATTATTTTTCAAAAATGAAAAAATATATATAATAAATTTTTTAATTAAACTTTATACATATCTAAAATTTTGACTTTAATTTATTCTCATAAATACGTGGTGCTTAGATTCTCCTCCAGTGAAATAGTTCCTACTGGAACTAGTCTTATTACCAAAATCATGTAATAATATTTAACTCACCAGTGTCAATTGGCCTCAAGGACAGAAGAATTTCTTTCAAAAAACTCAGCCGTGAACAAGACATGAAATCCAATTAAAGAATCAGGGGAAAAATGAGGACAGGACCTGGAATAAAGATTTTTCCATGGTGATCATTTAGGCTAAGCTTTCTTAGAAATTATTTATTTCCTTACACATTTGATCAGGCTCTACGTTTGGATGTAAAGAACGTTATTCAGTTCGTTGTAGGCGACTTCAGGTCCATACAATGGATTGTAAGGGTTCGTACCTGACTCGGATGAGTCAGAAGATCGAAAAACAACCACAGACTAAGTGAAGATCCTGTACCGGTTTAATTTCCTTATCCTGATACTTTGATTTGAGATATAGTTTATGAAGCTATAATAATTTAATGTAAAATTAATACTGATAATAATATATGAAAGTCATACATATATTTTGCGTTAAAGGCTTAATTTTACGTCTGATTCATGAAATAATTAAATAGAATTTATTACAATCAAAACGAACAACGTTTCGGTACGTGTCTGCACTTCCTCCACAAGATAAAAACATGAAGAAGGTACAGGCTAGTACCAAATTTTATTTAATTTATCTTGTGTTGTTTAATAATAAATTAAAATTTAATAATGTTGTATATTCGTTTCCTTGAAGATGACAGGAGGCCCCTGTTTTGCACAGTCGTTCCTCAGCTGCTCGGGCACGTTTTTCTGCGAGTTTTTTGACACACTCTCAGCAAATTTGATATCGATAAAACAGTCTCTGGATTTCGTACACTCATCGCTTCACCATTTACGATACAAAGGCCGGTGAATAGTATTTCTTGAGGTACCCGGCGAAATAGTAACTTCCCTCTGTAGATAGCGGAAAGCGACTGACTGTTAAGACAAAGCCAGCGCCGCCATTGTTGGAACGTGCAGTCTAGATCATCATATCCTCCATATTTTGTCTGTCCATTAATATTTACTTTATAAAAAAAGATATTATTCAAGTGCGAACCCTGAGCGTCACGTTCTACTTCATCCATTCAGTCTAGTTTATCTAACACTTTTCCAAATCCTTGTTTATAATATCATCCGGTATTGATTTCTTTGTCCTTTTTTCAAAAATGGAAGTATTTTATTAAATCAGTTTTAACGAATTCTTTTTTTCTTCACTATACATCACCCTTAGGTGATTGGCCCGATGGTTAGGCACATCCACTGAGACAATGTAATGCTTCTTGTAGGCGTTAAAACCCTGTCACATAAGTTGCTCCAGTACTTAATGCAGTGTGAGGGACCGTCAAGTCAGATGTCCTACTCAAGTCTTAGGAAACCTCTCCCAAGCCACGGGCAGCCAGGTTACTCATCATATTTCCTGTCAGGCTTCACATCTGACAGCCTTCCCTCCCTTTCCTGCTTCTTACCGGTGTCTCAACTGAACCCTGGTTAACAAAGGCGTGCCTACCCCACATACTACCAAACGTCCCTGACTCTTCTTGCGTCTTTACAACCCTTCGAGGTAATCCACACATCTCCCAGTTCCTTTCCAAGTTCCAACCCAGCGTCGGTTCCAAGAATCAGGGCCAGATTCCACAACTCTGAGAGCTGCTGCAAAGGATCCCTTCTTTTCTGGTCAACGGCTCCCTGGAGATCTGCATTATAAGGCGGACACGTTCACAGGTTTTGATGAGCAGCCTTCTCTTGCTACAGTGTCTGGGAAAGAAGAGAACTATTCGTATTTTATTTCTCTTTTTTTTTCTGTTTCCACCAGCAAATTTTTTTTCACCTAATGAAATGTACCTATTCATTATAATTTTTCATATTTTTAAGTTGTGACGATATAAATTTGAAATTGAAATTTTCCTTATTATATTTATCGCAATTCTTCTTAGACGTTAATCGTTTGGGACATTTATTATTCCGCGTTGGAGCAGAAGAAGGTATGAGGGCGGTTTTTCTCAAGCGTATAGAAACAGACCGGTCTGGAGTAATGCCAGAAATCGACTGAAGACGCCAAATTTTAGTTCACGAAATGACCGCGCGCATTAAATTAAAGAAAGAGAACAGATAAAATAATTAGTGGAAGTTAAATAAAGAGATCAGAGAACAGATATAGTGGAAGTTCCTTTTTTTGCAAAACAGAACCCATCAGGGGGTTGAAATATTTTACCAGTGAGAATGCTGGAGACTTTTCGCCTGAAGTGCTTAGGAAATCCTTAACAATTAAAATGTAAATTGATGTAATCTGACTTTTGATTTTTGTGTTCAAAGGTTAGTTGATGTTAACTGATGCTATTTCTAGTTTTTATTAATAATAACATATTGTGCAAATTATTTGAAAAATTCTTATTAGTTCAACTTAGTGCCTATGTTGCTAAAAAGATCTAGTATTTCTCTTTATTTGCCTGATTTCTTACATTTGGCCATGTTTATAGTTTCATGGATTTTATCTCTCGAAATTTTTCAAAATTTGACTGACGAGCAGGCGTAGTAAATTTTCCAATGCAAGGTTAAGCCTGTTATCCTCGGCGTAGGCGTGTGACTAATGTAAACATCTGAGCTTGTTACCTCGGTCCTCGTGTGTTAATTGGTGCCGTGGGTATATTAGCACGCATCAGTGGATTGGCTAGGTGCAGGCCATTACCTCGTCGCGTCAGCTAGCTGTCCGACTCGTCAAATATTCGCCAGTAATTAGGACGGAGGTGCAGCGTCATTAACACAGCTTAACAATCAATACTTCGGCCCATCGCACCACCGCCGCCGCTTGAAGGCCTTCTACATTGATCATGACGTCGTAAGGCGACTGGCTCAAACTAAATCAAATGTGTTTGTTGTTTATACTACTGAGGAGAATACGAGGCTGGGGAAACGTCGCTAATTGACTGCTCTTAAGAGACACTTTTAAATAAAACCTTTCGGATGGATGATTTTGCTGGACTCTTCTTGGAATTGACAAAGAGATCCACTTTATTGCGGTCACTTTCAGGTCTATATATGACACAGCATCCCGACCGAAACCTCAGCAAGTCCTGATTCCTTCCCGTCATATTGGTAACACTGGCATGTTACTACAACCTTAGCACACAGAATCACCAGGAAATAGTATACCCTAAACCGTAATTTCCTCATTAGGAAATCGTTGCTAAAACTGTCCGTATGGAGCGTGGCTTTAGATTTATTGTTGTTTCCATTAATCCTCGATTGAGGAAATAGGATACGTCATACATTAAAAATTAAAAATGAACAAAATAAAGTACATAATTAAAGACAAATAAACTTAAAATAAATTAGTAAAAGAAAGTGTATATAGACAAAAGTCAATATAAACACAACACGGACACACACTGGGAAACACAAACAAGCACACACTGAGGAACACGCAATGGAGTTTTAACTACTTGGACCAGGAAACTGTCCTTCCCTCTGTCGTAGCTCCAGGCAATACATGAAACAAACAAACAAAAGAGCAGAAAAAACTGAATAGAAATTTTAAAGATATGTGATGTGCTATTTTATAAGGCAGCTCATTCAACACTTTTTGCAGGAACCTTGATTTAAATACTAGAAGGACGATTAAGAAAATCCTGTACCGAGTAAAACGCGCCATTTAAAAGAATAGTTTTACTCTGCTTCACGAAGCTTTTGTAGGTACTATTTTTAACCTCTGGCGGAAGGCTGTTGTATAAAATTATCCCGGTATTGTGAATACTTTTCTGGTGTAGAGCAAGGCGATGCTTGTCCGACCTTAGAGCTGAACGATTTCTAGTCGCGTATTCATGAAACTCGCCATTTGTTTGAAACAAATTAGTGTTTCGCTTTGCAAACTTTAATATTTCATATGGGTGCGAAACGTGGACGATAGGAGTTTCGGAAAAGAAAAGAATAAAAGCCTTTGAAATATTGTGCATTGCAGAAAATCAGATGGGTAGATATAGTAAGAAACGAGGAAGTTATAAAAAGAATACGGGAAAAGCGAACAGTATTGTGGACGTTTACTAAGTAAGAGAAGTGATAGATAAATAGGCCACTTTTTAAGATACGAGGGTCGTGTAAAATTAGCATTAAAGGGAAGTGTGTGTGGGATAAGAACAGAAGAGGGAGGCCAAGGATGGAATACGCTTAGCAGAATAGGGAGGATGTGGGTTGTACTAGTTATAAGGAAATAAAAAGTCTTGCGCAAGAGGGATGCATCAGTCCAGTCTTAGGACTGAATACCACAACAACAAACTCTAAATTTAACTTTAAAAAACTTAATTGACGAATTGTTATTCCAGCCTATCCTTAACAAAACTAAATCATATATAAAATTATTCAAGTAATCTGAGAGTCAAAGAATTGCCGAAAGTCAGAAATAGAAAAAGATCTAATTTGACTAATAAAATTAATTCATGGTCTTTTAATCCAGATAAAATAATTAATTCAGATTAAATAATAACTAAGTTTCGGTGCTCATTCACACTTTCTTCATGTTTTTCTTTCCGTAAATCTATCTGTATGTATATATGTGTTCTGTAGAAATAAAAACCTGAAGAAGATGTGAAATTGAACCGAAACGTCGTTATTCTTCATGTTTTCTTTCAATAAATCTCACTGTATGTATATATGTCTTCTACGGAAAAATTAATGGAGGCACGAAAAATCTCGGAAAAGTCGTTATTCTTTAATTTCAATAAATAAATTTGTCTGGAAATTCGTCATAAATTCCTTTTACTATTATTACTACAGAAATACAATAATTTAATTTAAACTAAATCGTTTCGTCCCCAAATATTATTTTTCTGACTTTTCGACAATGATTAAATATTCATTTCAAATTAAATCACCTTACAAACTAATTTTAGAACACAATTTTCAAAACATTTTATCATCCTTCCATTTTTAAATAAACATACAATTTAAACAACCCGGACTTATTCAAATGTTATTTATAAAACGGATAAGTGACCAGTTTCAGACAGTCTTATTAATTAGGAAACCGACGTTACGGTAGTTATTTGTTAGCTTTTTTAGATATTTAATTAAATTACCTCCCTAAAACTGGTCATGAACTGGTTCAGTGGTTTGAGCTCAGTGTGGAAAATGATCATGTTTAGGAAAACCGGGAAACTTAAACATTGAATTGTCTCCCAAATTCATCATAAATGATAAATTTATGCAATTTTCAATTAATTTCTTGCCTTAGTAATTTCAATTTTTATCAGTTCTTTTGATAAAAATGGAAAACCGTAGAGTGTAAATTGGAAAAAAATAATTTTACACAAACGTGTAGTAGATTCTGAAAAACGGCTTAGAGTAAAAATTGAGAAAATATAAAGTTTTCAATAATCTTATGAAACTATGTAATAAATCGTTAGATAAAGAGGAGGCTCCTAATTTTATTATACATCAACTAACACTCGTTTCAAAATAATATAAGGTAGAGGATTTATTGAAAAATAATTTTTGTCTCTGAAAATGCTCTATTGATTTATCTTAGCCATGTTGATGTCTATAAATGTCCTGGCAGTAACTGATGGAAAAGTAAATTTACACAATCATGGCGCTATACCTCACATATACATTAATCTATTATTTATGTCTGTTGCTCCTCGCCTCTTCTCTCTGCATGTCACTATGTGTTCTAATTAAAGCACACATGTGTACGAATCATCTCCCCCTCTCTCGCTCCACCTATGATTATGAACAGTTTATTACTTCAATTACAAAGGCTAATTTCATATTATAACATTCCATTGTAACTTTATACTCGATTAGTTGCATTCCGTTCTCACACAGAGGATCGGACGAGCAACACATTTAATTCCATCGCATATTATAATTGTAATGATAATTATATAATTTAGAGCGGGATCGTGTTCGCCGAACACGTGTTTTACGAGGGCGGCGTGATAGATGGCGTGGCGTGGTGTGGTGTGGGGGGATGAAAAAAATTGTCAAAACTGTCACACGCAGGAGATCCGTCGGCTTGTCTATCTCACAACTCCACATGTCCACCCCCTCCCTCCCCACCCATATTTAAATCAAATTTATACATATAAATATATGTGTGTATATGAATATTGATCCAGCTAAAGCTTGCTCAGTTGGGTCCAACCCTTGTGTTTCTCTCTCTTTAAGAGCATTACTGGAGCGTGGATAGGCGGGGGTTGTTGTGAGGATGTGGGGGGGTTTGAGTTGTTAAGCTATATTAATGACTCCCACTCTCTTCCTCGCAAATCCACTGTGTGACGCGTCAACATATGGACACACACAAAAATATATATAGATCTTTATTTGTGGGTCTATTAGTTCGTGTTTGCAGCCGCGTCGTTTTGATGGGTCCGGACGGATTTCAATTTGTATTTTTTTTTCGCCCACCCGCCCCCTCAGCCGCCCCTCCTTCTCTCTCTCTTTTTGATAAACGTGCGTATGTGTCTGTGTAGCGCACGCATGTCTACATGGCTTCTGTGTAAGCGTATTTTTGTGTGACTGCCGATCCGTCATCGGACTGGTTAAGTCCCCCGAGCGCGTGTGTGTTCGTTCTCTCTCTTTATCCGTAAGCCAGTTCGAAACAATTCACTCACACAGACAGACAGACAGACTTTCGAACGACATAAAGGACGCAGGTATTTGGTGAGAGGGAGAGAGAAAGTCCTGAGGGACGGGCCATGTGGTAGTTAGAGGGGATGTTGTGTGGGTGGATGAGTGTGCTGAGTGACGAGCTCCTGAAATTATAAAGCCTTTGCTCTCTCTCTCTCCATCTCTCCTTCTCTCTCAGGGGGTATATTTCATTATCGAGACTTTTAATGCATGTTCCAAGTACGAAAAAAATGTCACACAGGTGGATAATATTAATTTTTTTTTGAGGAAGGGGCAGGAATACGGTGAAAGAAAGTGATAGACCTTTACCTGCAAACAGGTGGTTGCTACACCCTGCACATTCTTGACTGAAAAGTTGCAACGAATCGTTTGTACCAATATTTAATAGCGGTAGTAAAACTTCGTCCCTTAACTTTAGGAATTATGTCAAAAATTAAGGATGAAATCATACTATCACTATACGAGCAAGCACTTTCTATTTTACCAATTTCTAAGTTAATGGTACATTACTATAGTTTACTATTATAATATTATTAGTCTAAGGAAGTGGAAATACTTCAATTGAAGCTCAGTAAAGCATATAGCAAATTTTAGAAGAAAGACAAGAATGGAAAAATGTCAACCGGAATCGAACCCAGGATGTGAAGAGTGTGAATAGTGAATTGGTAGGTGAGACGAAGCTTAGGTTTACGTGAATGGAGAGATGTTGGATCGGTCCTTGGACGTCGACTCGGATTAGCTCAGTTGGTAGAGCACCCGGCTGGATATCGGGAGGTCCTGGTCGGGTTGACATTTTTCCATTCTTGTCTTTCTTCTATAATATTATTTTAAACTGGATAATAGATGTTGTTGACATGCAGTTACGGTTCCGCGTAATAAGACCGCCTCCAGACAGCATTGTTGGCGGCCTTCTTGAGAAGCGCTGACAGAAGGCTACATTGTTGATATGCCGCGAGGAACGCAAAAAGAGGGCAGCACAGTCGACGGCCAGCCATGGTGACGTACGTTTTAAGTAGGAAGAGTGTCGGGTCTCGAAACTAGCAACCAAAATTAGCGGTAGAGAAACACCACACTAATGTGTGTTTTACGTAAAGCAATCTACAGTGTGGAGCGGAGCTCATATGTAAATCATTGGGCTGGACCTGAGGATTGTTTTCAACTCATCGCTCGAAAATAAAGTTATTAAAGAATTTTTTTAATAGTTTTCATCTGGCGCTTAACTAATCTCAAAAACAGGTTAATCGACGTGAATCTACTGTGGTAATTTAATATAAGAGTACCGTAATGCTACAATACATACAAACGTCTGTTGGAATCTAACTATTTTTTTTTGTATTTATTATGGGTCTACAACAGGCCCGATAGCAGATACGCAAAGAAATTACTTATACATAATACTCCTAATCATAAAATAATCATTGACCTTTAAAATGTCTATAGCAAGAATTATATGAACTTAACACTTCACTTTACTTTGACTTAAACATTCAAATTCGACTATGCATTTATAGTATTAAAAATAACCACTTCACTTTCTGAGTTTTTTTCTGTCTATAAAAAGGGGTTATCTAATCTAATATTGAAACTTACAGGACAGTTTCTATGCCAGTGGAATATTTCCGGGCCTAATGCCGACCTTATATTATAATATACATTAAATAATGTTGTACAAACAATTAAACGTTAAAAGAAATTTAAAAGTTTTTCTTAATAAATTACGAGCGGACCAAAACAAATATTTCAATTTTACAAGGATGAGTTCAAAAAGTTTCGATTATCTTTTGAGAGTTTGATGAAATCAGAAAAAGACAAGACTCCAATTTTAGGACCTTCTGTATTCTAGTGTCGCTGCCTCATAAGCCATAGGTCCCAGGTTGGAATCCTGGCATTGGCTTGGGTGTTTGTGACGTCATTACCGCGGAGACTGGGATTAAGACTTTTTATTATTATTATTTATTACACTAATAGCCTGTTTTCTTGAATATCTATAACAGGACTTATTTTCATTTCTTACAAGATTTGTGTTACAGATTTCTTCTATTTTTTTATAAATATTTATTTTTTAACAATAAAACTAATCAACTAAAACTAAAGACAGAAGGGTATAGGGTGAAGGGTGAATGGGAGTAGGAGGATAGAAGGGAAAGTGCTGTGAGATCACATCTGGCGGAATATGGAAGGGAAGAAAGAGCGGGCGCTCTAATAGGAAGGGAGAGGAAAACTATGTTAAGTCAAAGCTGCTTCCATCCTTCTTTTACATTACATTACAGACTGAGATTTTTTAACACAGTTAAGACTGCTGGAAAATCAATACGCTGACCACATGTCACTTCAAATTTGGAATGTGTTGTGTCCACATGTTGATCGGGTAGGCCAAGGTCCCGAATGGGCTGCAGAGTCAAGAAAGAAGTACAAGAAGGGCCAATTGAAAACTTGATGAAGTGTATTTGAATCACGGATTTTCAAATTTCTTACGGTTTTGTTGTTGCATTGCTACGAACAAGGATATATTCACACGTGCAGAATTATTATTTCAAACCCGCCGCTGTAATTTTTTGAAACGCTGTCCTCGCCAATTGTCCGTGAAGTGAAAAAGAAAACAAAAACGCTAATACAATTTCTTGTTTCCCGTTCACAAGAATTCGCTGTTATAATAATCACCATGCGGGGGAGGTGGGGGTGAAGGGGGGAGGAATAAATCCATCCGTACGGGATCTTGCTCGTCGTTGAAGGGCAAAATTGGGAATATGTTTTTTACTTTTTCATTTCGCAATCGCGATTAAAGCTCACTAAATAGTCATGAGTTTTTTCACAGATATTACGAGAAATCGTCGCCCTCATTTCCCTGATAGATATTTACGCAATGGAAACAGAGGAACGCCGTCCTATTACGCAGTATTACATTCGAAACGCATTATTCCTCTCCGCCGATGGAGTGGACGACCTCCGGTTCTGTTTTTCGACGTGTCACCTCAAATTATGCATTAACGATGGCGTCACGCGGCGAACGGGTATTACTACCGAAATAAAAAAAAAGGAAAAGTAAGTGTAAAAAAACCGTCCAGGAGTAGCCGACACAAAAAAAAGCCGACGAGAGGTAAAGGGAGATGTATAGAGGGAGATAAAGGAATGGAAGCAAGAGAAAGACGACACGAGGCGGCGAGTAATAAAAAAAAGCAGCAGCAGCAGGTGGGTGGGCGGTGGTATATCGCATCGCGTCGCCGGCCGCTTTAATACAGTAAGCCAATAATTTGTCAAAGCTCTTTTTCTAAACGTAAATAATGGATGGAGACCCCCGTATTATACAGATCAATGAGGGAACGAAGGGCGCTAAGCTTTTCCGTCGGCTTGTAATCCACCTGGCCAGGCAGACACAGCTATGAATTATTCTTCAGTGCGTCTATAGGAGCCGATCACTGTGGGATAATTGTCGGTTAATCCGCGGGAGATCATAGGCTGAAAGAAGAGTACGAGGACAGAAGCGAGCTCAAAAACAAATATTTCAGTCTGCCTTTATTCGTCTCTCTTTACCCTTTCCTCCCCCTCCCTGCCCTCACCCCCCACCCTCACCTCTTCCAACCCTCACACACACGCACACTCTATTTCTGATTCCATGGCTCTTCGCTAACCAACGGGATATGTAGACAGAAAAAGGGGGGAAATTTTGTAGCTCGCTAGCGGCTAACTAACAAGTCGCAAATCCCAGGTGACGAAAAAAAAGGAAAAACAAGATACACACAAAGAGACAGAGGGGGAAAAAATAAAATAAAACCGAACACACAGCGGACAGTTCTGAAAGATGTCGAACATGTTTCTAACAAATATACCGAAAACGAAGTCGAGCGAAAATTTAGTAAATAAATCTATATCTTCTGACTAATTGAATCTGATTCAATTTAGGTCAACAACATCATTATTATGCTTGAAATTTGATTAGTTCCGTTATTGTTGTTTGAATAACTACAACATGTCATAACGTTACAAAATTTTCGAACAATACTTAAATAGACAATTATGAATTTCAAAATTTAAAAAAAGTATATTTGTTAAAGAATATTAAGCAAATCAAAAGCCAACGTAGTGGGAAAAACGGAAAATAAAGAAGGAATCATCCTGCAAGGAGAATAAATATAACCCTGCACTTTTCTGATGATATTGTAGTATTGGGGAGTTAGAAGAACTAATAGAAACCATACATAATAAGTGGAATTACCGTGGTCCAGGAGATGAGGATTAACAGAGGGAAAACTAAGGTAATGGGAAATGTGGAATAACGAAGGTTGCTAGACTGGGAAAGGATATTTTGAAGGAAGTTAAGGAATTCTGCTACTTGGGCATTTGTTAGTCCTCATATTTACCATTTAAATTTTTTTTAAATGGCTTTGGGAATAGTCCATCTCATTGAAGTTCCGTTCTTAAATGAATTTGTCTTCTTTCTTAAATTATGTGTTATTAACCTATTCCTTCTTTTGTTTAATTCTGTATCAAACCATTACATTATTTTAAGCTCCAAATTATGAACGTTTCTATTTTTTTTCCTTTCTGCAACTACTACAGTCCACGTTTCGTACCAATACGAACACTACACTACATACTAACGTTTTTTAATAATGATTTCTTAATATTTATAGTTATATTAGCTATAAATAAATTCCTTTTTCTTTCCTGTGCTATCCTATTCTAATTATTATACTGCTGAAGCAGCATAATTCCTTAACTTCCTTCAAAATATCCCTTCGGAATCTAACACTCTTTGATATTCCGCTGTTCCCTAATCTACACTCCATCACGTCGTTTTCCCTCTATTAATCCTCCACGATCACGTTCATGCCATTTACTATGGTTCCTAAGTTTTCTTCTGACTCCGCAAATACTACAATATAATCAGCAAACTTCAATTTTTTATTTGCAGTATGATTTCTTTTCCATTTTCCATATACTTCACCGTCTGTTCTATATATAAGTTAAACAGCATGGGCGGCAGACTGCATCATTGATTACTCCTTTCATTTATTTCTGTTTTCTTTTCTCTCCCTTCAATTCTAATCAATGCTGACCGATTTCTGTAGAGACTTTTGGGTCAGCCTTGTTTATCGATATTTTATTACTTTCCTACTCGGAATACTTAGTAGCGTGTTTCATTTTACATGATCAAAGGCTTTTTCTAAATCTTTATATGACGTGTCTGTTTTTTCTTATCCTGTCTTCTATTTTTAGACGCAAAGACAATATTCTTTCGCCTGTCCCTCTCCTCTACATTCTTCCTAAAACCAAACTGATCTTCTCCTACCTGGAGTTCTATTTGACGTTCTACCCTCCCATATACTATTTTAATTGAAGCGAGGTACTAAACTAATTGTCCTATGCCTGTCCTCATCTAACGGTGTGCTTCAGTATCCTACTAAAATTATTTATCAATATTTGGTACATACATAATTCAGGTAGCTGCATAATTATGTTTTACTCCCATATATTTATTTCCTATGTTGTTCATTGTTGTCGCAATTCCCAATAAATAAATTACCTATTCGCGTTGTAATTTTTAAGTTTCGTTTAAGATGAGAAAAGGATAAGGAGGAAGGAATTATTGATTTATTTTACGAGAAAAGTCCTTAACAACGTAGAAAGCACGCACCCTCTACCTAGAAGGGTGAACCCCAGGTAGGTGTGCGTGTGTCACCAGGATAGCAGGAGCTCCGAGGAGGTTTCTCGAACCCTACGCACCACGCATAAACACACACTAACACACGCATATCAACCACACGTCGCCTTAGCTTCCATAGAAACCATCCGCAGGTAATACACGCCAACGTGTGATTGTAATTTGAAACACAGACGTGATAAATAATTTTTTACTGTTACTTCTGCAGCCTGGTTTTTTCAGCGCTAATTCCGTAAAAAGAGAACACTGCTTTTCCCTTTCTATTATCCAAAACTCATGAGTAAAAATCACTTAGAATTAGGCTGAGTGTAGATAAAACATTTACCGAAAAATTATTATTTAAATAGAGTTTTCTCTCGAATATTTGAGTGATTTTAAAGAGAAATTAAGGAAGGAATCACTCACTGGTTAATAGTAATAAGCAAAAGGTAAGTGTATGAGTAACTTCCAAAATTATATAAGTCAATTATTTGACAGTAAGTAAAATATCTAAAAAATACACCCAACAAAAAAATATTAATTTATATTTAGTTACGACGTTTCGTCCATGTTTTTGGACTTCATGAAGAAACAAAATCTTAAATGGCTAATTTATCGTGGACTGCGTTACGGC
Organism: Eucriotettix oculatus; assembly: GCA_034510155.1. Taxonomy (NCBI): domain Eukaryota; kingdom Metazoa; phylum Arthropoda; class Insecta; order Orthoptera; family Tetrigidae; genus Eucriotettix; species Eucriotettix oculatus. Next base: position 22,918,550 of record CM067379.1, read on the forward strand.
TGCTAAATTACCCACACGTATAATATCCAATTAATAATTTACCCGATGAAATCCACAAATAAGGACGAAACGTCGTAATTACATATAAATTTTATTAATTAATTTATATTTTTTATGGCCAATTAGCTGTATTTTTTAATTAAATTTATTTGTCATTTCGTGATGCTCGTAAGATTTTTGATTCCTTCAAAGTGAACAATCTTGAGGATTTTTTTTATGGTTTCATGAAATCAGTCTTTTAAGAAGAGAAGGAATACTTTCAAATGAAGCTCAGTATTGTAGGTAGTGAAAATTACAGCATCAGGTTTGTTAATTCTCCAACAGCCTGAAATTGAGATTTTTTTCCCATACAGATTATGACCAAAATAGAATAGTTGAATTAAGGGATCAATTTCATCATCATCTACATGGTTGAGGTTTCCTCTGATAAAGAAATACTTTATCATTTCTCATATTTTATCCTTTTGATAAGTAATGACCATTTTGTATTGATGTCCTAAAATTATGCCGTGAATAATATCAGCTAGTGAATTGTTGGTAAGCCTGAGCTGAGGCTGTACAAAGGATGGAAGAGTCTCGTATTTGTCGGGGAGTCGACTCAGATGGACGAGTCCCGGTCCATTCCAGATTTTGTCGTCCTGAACCTTTAATACAGCATTGTCAGTTCAGTGCCCCTGATCATTGAGCACTTAATTTACAATACAATAAATAAATTATATCAATAAGTTTCGTCATATAATTCTTAAAAATAAAAATTTATTAATAATAACAATTTTCGTATAAAATTTTCATAAAAAAACGAAGTTTTGAATGTCGTATAATTTTGAATTAAGGGATTATTTCACGTTATATTAACTATTTTGCAACTGGAGCATATCCCTTAACATCACTGGAGATAGAAAAGTTAGCAATGTGTGTATTATTTAACCCCCCTGCCCCCAAATATTCTCTCCTTTTAGTTTGCGATACAGAAATAAGTACAATTTTATCCACTCACTGTGATTCAGTTCTAAGGTATCTAAGAGCCTACATTGTTGCTGCTGTTTTTGTGGTATTCAGTTCTAAGACTAGTCTGCTAATCAATCTAGTGCAAGCCTTTTCATTTCCACATCCTTCAGCCCTTTGATCGATCCCTTCTCTTGGTATATTTCTTGTAATATTATATTTGACGTATCCTATTTCCTCAGCCGAGAGTGATCCTAGTCACCCATCTGATTTTCAGCATTCTCCTATAGAACCACATTTTAAAAGCATCTATTCTTTTCCTTTCTACAACTCCTATCGTTCATGTTCTGCACCTATGTAAAGCCACGCTCCATAGGAAGACTTTTTTAGCAATGATTTCCTAATATACACACTTATATTACCCGTAGGTAAATTCATCTTTTTCGCCAAAGTATTAGTTCCCTCTGCTATCCTCGTCTAGTTGTTACGCTTCCCAAGTAGCAGTATTCCTTAACGTCTGTCAAAATCTCCCTTCCCAATCCAACACGCTTTGTTATTCCACTGTTTCCCATTCTACACTTCATCACCTTGGCTTTCGTTCTGTTAATCCTCACGTCGTTCTCTTCCTCCAGGACCACGTTCATGCCATTTATGATGGTTTCCAAGTCTTCTTCTGACTCCCCTAATACGTGCATTACTCGAATAAATAATTTACACCTAAGAACATTTATTTTGATTTTCTCAGGGTCTTACCCTCGAATTCCAATTGTGTGTACGCTTTCCTAACCGGCAAAGAGAATGGTTTAATGAATTATTATACCTATTGTCAGATATTTCATTTTTGAGTTAAATATTTCGGTTTGAGTGGAGATAATATTATTAAGGGGAAGTCAAGTTATTTAATTTCTAATTTTTTGATCATCATTAATCTTTGTATTTTATTGGTTAAAATTACTTACTGCGGTGTTATTTATCACTGCTTGTGGTGTCCTACTCAAATACATTCCTAACTTTCTTCAAAATATTCCTTCCCAATTGTTTCCCTCCATTAATCCTCGTGATTCAGCGATAAGCTATGGATTAAAAAAACACAATTTTTCTAATATGAGATATTTTGGTGAATTCGGTGATTTTGTGGTGATATTCATAATTTAGGGTGTAATGTTTACAATTATTTCCTTTTAGTATTGTAAGACTTTTATCTATTTTTTGTATGAAATTATAGAAATGGTTCCGTAGTTGTTGCCCACGTGACATATGGTACCGGATTCTTTGCTGACAGATTGTTGTTGCAGATAAAAGTCGCGACAATTTGAGAGGTAATTATTTTCGGAGCGAGAGCCGCCCCTGGCGGGTGCCATTACGAGCGATCTGTCAGCACCGGGAATCACCTTCCCGGAAAAAAACGAGCTGCCCCAATGCTCACGCTGAATGGAGGCTGGATGAAAGAAGCGGTCCCACATCTGCAGCAGCTTTGTGGCAGCAACCAGGACCAATCGGTGGGGCCCCTCACCTTTTGTCCGCTTATTACACGTCGTTTCCACTACACAGTGGATAACCGCCGCTCGTGTTGTGACGTCTTCATAACGCAGTCTCAGGCAAGGGAGGGAAATATATATATGTATTTACGATCGTCTTATGAGCCCGGCTCAGACGCCAGCGGTCGGAAAGCCGCTCAGGGAGAGAGGACTCAGAACTACTCAGTTACGCTTTCCACTTGATTGCGAGTACCGGAAACCACGACCCAAAAATCGCATCAGAAAAAAATAAATATGTACATCTTGGACCTATTACTTCACTGGACCAAGAATTGGAAAAATCAAGACAAACAACGTGTCCTCCGGTCTACTTAAATAACATTCAAATTCCAATAAAGGATGAAGTAAAGTATTTGGGTTTACATATAGACCAAAAATTGACCTGAAAAAAAATTACAACATAAAAGAAGACACCAAATTAATCTAAAATTTAGATAAATGCCTTGGTTAATGGGAAGAAAATCTAAATTATCTTTAGACAATAAAATTTTGTTATACAAATGCATCAAGGACTTACGGCATAGAATTTTGGAGTGATGCACCAAGCCATCGAAATCAAAAAAATAATTCAAAGGATACGGTCAAAAATACTCCGCACATCATCAAAGCACCATGATTCCACATTACACAACATTGCCGTTCATCACTGAGGAAATCAGAAGACAAGCGACACACTACTTTAAAGGAATGGAAGGACACCAACATAGGCTAATAACCGAAATAATCTACCCTCCTGAAATACAAAGAAAACTTGGAAGATCGTAACCTATAGATTTTGATTCAGGAGAAGCAAGACAGGAAATAGTCAAACAAAGTAGACCATTACAGTTCTAGGGAATCACCATTGGACGATTACCCTACCCACGTTTTAAGGCATACTTGTACAACAATTTACTCATTGTTTTGTAAAGTGACCATTGTAGGTTTTAAATTAACAATTTAAATAATGTTTTTGGATGATTGTTTAGAATCGTGGGAGTTTTGGCCGTACACTGACTTCGTTTCGCTATCTGCCTCACCTATTTTCTTCTTCTATGCTTTGTAAAACCTTATTTATATTAGTTACAGCTGAATTACGTTCTTCTCTTTCTTTTTACATTTCTCTACACACACACGGCTTATATTCTATGCAAGAAAATAAAAATAACAATATTTTCAATCCTGCGTGACTATAAAATTTTGTATACGGAAAACGTTCATCACTAGTGCTTGAATTTTTAATCTTCGTACATTCGTTTTAGGTTAAACTAGCTGAAGTGCCCGGCGTTGCTCGGGGTCCACGTAAATAATACAGCAGGAATGTAATTGAAGATAAGTTTATTACAGTATTACACTACATTTATAGAGATAACTTTTAGCCATAGGGTCTTGTAAACACTCGTTTCACGTGTTTTCCAACAGCCGAAATGTTATTTTGTTATCAAATCCAACCTATTTTCAATTTAAAGTTGTTTAAATAAAAATCGTCAAACTGGGAGCTTTTTTGATAGGATACATTTTCACCCATTTCCGGTGGCCTGAGAACAAATCGTGATGAGAATCGAGGATCCGATAGACTGTGCGTGGAATAACAAACGGTATTAGTTTAAGAAGGGATATTTAGAAGGAAGTTAAGGAATTCTGCTACTTGGGAAGCATAATAACTAGAGTGGGATAGCACCTTCAAGGAAGACTTTCGCAGAAAAGGGGAACTAACTTACTGTTAAAATATAAGTATGAATCTTAGGAAATCGTGGTTAAAAATGTTCCTATGGAGTGTGAATTTGAAACCTGGACGATATGAGATGCAGACAGGAATAGAATAGAAGCTTTCAAAATGTGGTGCTATAGGAGAATGAGATGGGTGGATAGAGTAACTAACCAGGACGTTCTAAGCAGAATGGGGGAATAGCGAACAATATGGAGGACGTTGATCAAGAGAAGGGATAGATTAGTAGTCCACGTTTTGAGACATGAGGGTCTTAGCATTAGAGGAAAGTGTGTGGGGGTAAGAGCAGAAGAGGGAGGACAAGGGTGAACTACGCTAAGCAGATTAGGGAAATGAAAAAGTTTTCCCAGCCATGGAGGCTTGCATAAGATCCGTCTTAGGAATGATTACACAACAAGAATTACCGACCAAAGTGAAATATAATCGCAGATCTTTATCTGCAAAACATAATAGGTTTCGTCCTTATTCGTCTAAAATAATTTTCATCCTAAATTACATAAATCATATTTTTTCAACAACTTGAAGGATCTATTCACATAGTCTATGTTTAACTTTAGAACATGTATGAACATGTCTGAAAGAGGACGAAATATTCTATTATAAACTGTAGGAGTAGACGAAGATGTGTGAATATATTTCACATTTATAAACAAAGTTTAATAATTTTTAGGACTAATTAAAAGCCCAAGGGGATCTTGCCTCATAAGAAGAACGCCTTTCCATTTGAATACCAAATTTTCATTTCATATTTTTGCATAAAATAATGAAGTACGAATAAATGTAATTTATATTTAATTTCTATATCGTTTATCTTTCGTGATTAATATTCTTATATTTATTAGTTTCATTAGACCTCTGATGAGGAAACAGGACAAATTAAAATGATACAGTTACAAATATAATAAAAACATGAATATAGTAAATACTATACATAAATACTAACACATTACAAAAAATAAATAATACAGTTATAAGAAAGATTAGGCGTTATATGTAATGTAAGAATAAGGTATGGTATGTTATAAACACATCATTTCACAAGTATCTATCTGGCAGTTCAGACAATTGGAAAAACATAGAAGATTAAATGGAAACTTGAGAATTGTATTTAAGTTAGCGATTTATAGAGTGTTTCCTTGAAAGTTAGGAGGACCCTGCCGCTAGCCAACCAAGACGCCGTGTCACTTGGACCGTGCCAATAGCTTGTTTTTACAGTCTCGTACTCACCCGCATGGTGCACATAGCTAGCTATCTAGCTACTACAGTAGCTCCTCCTCTTCTGCCATGGTGGTAAACAAAGGGCCGACACAAAGGGCCCGCAGAGGGCGGATGCTCCTACAAAGACGTCCGCTGTTTGTTGTCAGGGGCTAATGTAGCGATGGGGCCCCAACAGCTGTAAGGAAGGGAAACACTCGAGATTTCAAGGGTCAGATATCTGCCCCATATAGGTAGCAGTAGCCCCCGGGGGCGGGTCCTGGCTTCAATTACATATCATAACAGGCGGGGGTGTAATATGAATATGCTGCATTAGGAACACGTGGGCAAACAGCGACAAGTACAACACGGTGACGTCATCATACATTTTCTTCTGATGGAATAAAGTCAGGCAATTTAAAACTGAAATTACATAACCTTAAAAACGGTACCAAATACGAATGCCAGTACCAACATCACCGCCTTAAATGTTTCCCACCATAACAAGCACTCCCATAACTACCTCAACACCCCACATCCCACTACACTAACTAACATTAAATACGACCAATATAAGAATAATTAATGTTTGTGATTAACGACTAGTATAACAGACATTTACTCGAAAATGTAGTATAATTTTTATCTTAATCGAGACGTTTCTACCATCCATTGCGGTCCTTGTCAATATTTGAAACCAACTGAAGATATAAAAACAATTAGAGAATAGCAAAAAGATAAAATTAACAAAGATAATGTGATGGTGGTTTATTTAAGAGTCTTCGTTAATTTAATCTTTTGGTCATATCCTCAGTTAGTTTCAAATACTGACAAGGACTACATCAGACTGTTGAAACGTCTCGATAACTTAAAAATTCTTCTTAATTTCCGTGTAAATGTCTCTTACACGCGTCGTTGATTCTCTATTTACTTAAGGATCATTATTAAAGTGTCTTAGTTACATTAATTTTTGGTTATATCCTCAGTTAGTTTCAAATATTGACAAGGGCCACAATAGACTGTCGAAACGTCTAGATTAACTTAAAAATTCTTCTTAATTTCCGTGTAAATGTCTGGACTGAAAACTGAAAATTTTAAAAAATGAATTCATTGCAACCAAATTAAATTAAATATGCTACACATTTTAACTAAATTCTTACATCTTTATATTTAAAAATAACTCTGCAAGGAATTATGAGTTTTGAGTAGATTTGCCAACGGTTGATTCTGTGTCCTGGAATCGTGATTTTCGGCTCTCGTTATCTTACTTTAACTACAATCCAAAAACGGAGAGGAAGAAAAAACATAATTCTGAAGATTTAATCTGTCCTCAACTTGAAAAGTCCCACGGTTTCTTTTTTTTGATTCGTAATAACGGGGGCTTCCAGGGAAACACAAAACCGTTTATGGTGAAAGGTCATACGAGACACGGAAACTCGAAGCTGGATCTGTCCTTTTTTCCTTCTCCGCCGTTTACTGAGGGGGATTAAAGAGAAAGAAAAGAAATACACAAAGCCGCGATGGCTGGATACGGATTTCTTGTCGCCAGACTCGAAAATTTTTTCCCAATGATGCGACGTCTCCATTTGGTATTTTAATTAAATATTTAACAACTCATGCACCACATCTGGTACGGAAGTCTGTTACTGATAGATGAATTCATTAAACTACAACCAAGTCCTGTATTCAGAATATTGCAATAATCATCTCATATACCTATCGAACTGTAACAAGAAAACTTCAAAGTGCTAGTAGAGAAGAAAAAAGACATTTCTAAAGGCCATTATATAGACCATCATTAAAACTTCACAGATGTAAATTTATACAAATGCATGTAAAACCGTATATTTATTAATGTCATTTAAGCGGAATAGAAAGCGTTGACAGGCTTCCCTATCCTTTCCATCTGAGAACCATTTTAGAAATTTTAAATCGATTAACGTCTGCTATAAACTAACAAATTAAAAAATTTCCAACCGATTTTTACAGACAGTTTTTATTTTTTATTTAAACGACGCTTCGGCGCATATTTGCGCCTTCTTCAGGTTTATAATCAAATTATTGCTAAAATCTAATTATCAAAAACTATAAAATTGTTGAAATCGTTAATTTCTTTCTACTTGTGCAAACTGTTGACTAGATAAGTTCTTAGTGCTGCCTCGGACCTCACTTTGGTAGAAAGAAATTAACGATTACAACAATTTTATAGTTTTTGATAATTGGATTTTAACAATAATTTGATTACAAATTTGAAGAAGGAGCGAATATGCGCCGAAACTTCGTTTAAATAATAATAAAAAACTGGCTGTAAAAATCGGTCGGAAATTATTTAATTTGTTATTTTAGAAATTATTATTGATAGAGGGAGATATGTAATGGATCTATGTGAATCTCTTCTTATTGGCCATTTGTGGATACTCATCCTGATTCCAACACCCGTAATTTTTTTCCCAATATCTATTCGTAATTACGGAGATGTCTCACTGTGATTTCACTACTCAATCCACTAAAACAACCTCTAGCCGTTTACACGATGTGCACTCAGCCCAAAAGGTAACCTCTAACCTCAACATTGTGTTTTAAACAACTTTGAAATTTTATTGTCTAGTCAAAAGCATACAATTAAAAAAAATTAAACACACACACACAAACAAGAAAACGAAAATTCTCACTGATGCAATTGACAAAAATTCTTTAAATTTATTCAGGAGTTTTTGTTTTAAAATTTGACTTGTTCGAATGTGGTTGGTAATCTGCCGTGGTTACTTGAAATGAGGGGAAGAATTTTATGATTCTTGAAAAACTTTGGTATTTATTATCAACGTCCTTCCATGTGTTCGTATTTAGGTTTGAAATATTAGGTTTAAGTTCATAAAACAGATTAAGAGTCTGTTGAATCAACACTATTAGGTTTAGAGGAAGCAAAAGTTTATATTTGTCATTTATTTCGATGATGATATTATTTTTCAGTTAGTAAAATAGGTTAATTTACAGAGGTATAAATTTGTGAAAGTGGAAGTAACACCAAGTAACTACTTTGAACTTAGGTGCTAGCTCCGTACCGTGGTTTCTTTGACGAAGCTAAAGCCGAACGTAGCCGAAGAGACCCGAGAGTTTTACAATGAGCTTTACTCAGGGATATTATACATATATATACAAGGATTACAATTACATATATTTCTTAATATATTTCAAACAAGCAAATGATAATATGTAGACTAATTCAAACAGCGAAAATATAAGCAGCTTGCAAGTACAAAAATATACTATCTGAATATACGGATGTATTTCTGATAATGCTAAAAAATATTCGACCTCTGTCACAAGGTATTAGAAAAATTATTAAAATATTTTTTTTCTGTCAGAAATTAGCATTAGTACTTGTGTGTCACATAAATGAGTTATTTCCGTCCGTCCGATCGCAGGGTTTAATAAATCATGGCGGAATATCCTGTATGTATCTACACTAATCACGTTATGGAGTTTCATTCTAAATGCAGAGACGTTGATTGTCTATCGCTCATTTCATTCGTATTGTAAATAGTTGTACATTTAGAGACGAATTGATGTTGATAATTGTCACAAATATACACAACAATTTGTGAATTTATGTTTTTTCCACTTTCCACCCTCTCATCAGTGCTAATGTTTCTATTCTCGTCCATTTAAACTACACTGAATGAAAAACCATTACAATTTCGGGTACACAATGATTAAGTGTCCGTTATTACTGTGTGTGTATATATACACTCTCTCGGTAATTTGTATATTCAACTGAAAAGCGTATATTTTATTCCGTTTGATCAACAACAGTTCCGATTATTAAATGAGGGCTAGATTTCATCATTGAAAAAATAATTATCTGTTTATGTTTATGTGTTCTGTTGTTATGCAGTTTCTAGATCGCTTTTTTCATATTGTTCAACGTTGGCGCTGTTGTTGTCTCATTACTATTAGGAAAAGCCTGCTGTGTATTGCGGCCGTGTAGAATAAAAGGAGACATAAGGCGTATTAATCATTTCTGTATTAAAATAAATTACTTCAGATATTCTGTTATGTTATTATATAAATTAAAAATTCAGTAATTCTGTGTGTACATCATAGCTTTCTGACTTAATTATTTACAATAAATAAAAACGGCAAAAAATTCAGCATTAGATATATAAATATTTATTAGCAAAAGGGACGTTTCATCTCAATTTTGTAACTTCTTAAGGCTTAAAATTTATCAAAAATACATTCTGTTTACTCCTTGATTCCTTCAGTCGTAAATATGATTGAATATATGTAAAGAATTTGGAGCCACGCTGGATCTTCTCCAGCGACGGTTAGAAGTAGTAATATATAACAAAATGTTTGGGTTTTCATGTTAACACGTTGTTCATCAATGTTCCTTCACAGGATAATAACCTGAAGAAGGTACAAGTAAGTACCGAAACGTTTTTTTGTCCTCTTTGGAAATTGTTAAAAATAAAAACAAAGTCTGAAATTAGTCAGAAATTTTACTTATTATTAAAAAATGAGACGTTAAAAAACAACCCATCATTTCATGTATATTTGTCAGATAAACTGTTTATCTATATCTATTTGTTTATTTTATCAATGTAATATAAATTAACTTATTTTTTTGGCTGTGGTGCGTTAACTCAAAAGTTTAATGGAAATCGATGAATGTTTTTTTATAAAGTTGTAACTGCATTATTGGTCTTTATTTATACAAAATCTGTATTTTTCTTGAAGGAGGAACTTTTTGTCGTCAAATTTTGCAATGGGTTTTCGAAGAAAGTTAAAAGGAAAAAATGTTTTAACCTTTAGTGCAGTCTAAAGGACCCTGCCTAATTTTCTTGTATCTAAAAATATTCAATACTATTAATTGCGAACCCCTCTTTCCATTCCTCTCCACTCTTCCCCTGAGATTAATTTTTTTTAAGTTTCTTGACTAGTTTCTGTGAGGAATCTAGCCTCAGGAATGGAATTATAGTCTTGTGTGATGTGAAAGAGCTTGACCTGTACGTTTGTGTATTTGTGTTTGCACACGTGAGCAGTGAAACGTCAACTCACTCCAAATCCGAGTGTACGAAAGGTCACAGAAGAGTCGCTGAAGGGTAAACATTTATAGCTTTTGGTCAGCAGCCACTTGGGCCGTAGAATAAATGGGCACGCTTCTTGTTCTGTCCGGACGAGAGGAATGCCATTCTCACTTGATTGACCCGGTGGAAAGGGCGATCGCCTTGTTGACGTACACAAGGCATTGTGTCGCAGTGGCGTGATGTATGGGAAGGAGAGGAACACATACGTTATGGGTAGGGGGCTTGCCTCGGGGCGTGGCGGGCTCAAAGGACTTTCTGGACCTTACTAATTTCCTTAGTTCACGCGACACGAAACATTCCCACAGGAGCTGCGCCGGCCGAGGCGGTTGTTTGAGGGTCGCAGAGACTCGGATGAACGGGGGCAGGTGGACACCAAACATTGTAAAAATGTCCGGGAATAAATCACTACCTATTATCCTTTACAGAACTCAGTCTTTACTGTTGTTCACTAAAATACGCCCTCTTATAACAAAAGTTCCACTTACCTTGTTTAAGCAACAGAGAAAATTCTTATTATATCCTCTATTAAAATATCCTCTGTATCCGTCCAAAAATTAATACAGTAGATGAGTACCCGGCGTTACAGTGTACTTATTATTATCCTGTTTAAAAGGAACTGGGGTCAAGTCATATGAAACGTGTTCCGTGTCACGAACTTTAAAACACTTCACGCAGAAGCCTTGAAGCTTAATATGTTAATCATGGTTCACTGCATAAAACAAATGTAAAAAAGTAACGAAATCCTCCAACCCTTGTATAGTAGCCATATAAATGATGCGTAAAATCTGGTAGTTTTTCAGATTGGTATGTCGACAAAAATAATCACGTTACTCATTCAGCAATTTATTCGAACAAACTAGTCCATATAATAAATCACGAACTTTCATCTCTTTTGGACATAATCACCTTAAGACACTTCAACCATGCTTTTAATAGTTGTTGAGGTATTCAGTGCTGAGACTGGTATGATGCAACCCTCCATGTTAGCCTGTCTTGCGCAAATCTTTTAATTTCCACTTTCTCACTAATCCGCTAAGTGTATTCCATCCTTGGTCTCCCTCTTATGTTCGTACCCAACACACTTCCGTTTTACGTTATTTTTACAAGACCATCGTGCCTTAAAACGTGGCCTATTAATCTATCCCTTCTCTTGGTCAACGTCCTCCATATTGTTCTATTCTTCTTTAAAATTCCTGATTAGTGATTTTATCAACCCATCTCATTCTCCTATCCCACCACAGTTAAAACGCTTCTATTATTTTTCTTTATACAACATCTGCCGTCCACGTTTCGCAACCATATAACGCCACACTCCATACGAACATTTTTAGCAATTATTTTCTAATATTCACACTTATATTTTCCGTAACTAAATTCCTCATTTAGGTGAAATTATTCCTTGCCTGTGCTATTCTACTGTTTATGTCTACTATACTTCTACCATTTCTAGTTATTATGCAGCCCAAGTAGCGGAATTCCTTAACTTCCTTCAAAATATCCCTCCCCAATCTATAACCGTTAGTTATTCCACTGTTTCCCGCACTACACTCCATTACCTTGGTTTTCCCTGCTTTTAATCCTCATGTTGTCCTCTTCCTCCGGAATCACGTTCATGCCATTTATTATGGTTTTCAAGACTTATTCTGACTCCCCTAATACTACAATATCATCGTCAAATCGTAGGTTTTTAATTTATTTTTCTTCCAGATTGATTCCTTTTCTATATTCCGTTAACGTTCTTACTACAACCAAAATAAATTTCCTTCGTTCTTAAGTCTGTTTACTGAATATATTTTCACGTAAATTATTCCTCATTTAGTACTCTACCTCCAGGACCACGTTTATGCCATGATTATGGTTTCCAAGTCTTCTTCGGCATCCCCTAATGCTACAGTATCATCGGCAAAGCTTAGAGGTTTTATTTATTCTCCTTGCAGTTTGATTCATTTTCCATATTCCGTTTTGCTCTTCTTAATCGCCTGTTCTATATATAGCTTAAAGACCGTGGACGACAGACTATATTCTTGTCTTAATCCTTTCTTGATTTCTGCTTTCTTTTCTTGATCCTCATTTCTAGTTACCGCTGACTGCCTTCTTCTATAGAGGTCATGTATCAGCCTTCTTTCTCGATATTTGATTCCTGTGCTCTTCAAAATCCTTAATAGTGTGTTTCAGTTAACATTATGAAAGGATTTTTCTATATCTACAAATACCATGAATTTTATTTATGAAATGAGTTGAAAGGAGGAAAACTAATGTTTCCTTTGATTGTGGTTTGGACCAGCCTTTCACATTTTCCGTCCGAGATGAAAGTGACGTGACGGAGAGTTTTTTTGAGAGAGTGACAGTGGCGTGTGTATTTTGCTTTGGCCTGGTGACGAACGCTGCTCGCCCTTGTCCATCCATGGCTGTCCGTACAGGACGGACAGACGGACTGAGGCGATGTGCAAATATTGACAAGTGATGAGGTGCAGCCAATCAGCAGGGCGCTGTGTGTCCGTCTCTGATTGCGGTACACAATCACCTCCAGCAGCACTGCAAATTTGCTCGTCCCGTCTTTACACACTGCAATTAACTTCTTACCGTGGTGGTGGAGGACCTCTCCTTGTTGACAGCCGCCATACTTGCTCTCCGCGTTATTGCTGCCGACTCAAACTGTTCTGTTTGTCTCTTTCTCTCTGTCCGACTGCCCATCTCTCACTGTCTCTCTCTCTCTGTCTCCCAGCTTCCATCACGTCTTTGATCCCTTCACCACACACAGAAATATTTAAAATTTCTCTTAACCTCATTGTGGAGGTTAAAAATAAATTGTGAAACGACATAATATATTCTTGTTCGTATATAAGGCCAAAAACAGATGTTTACGGGAGAATTGTAAAATACTTGGCAATGAATTTAGCTATTTAGAAACAGTTTTCAGTAACAAACTCAATTCGGGTATAGATTTAAATAGTAGAATTAATCAAGGACGGAATGCGATCCATAAACCATACGGTATTTGGTGGAACGAGAAAATTAAAAGTGACGTGAAGAAAAGAATACATAGACTCATCATAGAGGGAATAGCTTTGTGTAACTCAGAAAAATCCGGGGGGGGGGAAATAAGAAAAGAATACATAGACTCATCATAGAGGGAATAGCTTTGTGTAACTCAGAAAAATGCGGAGGGAAAAAATAAGAAAAACGAATGCACATTACAAGCAGTCGAAAAGGATACTATGGGAATAAGCTGTTGGGTATCGAGATTGGAATACATCTTACAAGAAGATAAAAAGAACATTACTGCAGTCGCTCATGACCTTTTTGGTTTAATGCGACGTTAAACTTTAATTATAAGGAGAATATAATTACAGTGGCTGCTGAAAATCAGAGGGGTGTATAGAATCACTAACGAGGAGGTTATAAGCAGAATAGGGGAAGAGCGTACAATATGGAGAACGTTGACGAAGAGAAGGGATAGATTAATAGACATGACGGTCTTGTAAAATTAAGTGTGTGGGATAATAACAGAAGAGGGAGGCCAAGGATGGAATGCGCTATACAGATTAGGGAATTGTGGGATTTGGTACTTATGCGGGATTTATTTTTCAATGGCATAAGTCAGAGTTTTCGATAAATTTGGTTGAGTAAGTATTTTTAATTTTTTTGGATGTTTTTGTCGTCATAATAAAATTGCTAAGTTGTTTAAAACAGGATTTCGAAGTTCTGGGTTGAAGTCGCTTCATGTAAACAACTTGAGATGACGTCACAGAGAGATATCTTCTTAATTACGAGAAGGAATTTGGGGAAAGAAATTAGGGGTATTCGAATCATGACAAGTATCTACAAATGGCAAATTAGAAGTGATTCATTTAGTTCCTTTTTTTTTCTCCCCTTTGCCAATAATATTTTCTAAAGTCATTCTTAGAATGAGGGGATAGGGAGGCCTGACATTGTTAAAAATCGCTTAAATTACATAAGTATCGAATTAAATAATATAAATAAGTACCGGACGTTTCCGGGCATCCAGATGATTTATTTTTAATATTTTGCCAATGGGTTGGCATATTTCAAATAATTTTGCGCGAAATATTCAAAGGAATTTTGCTCGCCTATTTCCAATTGTGTTTACTTGATACTGAATTATTTTGAGTATTCTATTACAGTATGTGCGTGATTAAAGAAAGAAAATATTGGAGGTTGTGGCCCGTTTTGGATGGCGTCGCAGCCAGCGGTGACGGTGGCAGAGGAGGAGGAGGAGGAAGAGGATGCACTTTTAATCAAGAAAGGACAATGTAGCTCTGTGTTCACCTTGCGTGTTACTTTGCTTGTGAGTGCAACCATCGGCCATTGTGCTGGTCGGAAGTCCCGGGCCCGCGGTTTCACCAGCCCGTCAATATCAACGTGCAGCAGCGAGCTCGCACACACACACACAGAAAAAAAGAGCGGCTGGCTGATGCATGCTGCTGTTGTGTTTGTTTTTGTAGTATTTTCGAGTCATTTGTGTAATGGCGGCGGACAAAAGCTGTCACCGGTGTGGGGGCGGTGATACACGCGACTCCGGAAGGAAGCAGGGTCCATTGTTCCCTTTGGGGCCTTTCATCTTCGCATATCGGATACGCTACGAGACGGGCAGAGGCAAAGCAAAGCACTTGCCGGAGACGCCGCCAGGGGCTGGCTCCTTAATATACAGCAAACCCTTCAAAGTGGCATCGGAAAGAAAATATCCTGCATAACATTTGATTAATACAATGGCTGTAAAGGGTTTGAAAGTTTTTTGTTTCCATTTCTAGAAAATTTCAAACCTCAGTGAACGGAGAAAAATCTGACTTCTTTTCGATAAAATCTGGAGTACCACAAGGCAGGGTTCTTTGCCCATTCTTGTATGTATTGTAATACAATGGCTGTAAAGGGTAAGAAAGTTTTTTGTTTCGATTTCTAGAAAATTTCGAACCACGGTGAACGGAGAAAAATCTGAATTTTTTTCGATAAAATCTGGAGTACCACAAGGCAGGGTTCTTGGCCCATTCTTGTATGTATTGTAATACAATGGCTGTAAAGGGTTAGAAAGTTTTTTGTTTCGATTTCTAGAAAATTTCAAACCACAGTGAACGGAGAAAAATCTGACTTCTTTTCGATAAAATCTGGAGTACCACAAGGCAGGGTTCTTTGCCCATTCTTGTATGTATTGTAATACAATGGCTGTAAAGGGTAAGAAAGTTTTTTGTTTCGATTTATAGAAAATTTCTAACCACAGTGAACGGAGAAAAATCTGACTTCTTTTCGATAAAATCTGGAGTACCACAAGGCAGGGTTCTTGGTCCATGCTTGTATGTTTTGTACACGTCAGATGTACCACTGGCACAAGATACAACAAAATGGACGTTCGTCGGTGATTCAGCCATTATCTCCTACCACTAGGACCCTCAAATATTACACAATATTATCTAACGAATCTACAAATATGACTTAAAAAATGGAAAATTAAAATGAACGCAAAAAATCTGCTTATATAACATTCAGTCTTTGGAAATAAAATTGGTCCCTCCTCCCGCCTACTCAAAATAATGTTCAGATTCCACAAACAGGAGCAGTAAAATATTTAGGACTTAACGTAGATTCTAAACTAAATTGAAAAAATCATACAATAAAAAATAGTTGAGATGAAAACAAAAGAAAATACTACGGCTGATAGGAAGAAAATGACGGTTAACTGTGGACAGTAAAATCATGATATATAAAGCTGTAATCATACCAGTGGGATTGATCTATGGGGATGTGCATTAAAATCAAATATATCAATTATTCAAACATTATCTATTATTAGATTGTCAAAGATCTTCCGGCAAATTGTAAACGCTTCGTGGAACTTAACGAACCACACACTGGATACAGAAGTAAAAGTTCCAACGGTAAAAGACGTCATCCATAAAAAAGCCATCAAACATCACACAGATCTAGACCATCATCCAAACCCACCGTTTAGAAACTTCAAGAACCTGTGATCAATAAAACACCTAAAAAGGTGTTGCCTAGGGAACTATTTTAAATTAAACTTATCTTTGTTTATTTAAATTTTACAGATGATTTTATTGGACATCTCCCAAATACAATTAGTAGCCGTCAGTGTTTTAGCTTCTAGAATTGTACGTTATTATGATTGCTAAATAAATTACGATAAAAAAATCAGCATAGCTGTTCGCGAATGACGTCATCAGTGACGTAAAATCCCTGCAAGCAAAATACATATTTTTGATCTTAGTAATAATGTTAACGAAAAAGTTTCAAGACGTCTAGAGTTTATTTAAAGAGAAATTGGAAAAGACAATGGATCGAATACTTGACAAAAATTTGAATTAATACATCAAACCATCACAATATTTTTTTTACAAATTACCTAAAAACCCGAATTAGACCAAATCGTCATCTGAAGAATCATGACTGGAAACACGAAACATCTTCATGTAATAGGAAAAAAGACCTCCACCAATCAGCAATCAGTGCACTGTCCCAATCTCAATGCAGCAAATACTCTTGGATTGAACCTAAGTACGAACAAAATGAAAAGGAAAAGAAATCTACGAAATGGTGAAAGTAATAGACTGTTATTCGGAAATTTAAAAAAATAATGCTGTCCAAAATACTGAGATAAACATAACTTAATTTTGTAATCAACTGTAAACATTATTAATTAATTGTAAAAATACACTCGATAATGATCGTAGAAGTTAAAGCGACTCTAAATAAAAAAATTAAAATATAGCGTTAATAAAAGTTTTTGGTACTTTTAAAAAATCACACAAATCGAAATAAATGTATTTGTTAACAGGATTTTTTTTTCTATTGACTACCCCACAGTTATTACCGACAAGAATGTAGGGGCCATAGAAACGTGTACTGGTCACATGACGTTGTTAGTATTGCGCAGCTCACAAATTATCAAATATTTTCACTCCTCTATTCTTGGAGCCTCGTGCATTTTTATTTTAATTTTCCTCGTATTCTTAATTTTAAGTAATGTATTTTATTATGTTTACAAATTTGAAACATTTACGAATGGAAGGGTTGAGAATTAATTACCATATATTTTAATAAGTTACGCGCGAGTTGATTATTTCTAAGTCGTTTGTCCGCTCAGTGTTTATGATTCAAGGTATATTACTTCAAAAGCGGTTAAAGTGGGAACAGAGAGAAAAGGTGTCGGGGTTGTTGTTGAAAGAGCGGAATTTTCAGTTAAATTGTTTTGACAGCAGGTACAAGGGCGAGGAGTTTATTATAACTGGGTTAGTGTCTACTGCATTTTCCCTCAGAAAATAAAGCGGAAAAACAGTCGGCTCTAACAGTGAGAGTGTCGAGGTTGAAGGAGGGGAAGAGAAATAGGGGAGTGGAATGTGAGGCGATGCTTGATTGACACGGGAAGCTTGTAGCGCCAGAGTTCAACAAGTTCGTTTCCCTCGGGAACTCGGGGGAAGCATCTTCATCCGTCTTCCTTTGTCGCTCGGAGGGAAGTGATATCTCCCGCAAAACAATCAGGAGGTATAGAACACTCAGACAATAGCCACGATCAAAGTAGCTACGGGGGGGAAAAGAAAGAAAGATGGAGATATGTGAGAAATTTATGTGCGATCAAAACAAAATTCTTAAATCATTAAACGAGAAGAAAGAAAACTGATGAGAGAAAATAGAGAATTAATTAAATTAATAGATCGTCTAAGTATTTACAGATTATTTACAAAAAATCATCGTTAATAAATAAATCAAAATAAAGCTAAATATGCCAGCAAACAAATTTAATTAACATTTATTTATTATAAATACAACGTTTCATCCATCTTTACAGACTTCTTCACAAAAACGTTATTTAATTGGGTTTTCTGACATATTCGATCGCATTTTTATTTATTTATTTTATTTTATGACGGAAAATGGGATTTTTGCATTATAGATGATATAATTCAACTTTTCCCAAGATAAAAAGTAACAACCTCAACCTAATAAATTTCATAGGCAATTATTTTGTTGTATTAGAAACACATTTAATTATTTTATTTTACCTTGAAGAGACCGAAAGGGGAGAAAAAATTCTCACAATTTTCTCTGACGCAATAATGAAGTTAAATATATTTAAAAAAATTAAAATTGGGCCAAATAAGTTAGCAAATAAATTTAATTAGTATGTTATCTGAAAAACTCCACAAATTTGAATGACACGTTGCATTTATATTAATTAAACACTATTTTAATTTATTTGCCGACTTATTAGGCCGTAATTTTATTTGTTATTGAACCTGATGGTTAAAAAGTTGTGTTTAAAGCCACAAAATAATTCAGTGAATAATATCGAAGCATGAGAGAAAAATGAGAAGATAATAAAAATTAGAAACACATTTATTTATTTTCTTTTACCTTGAAGAGGCCGAAGGAGGAGAAAAATTACTGATAATTTTCTCTGACGCAATATGAAGTTAAATATGTTTAAAAAATTAAAATTGGGCCAAATAAGTTAGCAAATAAATTTAATTAGTTTGTTATCTGAAAAACTCCACAAATTTGAATGACACGTTGCATTTATATTAATTAAATACTATTTTAATTTATTTGCCGCCTTATTAGGCCGTAATTTTATTTATTTGTAATTGAACCTGATGGCCAAAAAGGTATGTTTAAAGTCACAAAATAATTAAACGAATAATGTCGAAGCATGAGAGAAAAATGAGAAGATAATAAAAATCAAGGATAAAGGTGTCAAAGAAAATAGACCCCCCAAAAGAATCTATATAATCGGTTGACTGAATTGTTAGAATACAACAAATCAATAATCGGATGTAATCTACTATTACTTGTCAGTAAAAAATATTGATATTTGTTTAATGCAACGTTTCGTCCATATTTCTGAACTACATCAAAACACTAGAAAAATAGAAAAAATTATTTTTTTTGCTTTCAGTACTTTAATAAAACTGTAAAAAATATAAAACGTTCAATTAGAAATTTAAAAAAACCTACATTTAACTACAAATAATTGTTTTTATAATTTTTGTATAGTTCCTGAAGCGGTTCACAAATGTTGACTAAACGTTTTATATTAGATATGTTAAATAACAGAGTTGATTCATGACAAATTGATTGGAATTTTTATTCATACCTTTTAGAATAACTTAAGTCTTTTAGGTCACTCAACTATTAATTAAATTCATTTATTTCGATGTTTCCGTTATCTACAAACTTGTAATTAGACAGAAAAAAGTTCATCTTACTTCAAGTATCGTAACTTTTCTGGTTGTAGATATTTAAATTAGACTGAGATAATTTTCTTATATCTACTGAAATTTTGCCTCGTTATTTTACAGGGACTGAATTCCCGTCGTTAAATAGTCTTTTTACAAAGGATTTTGTTTCCTAAAGCTGTTGTTTTTTCTCTCTCTGGTAGGAACAATAGCTACAGTAATTTTTTGATAAGTAAGTTTTTGAGTATTCGTCTTAGTTTAACATTTTTATATATTACAGCCAGACTTTCACATTGATTTGCTAAGTCATGTGAACTTTGCAGTGAATTTCTGTGGTATAAATAAATAATATTACGGCTCCTTCCTTTTCCAAATTTATTTTCTCCAATCTCTTTGCCTCACAATCGTCTGTGTTCAAGTCCCTTTAACAACCCTTACTTTCAGGAGTAATGTTTGTATATCTACTGGACGTTTCTTTTAGATTATTTTTACAGGGACAGAATTCAAGTCATCAGTTAATCTTATTACGGTTTTCCTTGAAT
Organism: Eucriotettix oculatus; assembly: GCA_034510155.1. Lineage (NCBI taxonomy): Eukaryota > Metazoa > Arthropoda > Insecta > Orthoptera > Tetrigidae > Eucriotettix > Eucriotettix oculatus. The sequence continues at coordinate 22,938,773 of CM067379.1, forward strand.
CAGGATTTTTCTCTCTTGTAAGCACAAAGCTATGGTTATTTTATTGAAGGATGTTTTGAGTATTTCTTCTTACAGGATTTTTTTAAAAAGACATTTGAGGTCAGTGGTCCTAATTCCAAAACCTCGATGCAAGGAAGGCTTTCGCGAAAAAGAGGAATTTACTTACGCGTAATATAAGTGTGAATATTAGGAAACCGTTGCTAAAATTGTTCGTGCAAAGTGTGGAAGATAGGATTTGCGGAAAATAATAAAAGCCTTTGAAATGTGATGCTGTAGGACAATGAGATGGATGTATATAATAACTAACGTGGAAGCTCTAAACAGAATAGAGGAAGAGCGAACAATATAGAGAACGTTGACCAAGAGAAGGGATAGATTAATAGGGCCACGTTTTAAGACATGAGGGTCTTGTAAAATTAGCATTAGAGGGAAGTGTGTGGGGTAAGAACAGAAGACGGAGGTCAAGTATGGAATGCGCTAAGCATATTAGGGATGATGTGATAGTTATGCGGAAATGAAAAGGCTTGCGCAAGATAAGCTAACATGGTGGGTTGGATCGGAAAAGTCTTAGGACTGAGAACAACAGCAACAATTAACATCGAATTTTGTCTAGACAGTTATATTTAAAAATGGGTGGGAGGAATCCAAGTTTTGTCATTCGTTGTTTTTTTATTTTTATTTTAGGTCAGCTTGATTTGGGTTCACACGTTGATGAGTATGGAATACGTGTAGGCGCAGTTTCATGGGTTCGTGCGTCCATCTATCTATTTCGCTATCCGTCCTGTCTATTTCTCTCTCTCCCTCTATTCCCTGTTTTCCAACGGCTCGTGGTTCCGCTGGTGGAGACATCTGACGGCAGGAAACAGCGGCAGGAGTGTCTGCCACTTTGATAGGTGCAATTAGAGTCACCCTCTCTCTGTCTCTCCCGGGGCTGGGCGCCACTTCCGTTTCGCAGTGATGTTTTGTTTGCGGATGCCCAAAGCTATTTATACTGAAACAATCGCGTTTTGGGGACGAGGACGACGAACACACGCGAGCGAGTTGCGTTATAATATGGCGTTCATTGTTTTTGCCGCACTATGAAATCCCCCAAAAACGCGCACACAATGCCGACCAAATCTGCGGAATAAAATAAATACTCCATGGTGGCGTCGACGTCCAGAGTTATTTCCGCGCAATAGACGACGCCACATACACTCACACATCGACTGGTGCTGCCGCCGCCGTTGTTGTGGTGGATGGATATTCATGAGGACGGTGACCCATAACCTAGCTGAACCATGCCTTTCGCCTTTTTTTTTCTCAAAACCATAAATGTTGATAATTCGCGAAACGATTTCAATAACCAATGTATAAACATGATCGGCATCACACGTCGTGGTAAAGCATCCATTTTATTAGTTAATAACGAGCTTAGCAATAATGCAACAGTAAAGGTAAAGGTCAACTGAACAGAAGTTCTTAGTACCTCTAATATGCGGTTGCACTGAATTAATCTTTGCTGTTCTGTTTCCTATACTATGGGGGTTCTTCAATAAGGGTTGGTCGATGTTGAAATGGAGTAAAACAAGCTGTGTGTGAGGCTTGATAGGTCCATGTATGCCCTTTACAATAAAAATGGATTTCGGTAATCAATCCAAAGACCTGTCTGGCGCAACTCTCCATGCTAACCTATCCCGTGGAAGCATTTTCATTTCTACTACCACATCCTCCCTAATCGGGTTACCGTATTCCATATTTTCCCTCCCTCTTCCATTCTCACCCCACACACATCCCTCTAATGCTATTTGGGGACCGTCATGTCTTAAAACGTGGTCTATTAATCTATTACTCCGCATGGTCAAAGTCCTTCTAATTCTTCTTTCTTCCCCTATTCTATTTAGAACGTCTCGGTTACTTACCTTATCCACCCATCATATTTTCATCATTCTTCTACAGCACCACATTTAGAAAGCTTGTATTCTTTTTCCTAATTCGTCTTTCTTTCTCTAGTCTATTTAGAACGTCTCGGTTACTTACCTTATCCACCCATCATATTTTCATCATTCTCCTACAGCACCACATATCGAAAGCTTGTATTCTTTTTTTCCTGAAACTCCTATTGTCCACATTTCACACCCATATAACGTCAGGCTCCATTACGATCGTTTTTAATAATGATTTCCTAATATTCATACTAATATCAGCCCTAAGTTTTGTTTTGCGGAAGGCTTCCTTGCCAGTGCTATCCTTCTATAGTTATTATACGTACAATTTAGTAGAATTCCTTAACTTCCTTATTAATATCCCTTCATCCAACACCCTTTGTTTTCCTACTATTGCCCATACTAGACTCCATCATCTTGGTTTTCGCTCTAAAAATCCTTAATGTTGTACTCTTCCTCCAGGATCACGTTCCTGCCATTTTTTTTATGTTTTTCAGGTCTTCTTCTGACTACAATATCATCAGCAAACCTTTGTGTTTTTATTTATTCTCCTTGCAGTTTGTTTGCCCTTCCGTATTCATGTAAACTTTCTCCATCTCCTGTTCTATATATATAAAATAAAGTGCATGGGTGACAGACGGCTTTCTTTTCTTACTTCTTTCTTGATTTCTGCTTTCTTTTCTTGTCCTTCAATTGTAATTATTTTTCTGACCACCATTTGTAGAGGTTACACACACATCACTTCAGAATTTCAATATCGATCAATCCTTATTGAAGAACCCTATAAATAAAGAGTTCGCGACAAATGACCATCTCCTGCGCCTTCAACATTTCTCAGTCAGTCATTACAGTTTGGTGAAATAGTACAGTCATCATTACTGATTATAAAACCCATGTCGTTATTATGTATCACTATATGTAATAGCCCCTGAGTAACGCTCGGTGAACAATGGAAACGCTATGGTTTATCTACGTCAAAGAAACCGCGTTACAGGTAGTATACTTCAAACCAGTTTCCTATAATAACAATTCCGTAACATTACTTATTGTTTATTCTTTTTTTTAAGTTGGTTGAAGTACATGGAGGTAAGTACTTAATACTTGTTTTGCATATGATAAGTTATTTATTTCCATAAATTTCCATAAATAAAAAAAAACAACATGTGCGAATAGTTATTTTATTATTCTAAACGGGTGTAATAAAATTAATTTAGAAATTAAGTAATTAATAGTTCTGAGGAAATGGTACAAAATTAAATATCTTTGATTGTAATCCCATAATTATTTTTCCACTTTTACGATAATCCTTAAAATGTTTTCGTCTCTTTCTAAGGCTGGGTTCATCAAATTCACAATGTTGTAGTTTGAAAAAAAAATCGTCACAGTCATACACTAAAATTAATATGTAAAAATTTATCTAAGTCCCCAGGAAAAGTAAATGAGGAGAACTTCCGTCCTACGAAGGACTCATTCTCTCGCCCACGCTTAACGAAAATTACTGCCCCATTTCCGTTGGCCGTTAAGTATACAATAGGATTATAAAGGACCCAAAATATAAGCCCCTAATAAATTAGTCGCGTTATTAAAAGATCGTTAAATTAGGAGAGGGAGAGAGTGAGAGGGTGGTAGGTTGTTATTTTGACGAACACGTAAGTCATTACGGAACTCGGTCCGTATAAATCTGTAGCAACTGCACTCAGTTAAAGTTGAATTCGTTCGCGAGCAATTTGGTTGAAACGATGTCTTAATGCGAGCTAGGAGATTATCAGTTTCGGTTTAAGGTGGAATGTAGGAACAAGAGAAGAAATACTGACTGATAGAAGCAGAATAAGGAATAATCCATCTACGTTAATGGCATTTGTAGATTTAGAAAATGCGTCTGATAATGTGAAGTGGAACATACTATTAAGAATTTTAAAGATCACTGGAATACAATAGGGAAAGAAGGCTTATAGATAACTCCTACAGAAGGCAGTCAGCAGTAATTAGAATTGAAGATCAGGAAAAGAAAGGAGAAATCAAGAAAGGATTAAGACAAGGATATAGTCTGTCGCCCACGCTCTTTAAGCTATATATAGAACAGGCGATTAAGATGGGCAAAACGGAACATGGAAAATGAATCAAACTGCAAGGAAAATAAATAAAACCTCTAAGCTTTGCCGATGATACTGTAGCATTAGGGGATGCCGAAGAAGACTTGGAAACCATAATCATGGCATAAACGTGGTCCTGGAGGTAGAATACTGCATGAGGATTAATTTAAGTGAAAATATATTCTGTAAGCAGACTAAGGAACGAAGGAAATTTATTTTGGTTGTAGTAAGAACGTAAACGGAATATGGAAAAGGAATCATACTGCAAGGAGAAGAAATAAAATCCCTACGCTTTGACCATGATATTGTAGTGTCAGGGGAGTCAGAAAAAGACTTGGAAACCATAATAAATGGCATGAACATGGTCCTGGAGGAAGAGTTCAGTATGATGATTTTCCTTTTCCCCCATGGTTCTACAGCCCATTGAGGGCCTGGGCCTACCGAGTCGACTGCGGACTGTCATCTTGCATGACACATTCCGAATTTTGGAGTGTCACATTGGTCAGCGTATCGATCCTTCAATATGATGATTAATAGAGGCAAAACCAAGGTAATGGACTGTAGTATGGGAAACAGTGGAATAACAACAGGTGTTAGATTGGGAAGGAAGTTAAGGGATTCTGCTACTTGGGAAGCATAATAACTAGGGATGGTAGAAGTATAGTAGACAACTTTCTCCATTGGAAAATTTTATATTTGAATTTTTTTATAGGGATTGGAACAAGGCAAAATTCTTCAGGTCTTTCCAATCCGTCTATAAAATTCCCGGTGAACTGTTTTATGGCCTAATTATTGCTTTGGGTGGCGGGGGGTGGAAGAGGGTCTTATTTGGCCTTAAAAATAATAATCTTGCATCAGTCAACTTGGAGAGAGAAAGCAAAACCCCTGTTCTTATTAATGTGTCCATTTTGGGAGCCGTCCTAATAAAACGCCACATGAAAGTCGTCCAATTACAGCGAAGGAAAGGAGCAGGCTTTGACAGCAGCAGGTGCGACAACGGCTGTCGGAGACACGGGCTCAATTAGCGACAACTTCGATTCTGTCTGTGCGTGTGTGTCTGTTCTGTTCGTGCGTGTGTGTGTGAGAGGGCTCAACTTGTGTAATTTCGGCGTCGCCAAGTTGCCGGCGACACGGCTAGTAATTACAACTTGTCCCCCGTCGGTAGACATGCGCGCTCCGTCTCCACTCTGTTCCGTTCTGCTCTGCTCTTTGATTGGAAAACGACGCCGACGCCGACTCCCACGTTATCTGCTCGCGCTTTTACAAATTATCTCGGCGCAAAACACTCGGGCGTAATTATCCAATTTCCTTGTGACCTGGGCTGAACGGGAGTGACCCTGTGGTATCTAAAGCCATCGGACTGCCCGCCACTTCTGTCTTTACAATACTTACAATCGAACAACTGTTTGTTTTAACTACTTGTCGGCAATAAAACACAAATTTTCCAAATAAGAATGCAACAAAAAGAGAATAATTAATTTCAAATAAAACTATTCCTTCCAAACATTCGGGTCCTATTCAGTTCATTGACTTAGTAATTTTTTGTTTCAATTTCAATGAAAATCTCATTCATAAATTTTTATAAGGAGTTGGAGTTTAATATGGAAAAAACTGGAATAAAAAAGGGTGTTAGATTGGGAAGGGCTGTTTTAAAGGAATTCTGCTCCTTTAGGAATAATAATAAGCATAATAATTTCTTTCCTCTATGGCTCTACAGCCCATTGAGGGTCTGGGCCTACCGAGTTGACCAAGGACTGTCATCTTGCATGACACATTCCGAATTCGGAGTGACACGTGGTCAGCGCGTATCGATCTTCCAACAGTCTTCATCCCGGTATGCAAAGACGTAGAAATTTTAGGCAAGGAAGCAAATACCAAAACAGAAATTAAAGAAGAAATATTAAACATTTGGCAAGAAAGATGGAATTCATCGATTAAAGGGAGAAGGGTGTACGAAATTCTACCTAACATAAGAGAAAGATTACAGCTTAGACACTTCAACCCAACCAAGGGTCTTATACATTTTCTTACTGGTCATGGTCCATACGGACAATGTCTGGGAAGAATAAATAGCAGACTATGTGCCTGTGGAGAGATAGGAACACCGGAACACGCCATACTGGAATGCCCCAAGTATGAGGTAGACAAGACAATAAGAGAAACCTTAAGAAAAGAAAGACTATGGGAAATAATAAGAAACCCACCACTCACCGCGGCTCTAGAAAATTTGACAAACCTGATATCCGCTTTAGAACTGACAAAATGCAGGACTAAAAATATAGAATCTTATATATTACATCATAAGACTTAATATACTCATCATCGGACCGGACTTTCAAATCCAGGAACCGGATGAGTATGAGAACCAAAATATGGACATCATAACATAAAATAGAATATAAATTATAGTAATAGTAAGATTAGTCAAGTAATTATCTTAAACAAATTAAATAACTCTGCTAATACAAATACAGTCATAAATAATTAGAGTATAAATTAGTAAAAAAGTTTGAACCTACAACTACTCGACCAACGCGTCATGGAGATCCGGAAACGTGGGTCTTAACCGAAAAACCGGAGTTGTTTCACAAACAAAATGTTTAAAGGTGGAAAGGATGAGGAGACAAAGAAATTAAGAATTCTCTCCTTCAGTCTCTCCACGAAAATAATATAATAATAAAACTGGTGTAACAGATGATGATCTTACATGCTAAAACAAATTTAAATATACGCATATACTTTATTATTGTATTCATACATATATCTATGTAAAAAAATGTACCTACAAAAGAAAAAATATTGTTAAACAGACCTGTTATTGAATCTAGAAAACAGATCAAGTAAATTATTATCAACAAAAAAAAGTCTTCATCTCGGTCTCCGCGACCATGACGACTCAAACACCCATTCCCTTGCCAGGATTCGAACCCGGGACCTCTGGGTCGTGATGCAGCAACGCTAGCCACTACACCATAACTAGGGATGGCATATCAGACACAAGGAATGCGATATCACAGGCAAGGAAGGCTTTCGCACAAAACGAGGAATTTATTTACAGGTAAACATAAGAATGAACATCAGCAAATCATTGCTAAAAATGTTCGTATAGTGTGTGACGTCATGTGGGTGCGAAACGTGGATGATAGGAGTTGTAGTAAAGAAAAGAAACGTGGGGTAATGGGGTAATACTGAAAATCATGTGAATGGATATAATCCACTACCGAGAAAATTCTAAGAAGGAAGTTAAGGAATTATGCTGATTGGGAAGCATAATAACTGGAGTAGGATAGCAGAGGCAAGGTAGGCTTTCGCGAAAATTTAGTTACGAGTAATATAAGTGTGAATATTAGGAAATCGTTGCTAAAAATATTGTTATAGAGTGTGGCGTTATATGGGAGCGAAACGTGGACGGTAGGAGTTGCGGAAAAGAAAAGAATAGAAACCTTTGAAATGTGGTGCAATAGGAGAATACTGAAAATCAGATGGGTGGATGGAATCACTAACGAGGAAACCCTAAGAATAATAACAGACGAGATGAGGAAAATATGGTTGGACGTTGACTTAGAGAAGGAATAGATTAATGGACGACGATTTATAACATGATGGTATTGCTAAAATTAACATTAGAGGGAACTGCGTGGGGTAAGAACAGAAGGATGAGACCAAGGATGGAATAGGCTAAACAGATTAGGGGATAAAGTGTGATGTGGTAGTTATGCAGAACTGTAAGATAGGTTTTCATCTGACCAGCCTTATGACTGAATACCACAACAACGACATATAAGAATGTAATTCCTATTTTCTTCAATTTAAAATTTTTTTGCCATAAAAATAACACAATGCAGCAGGATCTGAATAGATCATGACATTTATTTGTTAGACCTTAAATAGAATAAGAATTTATAGAAACATACAGGTGTACTATTATTGGGTATATGTGTGGTATTAACAAAATTAAATAATTACTGCACCTACTGAGAAGAATATAAGATGCATTAGAATGTTGAGCTGCCGGGAAATATCAAATAAGTATATGTTCATGATTGGGTATGTTATATCGTGTTTTTTTGATAATTATCATAGTCTAAATTTTACGATTGTATTACTGCATGATTGAGTTATTTCCTTTTCATTTCAATTTCCTGGTTGAAAGTGCCAGACTAACCGAAATCTACAATGTGTTATTTTATTTGTTATTTAATAAACAAAATGCGGGTAAGTATAGTTGGTCATCTTGATTAAAAATTTAGGAATAGTAAATCTAATCCAATAGTTAAAGTTATTATGAACTACGTACAATGTTAGATCTTCTCCGATTAAATAAAAAATTTTGGTATGGAGTTTTGCATAACTACAACGCCTCACATCCGCCCTAATTCTACTAGCGTATTCCATCCTTTCCCTCCCTCTTCTGTTCTTACCCCAGACATTTCCCTCAATTGCTGATTTTACAGGACCCTCAGGTATGAAAAGTGGCTTTATAAGGTCCTCCATATTGTTCGCACTTTCCCTATTTTGGTTATAGCTTCCTCGGTAATGATTCTATTCACCAGTCTCATTCTCCTATAGCACCCCGTTTGAAACGACTCCATTATTTTCCTTTCTGTAACTCCTACTGTCCACTTTTTGCACCTACACTCCATAAGAAGTTATTTAGCAATAGTTTCCCGACATTCACACTTTAAGTGAATTCCTCTTTTATGCGAAAGTTTTCCTTCTCTGTGCTATCCTACTGTAGTTATTACGCTGGCCAATTAGCGGAATTCCTTAACTTCCTTCAAGATATCCCTCTCCAATCTATCACCGTTTGATATTCCTCTGTTTCCCATACTACACTCCATTACCTTTGTTTCCCTCATTTTAATCCTCATGTTGTCCTCTTCCTCCTGGATCTCGTTCATGCCATTTATTATGGTTTTCAAGTCTTATTCTGACTCTCCTAATACTACAATATCAATATAAGAACATATATGTTTTTCAAGTGTTCTTCTGACTCCTCTAATACTACAATACCATCGTCAAATTGTAGTTTTTCTAAATATATTTTCCTTGCAATATGATTCGTTTTCCATATTCCGTTTACGTTCTTCCTACTACAAAAATAAATATCTATTGTTCTTAAGTCTGCCTACTGAATATATTTTCACGTAAATTTTACTGGCTGGCGATAATAAAAATAATAACGAATTTATTTAGCAATCCTACATTACTCCATATATCGTATGGGTTTCTATCATACTTACATGATTCCTATGATTTATTACAGATGCTGTGAAATAATAATTATGGTGATGTTCCATTTAGCCTGGTAATGTCGAGTCTTACTTTGTCACAAAGTTCTTTACCAAGACTCAATTTCTTCATTAGTATGTGCTGCGACTTATTGATAAAGAGTTAGTTTTTGATGTTGCGCGTGCAAATCGCTGACTGGTCCGCGCGCGGCCTTAATGACCGTTCCCTGTGCCCGAGTGACACATGTTGCAGGAGGGCAGAGGGCAGGTGAAGGCAGCAAGCTCGTCTCGTCTGGCGGAAGCTGCTGACACTAAAATTTCAGGCTCCATCCGCGGAGTCGTAAAGACGTGGAAATTTTCATGGCACAGCTGCGTGGGCGGTCAGAAATTAGCAGGCACGAAATCCACGACTTTAAAAGAAAGGAAGAGGTTTGGGGGGCGGGGGTAAACGAGGCCACGAGGTAATGAGCGAATTGCGGGTCTCAGAGGAAACAGTTGGCCATTAATGTCCATCAATGAACTACAGGAGATGGCGGGCTGCGGAACGGCGGACCTCCACCCTCTTTTTGCTAAACTGCACACAAGTATCGTAAAATGTTTCACGGAATATACCAATGATATTCAATTCTTTCACCTACAAATTATTTCAATATTATACCCTCTGATTTTGGCCACATAATCGTTGGCAGGGGAACGAGGACCAGCAATTCCTGGCTTCTGCAGTGTTTGGAAACTTAGAATGTTTTCCTATCAGGCTTCCAAATAATCAGTATTAAAATGGCTAAGTACCTCACACAGACAGGTACCAATTAGATTATATAATGGTTAAACAGTGGTATAGGAATCAGGCGTTAAACTGCAAGACGTATCCTAGAGCATATGTGAGCTCCGACCATAATCTGCTGGTTATGAAATGCAGGCTGAAAACGTATAAAATCGAGAAAGGAATTAGAAAAAAAAAGATGGGAATTAGAAAAACTGCGACAACAGGAGTTGCTTCACAGTTTAAAAGAAGATATCCAGAGCAGATTAATACAGAAAGGATAAAGAAATCATATAGAAGTTAAATTGGCATTATTGAAAGAAGAAGTGGCTAGAGAAGCAGCAAAAAAAGGGAAGAATTGGTCAGACTAATAGGAAACCATGGATAACACAAAAAAATGATTCATGAAAGGCGTAAATATAAAAACGCGAGAGATGGAAACGGTCAAGAGCAGTAGAGACGCTTGAAGAATGAGATAGATAGGAAGTGATCATCCAAACATGCTTGGCTACAAGAGAAATGCAAAGCTGTTGACGATTTGAAAGGGGAACTAGACGCAGCTTATAGAAAAATAATAAAAAACATTCGGCGAGATGAAAAAAATTAGCAAGAACATCCGGAGAGCGGATGGGAAGCCAATTCTGGATAAAGAAAGAAAAGCAGAAAGATGGAAGGAATATCTAGAAGAGCTGTACCATGGTGGCAATCTAGATCAGTCAGTAATAGAAGAAGAAGAAGACAAAAATTTATGGTCAGAGTTTGACAGTGCGCTGACAGACCTGAGCAATTGTAAAGCGCCAGGAATTGATAACATTCCAGTGGAGTTGATAAGATCATCGGGTGAAGAAGAAATATCATGACTGTTCAGGATAGTTTGTGAAATCTGCGAATCCGGTAGAATACCAGAAGATTACAGTAAAATAATATTTTTACCCATGTCGTTATCTGGGTGCAAAACGTGGACGATAGGAAATGAAAAGAATAAAAGCCTTCGAAATGCTATGCTACCGGCGAATGCTGAAAATCAGAAGGGCGATAGAATCACTAACGAGGAAGTTTTAAACAAAATGGGGGAAAAGAGAACAATATTGAGGACGTTTATTAAGAGAAGGGATAGATTAATAGGCCACGATTAGAGAAATGAGGGTCTTGTAAAATTAGCATTAGAGGGAAGTGTGTGGGGTAAGAACAGAAGAGGGAGGGGAGGATGGAATGCGCTAAGCAGATTAGGGTCGATGTGGGATGTCCTGAGGAAATGAAAAGGCTTGCGTAAGATAGGGTAGTATGGAGGGTTGAAACAGACCAGTGTTAGGACAGAAAACGACAAAAACAAGTACCTGTTCTTTAATATAAATAGATCATGAATTTATTCGCTACATGTTGGATTGATTAAGTATTTGGAGAGACGTAATACGCAGGTATAATATTATTGGGTATATCTGCCGTATTAGCAAAAGTAAATAATTACAGAAGGTACTGAGAACAACCTCAAATGCATTATAATGCCAAGCTGCCGGGAAATGTCAGATAAGTGTGTGTGTGTGTATGAAATCAAGGAAATTCACCTTTTAACTGGGCCGGCGCACGATATTCGGCTGACAGGCGGAACCGGAAAAGCCGAAAAATAAATCCCACTGTTGAGAAATGTGAGAAAGCGAGGCAATTAGTGAGGCACGTGGCTGATTTAGCCACCTGATACATTAAGGAAGGAGTCGGGCACCTGCAGGCAGGCAGGCAGACAAGGTCTGGAGCAGCATATGGCAAGCACCAGAGAGCTGAGGGGGCGGATGAAATGTGTCCGTCTCTTCTCTCAGACCAGCGCGTGCCGTAATACCTGGGCCAATTACCTACGAAACGGAAGTTCCTCAGATGAAAAGTAGAACAGTTTAACAGCAAAAAAAAATATTTACATGTAAAGATCTGTTTCTGCTCAAGTTTTGTCAATTTTCCCCGCTCTCATTGGCTGAAAGCCAGAACGGCTCCCAGTTGAGAAGTGCCCTGGAGCCGTGAGACCCTCCATCAAGCCCTTAGCGGCTGCACGTACAGGAGTTATCCTGGAATCCTCTATGAACATGGTGAACTCTACGAGACCGCCACTGGTTGCGGTGCACGCCTCCACTATACGTGAAAACTATTTCCGAAATAGATGGAACAGAACGGGTGTGTCTGTCGTATCGGAATACGCGAATCCCGGGGCGAGCTTTCAAACGAAATGTGGGGGTGGGTGGGTGATCCGTATCTCCCTCGCTAAACCTCGCACTGTTCCACTCTGAATGGACCAACGCGCCGTTCCGTTTCGTCGAGTTTAATGCAGAGGGCAGAGAAACAAAAAAAATGGGTCACCCACACACACACACAAACTGACATATACGCGGACCATTCACACACACACACGCACACACCGACACCTTCAGCGCTTACAGAGCCACGTGTGTGCGGGGAATAAACCAAACAGAACCAATTAATAGGAGACCACACCCAATGATCAATTAAGTAAGTTACTCCATACTCACCCGCGCATCTATCAAAACATGTTCCTTATCAAATTATACATTTGGAAAGCAAGATTTCTTAACGAATCCGGGAGGATTATTCTCATTATACCACTACTTTTTAAAATTTTTGTACTATTTTGGTTCCTGGGTTTTTCCTCGTTCTTACCTGTTCTTGTATACGTAGAAAACGAAATTTACCGTCGCGACTATTCATTAAAAACCCGTAAATCGTAAAATAGCGCGTTAAACAATTGTTACTTAGAGTATCCGTCATGGTTCACCGTATTCAACAAATTTCAGGGTTACCGAAAACTGGAAAAATTTTAGGATGTGAAGAAATTTACCAGTATATTTATTTTAGCCTTGAAATAATTTGATTTTCAGAAAGAAATAATCGAAAATATAAACCAGACGACAACCCGATTTTATTCAAATTAACTGAAGGTTTTTTTTATGGCGGTGAAAATCCCTCACTATCCTGCATATAGATTCATTAATATGAACCAATGTAATGAACAGGATGGTTAACTCTGGAAGCATGCGTTAGGGGGCGAGGAGTGGCAACCCCTCGGAACCAACAGTAAGGGTTTTTTTTCCTTCAGACCAATTTTCCCCTGGTAGCATATACAGGTTCATACAAATTATAAAGGAGCCAAAAAAATGTAAAAAATAACGATAAATTGTTGTTAACAAATAGTTAAAATTTCAGCTAACTAGTTTTTAATTTACTGGAATTTTAGATATCAGTCCCCGTATTCATTAAATACGTAAGGAGAATTTTATACATTGTATAGGGGTTTTTCAATAAGGACGGGTCGATGTTGAAAAGGTTAAAAACAAACCGCGTGTGTGGTATTCAACGAGTTCTAGAAATGTTAGTAAATTACGGATTCGTTATTTGTTTGATATCTCTCAAAGTCGACTGCAGAACTTGATTCCTTTCCCCCCTCAGGATGTGTTCACAGTTAAACGATAATCATGGCGTAACATTGCGAACGAAACGATTAACGTGTTTCCACGGCGGTAGGTATCTACGTTCGTGCAACAACTCACTCATGATCCGTAGTAGTTGCGTTTGAAAATGCGGCGTGTGCTGTGTGCGGACAGGGATAGCGAGAGAGATAGGGTGAGAGAGGGAGAGAGAGAGAGAGAGCCGCGTGCCTGGAGCCAAATCATGCGTGCCACGCCGCTTTCGGAAATCGTCCAGCACTGCACAGCACAGCGCAGGCCGCGACTAATCAACAAACAACCTCGTCAGCTGTAATTCAACAACTTCCGTCAAAGAATTACCAACTCAAATCCCTGCCCGACAAGCGCCACCATTATTATCACGCGACAAACTGCGTGCGACAACTGCAGCCAGCTCATTTCGGGTGACGTCACTCCAAAAAAGATCATCAGCCCCACGGAGATAGTTAAATCACGTCTTAAGGGACAGGGGTACTGAAAATTTCGGGTAAAATCGGAAATAATCTATTTTCTAATTTTTCATATTAATATGCTTGTTGTTGTTGTGGTATTCAGTCCTAAGACTGGTCCGATGCAACCTATCTTGCGCAAGCCTTTTCATTTCCTTATAACTACTACAACCCACACACTCCTTAATCTACTTAGCGCATTCCATCCATGACCTCCCTATTCTGTTCTTACCCTCATACACCTCCCTATAATGCTAATTTTACAAGACACTCGTGTCTTAAACCGTGGCCTATTAATCTATCCCTTCTCTTAGCCAACGTTCTCCATATTATTCGCTGTCCCCCTATTCTGTTTACAACTTCCTCGTTTGTCATTCTATCCACTCATCTGTTCCAGTTCACAATTATCTGAGAATTTTTTTAAAATTTCTAAATGCTGTGAATGTTGGCTTGTTTTTTTCTTATCCTGTCGTCTAAATTGAGACCCAAAGAAAATATTGCTTCTTTTGTCTCTACATTCTTCCTAAAACCAAACTGATCTTCCCCTAACTCGCATTCTATTTGACGTCCCATCGTCCAATATACAATTTTCGTTAATATTTTGCACGTATGAGATAATAAAATAATTGTCCCGTGCTGTTCTTTGTTATGCTCTCTTAAAATGAGCTTGGGGAGACCTCAAAAAGTAATATATCAGCAAACAAATTAAATTAACATTTAATTATTTGAAATACAACGGTTCGTCTATCTTTGTATACTTATTCAGGTATCTGGAAACAAAAAGCATAAGGACAGTACTGTCCTTTTAAAAATGTAACTCCTTTATTTATGTAACGTTCTTGAAAATTATACTTTATATTTTAAAATTTTTTTTATGAATCTAAAATTAATATGGATTGTGAGCTGTTACCCGAAAAAGTCCAGAAAGATGGATGAAACGTTGTATTTTTAATAATTAAATGTAAATTACAATTGTTTGTTGACATATGTGTCTGAATTTGATTGAGTTATTCTAATAAATGTCAGAAAATTAATTTTTTGCTTTAAAAAAATAATTTTAACAACAGTAATGCTGTGGAGATTCCGCTCCCCCCTCTTTTTTTCCCATCAGAAGGTAGTAATGTTGCATTGGCGTTGAATTGCCTACTTGTTGCCGTTGTGTTCGGACAAGCCACTCTGGCACCTTTCCTCGCCTGTCCGTAGTTTAGGGCGAGCTGGAGGGAGGTTTTCACTTAGCAACAGCCCTTGGGTGATTTACGAGCTAACCCTTTACCCGCTCAGACAATGGACAAGACTCCTATTTGGAAAATGTCTCTCCCCCTCCAACCCTCCTCTCTCATTTTCCCTTGCAGCCCCAACAAATCTCCATTGTAGTGGCTTTTCATTTATTTGCCGTGAAGACATTAGGGAAACTAAGCTACGGACAGTGTCACGCTTATGAACAATTAACTTGGACATTATGTAAAAGTAGGATCCATCTATACGCAAAATCTAAATTAAAAAACGTTTATGAATCATTAAACAATGTAATTATGTAATATTAAACTTCAGACAACAGAATTTCCTACTAACGTCTGGCCACTCCACTCTGTAGAAATTTAAATAGTTTATGCGACAATTAAATATACAATAAATGAGTTAAATCAGCCTCTTTCTTAGTTTTTATTTTAATTTAAATATTAAACAATACTACGTTTCGTCTCTCATTTGTAAGATTAAAACCAAGTTTTGTAATTAAATTTTTTAAACATATTACCCTGTGTAATCCATTGTAAAATTTCTTTTTAATATTATTTTTAATAGTATTTAAATTTAAATAAAAGCACACAAAGAGGCTGATTTAACTAATTTTTCTTGTACAAATTTATTATATGAGAACCAAACATTAGTGATAAGAAACTTATTTTCCAGATATTTTATTTTGGTACAATTTTTGAATAGAATTACTTTTGGTTATGCTTATTTAACTTAACAATCTTTACTCTCGCCTTCCTAGTAATTAATTTGAACACAACCACCATCCTTTAAAGTAGCCTAAGGAAAGAATTTTAGATTATTTTATCACACTTTCTTTTATCACCCAAGTTCACTCTATGATTCAATTTTTTTTAATTAAAACTGCGGGGACATTTTATAAATAAAATTATAATGAATAAAATTTTTGACCACTTCAGACTGTTCTTAAAAAAGTTTCCAAACAGAAAGACAGCTACGTTTCGGTAATTATTTGTACCTTTTTAAGGTTTTTATCTTGTGGAGAAATATTAATAAACCTCGTGTTAACGAGAAAACAACATTTTACAAAATCATGAATAAGATGTAAAAGTTATAACATTTAACATTAAATTATACTTCAATACGAACTTATTAACAAATTAATTTTAATTACACTTTTTCATTTGTTGAAAAATTAATTTTTAATTATAGAAATATAATAATTTATCATAGTTTTCTGTATAAGAAGACGTTTGTTTTCGGGCAAACAAACGTAATCTTTCCAACCTAGGAACAGAAATTGTGTTTTTTTATGTCTATGGCAACCAAAATGGCTACTGGACTTTCAAATTTAAGTGGCTTTTCCTATGGTTGTGCTGCTAACGTAATCCCGGAAAGTAGTGGCGGCGTCTCCGTTGAGACACAGGCCGGCGTCAATATTGTTGGCGTGATTCAGACGAAGGCATTATATTTGTTAATTATTATCAAGAATGTGAAGAAAAATATTGTTCTGCAATTGCTTATTGTTCTCTCATTTCACTTCAAAACCTCTGGAGTTGTGGATCTTATTCATTGTTTGAAAACGAATCTTGTTGTAGTATTCAGTCTTAAGATGGAACCCTCCGTGCTATCCTGCGCAAGTCTTTTCATTTTTATATAGCTACCACATCCCACATCCTCCCTTATCTCCTAAACGTATTCCATTCTTTGCATCCCTCTTCTGTTCTTATCCCACGTACTTCCCTCTAATGCTAATTTTAAAAGACATTCGTGTCTTAAACCGTGGCCTATTAATCTATCCCTTTTCTTAGTCAACGTCCTCCATATTGTTCGCTCGTCTCCTATTTTGCTTAGAACCTTCTCGTTAGTGGTTCTATCCACCCATCTGATTCTCAGAATTCTTCTATAGCAGAAAATTTAAAAGGGATGTTTATCTTGCCTTTAAAACTACGCGTTAAACATTTATTGACGTGTGGAAGAGATACAACGTTTCTTTAACAGTCACTTAAGCAATAGACCTATTTCTTAGCTGTTCAGTTTACGTAATAATTTCAAAAAGAGGATTTTCTGTCTCCGACTCTCACTGAAATGAAATGAAATTTGCTGTTTCAGGTTTAATATCGGCACCGTACTGTTTAGTGATAAACCGCTTAATAATATTGAATCGTCCACATTTCCCGCTGAATGAAATCTTTTAGGGGGTTGGAAGCAGTTATACAGAGAGGGATTACTTTATAGGTGGTGTATAATCTGCACAGGCCAGCTTTTATCTCGCTGCAGAGCGCTGCCATCTCTCGGTAGGAAAACGTAACGCTCCAACGCTGAAGGGGTTGGCTGCTTAAACCTACGGGAAGCCAGGCTACAAGAGGGAAAAAGTCATAAATGTCATATTGTTCTCTTTAAAACACAATATTTATTTATAATCAGTAATTAATGTATATATAAGCAACCCTATTTGTGCAATTGCATGCATTTTCAAAAATATGCCCATGAGGGTGTTATTAAACGTGAAGATTACGTCTATTTACCTCACTTTGAGTTTATATTTTATAAAACTCATAATAAATACGTGTTGCAGTTTTGGTATAAACCCAAATGGACGCTGTGTTCCTAAGTTTCTCTATTTATTAACGGTAATTTATCACGCTGAAATGAATAAAGGGGGTTAAACTATATTTCAAGATGACTACTTATAACGAAAGTGTGAATAATATTAAATTAAACAGTTCTTAAGTGAAATATACTTTAATAGAATATTTATTAAATTACAGAGACAACTCGTTCATATATTTACAATATTTGTACTCACAAAATATTTTATTAACTGAATGCATGTATCTCTACTAAGGGTTGTTTTAGCGGACCTTCTCATAGAGAAGAATGAAACAAAATTATACGCGGAATTGTTAGTACCAGGAAATGGGAAAGTTTTTCCAAACAATGTTATTAGCCTTTTTTCTCAGCTTGGCCTGGAACTCGTCGATGGACCCATCAGAACTTCCGCGCTGAGCAATAGTAAGAACCCTCCTGTTGTTCATATTCCCATAGCCTTGACAATATCCAATTTCTAATTCCTTAATTCTACATGTTCACTCTCACAGCTCCCTCTAAACATTCAATCACAACGTCCAATTTTAATATCCAAAAATTAATTTTCAGTTTTGTCCCGATCATATTCTTTCTTAAAGTCCTGTCTTAATGTTTAAAACTCCATTATTTCTGGGTTTTTAATACGTTGTCTTTACTCCATTATTTCGTTTTTCCATGGGTGGCGGGGCCTGATCCTGTTCAATAAAAAATATTATCTGTCTTCTCTAGGAGGATCCGTTTACCCCACTCTACCGATATTCTTTGAAGAAAAAAACACCTTCGTTCACAACCCGACACCCCCAAATCTCAAAACATTTGAGAAAAACCTAAATTCGGCTAACTTCTGGGGGTTTTATTATCCCTTCAACTTCCCTCACGCCGCATGCCTTTGACACCGTACCACCAAATGTAATGTTTTACCATTACAACGCATTGCCATCCACTCTTTCACGCGAAAGCCTTGTATGCCTGTGCTATCCTATCTTTATGTCTACTATACTACCATCCCTAGTTATTACGCTTCCCAAGTAGCAGAATTCCTTAATTCCCTTCAAAGTATCCCTTTTCAATCTAACACCCTTTGTTATTCCATTGTCTCCCGTACTACATTCCATTACCTTGGTTTTCCCGTTAGTAATGCACATTCTCCAGGACCACGTTCATTGCAGTGTGATTAGTTTTAATTAATTTTTTTATTTAAATATGTATATATGATCTTATTACCATTGCTACTAATGGTGAGGATGTCAAACGAAAATATTATAATCTGCAGCTTACCATGGCGGACTGGTAATTGCCTCGCGCCCTAGAAATTTCTCCGTCTGCACTCAAACACACACAGCAAGAGCGAGAGCAACACCGGTGCGGGGGCGGCAAGAGCCATTTTTGAGTGGATGGCAATTGAGGTTCCAGCACATGAGGAGGAAAGGGAAGGAAGGAGGGTGGGGGGCATTAGCGCTCGAGTGGTGATGATGTACGGGGCAAAGAGTGGGCGGTAATTGAGAGACTCGAGTGGTGCTTGCAAAAATATTCACTTATAGCGAGCTCCCTGCAGAGTGTTGAAGGAGGAAGGGGGTGGAGGCGGGGGCGGGTCTCAAGCGCATCTTGAGGCCGCTAAATACGCTTGCTTCCGACGAAACAATTTTTCAAAACCCTTCTGAAACGTTAACCGTCTAATTTAATGTCTTTAACAGTTATAAATATTTAACATGGAGTCATCAAGTCGTTAGTCTCAGAAAAGAATTCAAAAAAATGGAACACTCAATACACACACATAAAATTAAAAATAAGAAAGTACTCATACCAAGTGATGGTCCTTTTTCCTTTATGCTTTATTTATTTTAAGCACTTGCTTGTAAATGACACGTTCAATCAGAACATTCAAATAGAACAATTTGTAGAATTAATTTTCGCATGTTACATAATTCCACGTTTTAGATGACTGTAACTCATGGTTTCTTCTTCCAATGGCTCAACAGCCCTCTTGAAGGCCTAGGCCTACCGAGGCGGCTGCGGACTGTCCTCTGGCGTGACACATTCCGAATTTAGGGTGATACGTGGTCAGTGTATCGATTCCCCAGCAGCCTTAATCTCATGACCATGACGACACAAAAATCCAAGCCCATGCCAGGATTCGAACCCGGGATCCCTGAGTTGTGAAGCAGCAACTAGAGGCTAGCCACTACACCACAGGAGGTCGGCTAATTTAAACACAAGTCATTATAAACCAGAAACTTTTGACCATTTCAATCTGCCAAATTTGTCCTCATGTATGACGTAACTTTTCACGTAGGCTGCGATTGACTCGCCATCTTAAAATTAACGTTCTTCTAATTTGGACCACGGTTCTATAATTACCAAATGAAAGTTAATTATTCTGATCACATTATAGGTTTCTGACTGAAATATTTACAATAAATAAAAAGACGGCTAAAAAATCTGCATTAAATATATAACTATTCATTAACAAAAGCGACGTTTCATCTCCATTTTGAGACATCATCGGGCCTCATGAAGTTTCAAAATGGATATGAAACGTTGCTTTTGTTAATAAATAGTTATATATTTAATGCTGATTTTCTTGGCCGGTTTTTATTTATTTTAATTATTCTAAACCCAGTATCAATTCAACTTGAATATTTGCTACGGTAATATTTCAATTCAGCACTGTGCATCATACATACACGTGATCAATTAAACAAGACTTAGTAAGAACTTAAAAAAAGTATAATATTGGTTCAAGTTTTAATTACTTTCATATATATAAAAGAATATTTTACGGGGAAAATCAAACGCTATATAACTAACTGTGAAGAGAAGCCTGCCAAACTTTTAGTCCTCAGCAGTTTGTGACCAGAGTTTATTTATAACATTTTATTCAATCATCTAGTTTCATAATTCAATAACCCAGCTAAATTTTGGTAAGAAATACATGTTTATAAAGTAAAATAAGCTATGTTTAAAAAATTAAAAGTGAACGACGCACAGTGGACCAAAATCCACGAAATAGTGTTGCAAATGTCGAAAATGTAAGTCAAAATTTGTAAATGAGGTCAGCAGTAATTCGAGTTAAATAAAATAAAAAGTTGAAATAAATAAAGCAGTCTGTCTTGCTTGCTGTTTAACTTATATATAGAACAGGTGACGTAGGAAGTTAAAACGAAATATGGAAATGAAATCATACTGAAAGGAGAAGAAATTAAAATCCTGTGGTTTAACGATGATTTAAGATGGGAACGGAATATTTTTAAGTAAGTTAAGGAATTGTAATACTTGAGAAGTATAATAACTAGAGTAGGATAGCACAGGCGAGTATGGCTTTGGCAAAAAAATAATCTTATTTAGGGGTAATGTAAGGGGGAATACTAGGAAAAATGTTCGTATGGAGTGTGGCGTTATTCGGGGGCGAAACGTGGACGGTAGAAGTTATAGACAGGAAAAGAGTAAATGCTTTTGAAATGTGGTGCTATAGGAGAAAATAGCTGAAAATCAGATTGGCCGATAGAATAAAAAAACTAGAATGTTCTCAGGAGATTAAGAAAAGAGAGAAAAATATGGCGGACGTTGACTAAAAGAAGGAATAAATAAAAAGGTATACTTTGAGACATGAGGATCTTGTAAAATTAATATTAGAGGGAACTGTGTGGGGTAAGAACAGACAAGAGAGACAAAGGATGGAATACACCAAGCAGATTAGGGAGTATGAGGTAGTTATGCGGAAATGAAAGATTAGGCTAAGGAGTCAACACTACTGCAACGACAATTTTTTCAATAATTTTAGTGTCCGTCACATTGGATCCACCATTTTGTTTTTGAAAACATAAAAATTATGTAAGCAGTTTCAAAATTATGGTTTGCATTAATTTCTTGAATTTTTTTACAATTAATTGTTTTGTTTTGGACCACTGCGTGGCTGTGTGACGCTTAGCTTTGTAAACTCTTCAGGAGAATAGAAAAAGTTACATAACTGAACATAAATTATTTCTGGGATTATCGATACATAACGTTTGACGCTTATAAATTATATCCCCATTTTTTTAAAAAAAATTATTTACTTATATATTCTATTCGTACGTGTGATATTTTGATTTTTGAACTTGAAGAGCGTCGATTATGGTCAGAACTTTGCAAAGTATTGCCACTTTTAACCGAAGAAGTCACCCTATTAATTCGGCTTTATCTATTTTGCATATAAATGTTATTCGCGGTTAGAGCAATCAATAAATTGTGCAAACCATAATCGCAGCAGCTACGTAGCAGTGATATCTCTCTTCCCCCCCAGACAGTTACGAATTATCATCACATTGCCGAGGAGATTTTTTTCTTCCCATCATGTTAGAGGGTGCTTGGAGGAATATCTTTGTTTTTAAATAAAAAAAACCTCGTTACACCGCAGATAACGTGGCTACTGTTCGCCCCATCCCACCACAACCACCACCACCAGCCTTTCCAGTCCCATACCACAATTAGCATTTGCATCACTTCAAAGTCACATGTTAATTTGTCGTCACAAAACCCAGTTCGAAAATTTGATGATATAGAGAGTTCGAAAATGTTGCGTGTGTGCGTGTGCGCGTTCGTTCGTTCGCTCACTCCATGTTAACAGAAAACTAATTCTGATATTTTGCAGTAACGAGAGAGAGAGAGAACTGCTGCTGTTCCACCCTGCTCATTAATAATGCATGTTCCCCATGAATACTACTAATGTATTGAAAACAAGTTGAAAAACAGTGTTCGGGGCTCACGCACACACACACGCGCGCACACATCGCAACCACCCCGTCCGACCATCATCGTGATGTTGCTGCTGCTACCGAAATAAAATGAGAATGAATATTTAAAATTAATGTAAAACGGGCCCCTGAATTATTGGGGAGGGAGCGTCGAGTGGCCTCAGAGGTAGAGTAGAGTGGGGGGTTTCCCCGCCCCCCTGGGGGTTGTTTAATGAGGAGTTTTACATGGCCACCGTCACCGCCGTGGTAAAAATGAGCCTAGGGGCCGGCCCGGAGCGTAAATTACAAAAAAAGCGGATACTTTTAGAAAAATAGGAAATCTCCGGAAATCGAAGCTGCTGTTGTTTCCGGAACAGGAAATAGAAGCGTCAGTAGAGTTGCTGCGTTGACTCTACAGAAGAGTTCAATCAACACTGCGAGGAGGAAACTAAATAGAGAATAGTGAAGGGCAGAGATGTAATAATTATCCATACCAGTAAATAAAATTGAAGTGTCTGTCTGACAGAATCTAAATTACTGTGATATACCTTTTTACTATAATCTATCTACAAAATTTAAAATTTTAATAAAACAAGACAACATCTCTGTTACTTACAAATAATTTATTTCATTGTCTTATTCTGGTAAGAAACATGAATTTGTTCTCAGTAATTTTTACTGTCAACGTTGTTTACAAACCTTGTTGTAATAATTGCTGATATTGAACATACATTGGTCAGACCAATGACTCTTTGGAATTAAGGAACGTAAAACTACTCTAAATTTTGCTTTTTATAAATATTCTTCTATCGGTAAAAATTGTGTGGAAATTAATTATACTTTCTATTTTGATAACTGTTTCATTATAGATCAAATAATAAATTATAAATAATTACACTATATGCTTCATATCAAATCTAATCAATTTGTAAAACAAGACACTGCTCATTTAATTCAATGTTTAAAAAAAATAGTGTTTGATTGTCAGGATTTTGGATTATTCTTTGTTTTGTACTATCTTGGTTCACAACATTTCAGTATGGCCTAAATAATTACAAGAACGAAAAGGGCTGGTTAAAATGTCTAGTTTCTTTTAAAAATATTATGTTATTGTAATTTCTGTTATATAGGTCTTCAATTATTATGTAAGTATAGTTTAAACCAGGTTAAAAAATTATTTCTGGAAACTCGCTACTGTAAATATTTAATCATCCAGCGAAGGTATGAATTTTTTTGGATACTCAGAAATATATTTCTAGTAGTATTTTTCTATAAGGGTCGTTCGATGTTGAAACGAAATAAAGGAAGATGTGTGTGATGTATTAACGAAAAGCTCTAGAGAAAGCTACCGAAAATATGGGATTAAAGATAACCAGGGGAAAAAACTAAATACACGGTAGCCAATGGAAAGAAACATAATCATAAACAAGGAAGCCTAATAATAGGAAGGAACGAAACTGAGAAACTTTAGCGAATTTTTTAATCTCTGATATATGGAAATAATGTTAATAAAACGAGAGATAAAAGAAACAATGCAGAGTGCTAATAATTGTTATTTCGGAATGGTAAAACATTGGAAATAAAATTATTAACCGGGGAAAAAAACAAAAAGTAGATTATATAAAACATTAATGAAGTCAGTACGTGGGGTGTTGTCAGTTTTTACGAATCGGAATTTTTGAAAGGAAAATTCTTAGAAGAATTTTTTGGGCCAATTCAAGAGAAAGGAGAATGGCGGATAAGATATAACAAAGTAGTATATCAATTGTATGGGTTTCCGGTTATAATAAATAGCTCGACTGAGGTGGATAGGACACATTCAAAGAATGACTGAGACGAAAATAGTAAAAAGAGTAATGGAAAGTAAGCCTGAAGGAAGAAGAAAAATAGGAAAACCCAAGAATAGCTGAGTGGAGGACTGCAGAATATCAGGAGTTTGAAAATCAAGAATTGGTGGATGTTGGCCAAAGACGGAAATGTCTGGAGAAGGATTCTGTAGGAAGCTAGGGCTGTTGCGCCAGTTATGATGATGATATACATGGGTATTTAAAATAAAAATATAATTTTTGTAATGCCTAACACATATCTTATTTTATTTCCTTTAACAATGTCCCGTCTTTATTGAAAAACCCTATACAACAGGAAGATGTCGTTCGATAAACACAAGCGTTTAGGTTGAGTATGTTTTTCATTTAACAATCTGGCAACATGCCAAAGTTGTGCATGGATTACATGTGATGGATGCTGTTGAAAACAGGTAGCAGTGATTTTACAGTGGATCAGTCGTCAGCAGGAGTTTTTATTTGGAAATAATTCTGACTTGGTTTCAGTAAATGATGAATTGTAATACTTTTATGTGGGAGGTAGACCAGTAGAAGAGGCGAATAATGGGAACCTGGAGGCACGTGGGCAAGGGGTAGAGGAATAGCAAGGGTAGTAGGGCAGTAGAATGACTGACTGACTGTCCGCGTCCTTGAAAGTTCGTGAACCTCGAGAGTGAACTGTTACGCGACCTGGATGACCTGGTGGCCTTCTACTTCGCCTGATTTACAGTGACTCAAAGCGTCGTGCTGTGAAAGTGAGCCCAGGCCCTCGTGTTTTGACACTTGGTCCCTGGCAGGGGCTTTGTTTACAGGTCTTCAGCTGTCATCTGCGCGTCCGTCGAGGGCCCCGCATTCCTCAAATTGTGAGGGACACAATGGTTCCGGTCGCCACCATCACCACCAACCAACCTTCGTGGCTGGCTTCGACTCGGCTCAGGCTCAGACGTTTCCGCTCACGCACAATAACTCATTCAGCGGTCCTTCACTTCGATCGCATCACCGTCAAACTGTGACAATACACTCTAGCTGAAGTCCTTTGCTAGTAAAATAGCCTATTTCACACTTTATTTATTAATACAATTTAAAAAGCATTACGTTTAGGCATGTTGTTCAGCTTATTATCCAATTTATCACCATATGCTTCATACCAAATATAATCAATTTGTAAAACAAGACACTTCTCATTTAATTCAATGTTTTAAAAAAATAGTGTTTGATTGTCAGTTTTTGGATTATTCTTTGTTTTGTACTATCTTGGTTCACAACATTTCAGTCTGGCAAAAATAATTACAAGAACGAAAAGGGCTGGTTAAAACGTCTAGTTTCTGTTAAAAAAATTATGTTATCGTAATTTCTGTTATATAGGTCTTCAATTATTATGTAAGTATAGTTTAAACCAGGTTAAAAAATTATTTCTGGGAACTGGCTACTGTAAATATTTAATCATCCAGCGAAGGTATGAAATTTTCAAGTTTTTAAAATTCTCTCAAGACTCTTCCACTGATGCAGCTCCTGCACAGTCCTGTTAAAATATATGGTAAATGCTATTAGATATTCCTTACTTGGCCTACTTTATCCCTGGAATCTCAGTCAATATGTTCGATTTTTTTATCAAAATAATCTGTTCATAACGTCTTAATTCTTTTACCTTCTCTTGACTCTAGTCTCGTTATGTAAATTCTTCACAATGATTTAGGCAGTCAAAATTACAGAAAATTTCGAACAAACAGCTGGAATAAACGCGAATCTAAGTGTAATCAAGAATTTCCTGATTGCGAGAAAATTAAAATTGCCAGTTGTCACATATGGATCAGAAAATATGGACAATGGCAGAAGTAGACATTTACAACCTAAGAGAAGTATAAAGGATGATCTTATGGGCCCGTGATGGAGGGAGAAGGTTGGAGGGTGAGATACAACCATGAATTACAAGAGACTATACAACGGAAAGATGCAGTAAAATTTATTAAATCCCTCAGAAAACCTTGGCTGGGCTGCTTGGAGAGGATGACAGATGACAGGATGCCTAAGTGAATAATAAATGCCGGAAGAAAGGACTGACCTGGAGTTTCGAGGATGGAAGAGAGAAGCTGAGAGGACAGAGACTTGGAGGAAGGCCAAGGTTTACCGAGGGCTGAAGCGCCGAAGAAGAACTGAAATAAACGGCCACTGATATTCAGGATAATAAAATAAACCAGCAAAAATTTGTCAGAAATATATTTTAATACGATAATTATAGACCTGTATTTATCTTACACAGGAATCAATTCAATTAGCAGAAGAATATAAGAAAATTTTATTTCCCGGTTAATATCCTGTCGTTGGGTTGTACACTAAGAAGATGCCAGGTAAGGAAACGTTCTGTTACATCAACACGACGCGATTCGAAATCCAATAATATTTGCAAAAGAAGAATCCATCTCGTAAGAAGATCATTGATCCATCCGTACGTGAAGAAGCCGTCTGATTGGATCAGGTACGCATGTTGTTAAATGGTATTAAGGAGATTATTTTGATAAGGAAACGATTTAAGCGAAAGCCAACAAACACACTGTTTAGCTGCCAACCCGAAAATCCATATTTTCGATAATTAATGAATGTATGTTTATGCTATAAATATCAATTTGTTGAGGAAATACCTAAAAATATTAAACAGTTATAGTAACATTTTAGATACAATCTCTGTCACAAATATTTTCAGACAATCTTACAGCATTACAGAATAATTTAAAAAAATAAATTTAGTTAAACTTGTTCGACAAAATTAATTTTCATAATTGTATAAAATGGTTATTGATTTCATACTGTAAAAAATAATTTTTTAATGGGAAACGGTACTTGCGAGAATGTAAACTGAAAATAACTCTTTGTAGGTAAAATTAATATATTTTTTGTTGATGTCGCAGGATAATAAATATACCGAAGCTTAAATGAGTTTGAGTAATTTTCTGCAAACCATTTTTGCGTAATAAACATTTCGAGTTCCAATTTGTCCTATTTACGCGCACATACTCATTTTTTCATATTTCGGGTCACTCTTCCAGTCACATTGGGAAGAACATTTCTCTAGGTTATTCAATTATTTAACTGTGGTTAATTATCCTTTGAACGGGTATGGGGCCCGTGTTTTCACGATTTACGAAGAATGATTTAGCGCTCACCCGAAATTCAATTATTCGTTGGAAGATTACACAGAAATTTCAGACAATTACATTCTAAAATGGAAGCGGAGAGAGCAATTGTAATTTAGCAGTTGTCGACATTTGAATGGGATTGTGTGATGGCGGAATTCGTTTGAAACTTTCCCATACATACGTTGAGAGAGGGGTTACGTATGTATATATGTTCCAAGGGCGGAATGCTTTTCATTGGCGTTTGTTCACCTACAATTAGCGATGTAGCACGCGTTTAAAACGAGAACGAGTAAATCAAAGGTAAAAGAACGTTTTGGGAATCAGTGTTGCAGGGTGAGAGGGTGAAGAGAGGGGTGGGGGGTGTGGCAGGGGGATGAGGTAAACGGAAAATTGTTGGTCAATTAAGAGCCGGGTTTGCATAGTGATTCATAGAAGCTCTGGAGGGGAAATTTTGTTACGGTTTTAAAGCGAGTGAAATTGACGGGGACGAATAGACAAATCGAGGCGAGACAAAATATTTCAGTCTCCGATCCCATTTCTTTTATCAAACTAACGTTGTTACGGGGGAAATTCTAAACTCGAGCTTCCGCTTACTTACGTCTCGTCTACGTAAACAACTCGAACACTTGATTAAGCTGCGACATATTCTATTATATTTGGCCCGACCACGAACCCGTTTTATAATTCATACCGCAACACAACATTTCCCCAACAATTTACAAACTGAAACCACTTCCTGTGATATAAAATTAATGTAATAACTTTAGTTGTTGTTTTGCTAATCAATCGAAAGACTTGTCTAATGCAGCACTCCATGGTAACCTACTGCTGCGCTAGCCTTTTCATTATACATTACTACCACATCTCACATATGTTTAGCATATTCCAACCTTGGCCTCCCTCTTTTGTTCTTACGCCACACACTTCCCTCATGTCTCAAAACCTGATTCTTTTTCTTGGTCAAAGTCCTCCTTAAAGTACTTTCTTTTCCTATTCTGTAAAAATTTTCTATATAAATAAAAATATTTAAAATTGTGGAGTATCATTTAAATTTTCTTGGAATTTAAGAAATAACTTGAGAATTTTTAAAGTCATTTTATTTAAACTTAACGTCACATCAACCCGGGGTTATTAGTGACCTGATTTTACAGTTTCGTAATAGTAGTTTACAAATTTATTAAATACACGAGTTATATTATCATTATTTCGTTTGAACGTGAAAATAGCGTTTCTTACTTGAAAAGGAAAATTTCCCCGGGTTGTCCCGCGCCTTTCTAAAAATAATATATATGTCATGGTAGCGTATCAACGCCTCTGCTGTATTTCACTTGTGAAGTCCGCAGCAAGCAATGAGGGTCTTTGTGAGGCGCAGTAGAATGGTTGTTTTGCTCCCCTCGGGCACGTTCGGTTTCACAATAAACAATGAAAAATCCTTAAGGGAAAGTCAGCGGGGGTTGTAAGTCAAGGCCGGACGAAACTGGGCCTTGGTAGGTTGATCTACCTTGAACCCGAACTTTGGGACAATGGGGTCAGTCACGGACGGAAACCGTTCTTCCACCAACAGGTGCAACAATGCAGAAAGATCTTCAACCCCCCTTTGTTTGTCTTTATCCATATCGTCATCGAAGTCATGAACTAAATTTACAAAAATATCATGCGATATATTTCAATATGTACAGTGTGCCCCAACTGAAATGGAACGGCCAAATATATATGTTAAGGGTGGCAGATAACGAAAAAAAAATTCAAGACAGAGGTTGTAGGGTTTTGAGGGGGGAATTCGATTAATGCATTATTTTTTGCTTTTAAGCTCATGCTTGCGAGGTCCAAACAAAAAATCCTTTTCCTTTTTTCTAGCAGCCTCATTTTTCACCCCCGTTAAACTTTATCATCTTGATGAGCCAATGAATGTTGGGGTATCTCCAATTAACTCATCAAGACGTGAAAGATTCACGGGGGTGAAAAATGAGGTTGCCATTAA
Source organism: Eucriotettix oculatus (assembly GCA_034510155.1). NCBI lineage: Eukaryota > Metazoa > Arthropoda > Insecta > Orthoptera > Tetrigidae > Eucriotettix > Eucriotettix oculatus. The sequence continues at coordinate 22,968,152 of CM067379.1, forward strand.
AAAAAATAAGAACTTTGTGCTTGCAACTTACAAGCATAGCTTAAAATCTCAAGATTATAAACGCATCGAATGTCCTCTTCGAAACCCTTCTATTTATTTCCTGAAATTGTTTTCGTTACCCTTCAGAGATATTTGGCTGTACTGTTTCAGACACTATATATATATGCGTCAGGAAAATACATTGTCATGTTAATTAAAAAAATTTATAGGGAAAGGAAAGAGAAATAGAAAGTAGGTGACTTACCTGAGGTTCATAGATGGTAGACACCTAGTGAGGGTTAGAGTTATTAAATTTTTGGAGGCACCGCCCCCTTCATCAGAAAGTTTGGAAGACATTTAAAGCTTTGAAACAGAAATTTTTTTTAAAAAAAAGCTGCATTATATTAACTTTTATAAAAAAGTTAAAAATTTCAAACGATTTGTAAAATTTCTCTACTGCCAAATTAACCAAAAAAATATAAGAAAAGATTATATATTTATCAATCGATCCTACCGACAGAAGGGATTACATTAAGTATGCAATACTGAGTCAAATCATTAAATAGAAATCAACTAATCTTTTTTAAATTATTGAAGTTATTTAAAAGAAAGATTAATTTAACTAATCTGTTTTGATGAGGGAAATGATGCGAAGAGTTAAAAAACTTAAATAGGAACCTCCATATTTTCTTGCAGATTCGGATTCTCCAGAAGAAGAAAAAATTACTCCAGTCTGAACTAGTATTAGAGTGATTTCAGTCACAGATTGCGTTGTAATCGACAAAAATCAAAATGGGTAAAAAAAGTTGTTTAAAAATGGGGATAGCTCAAGGAATAGGCAGTAGATTAGCAAAATAAAATAAAATTATCAAAAATCTTCCGACATTGTCATTTTCAGTGACAATAAGGAATTGTATAGTTTATTACATAGCTTCCTACTGATAATAAAAATTTTAATCTGAAGACTGGTTTTGGTTGACTCAACACTTTATACTCTACTATTCGTATTATTAATAGAGATAAATATTTATAAAGTGTAATTTTTTTTCTTAATTTACTTTTCTATCCCTTATTCCTGGACAAAGACCATCTAACAATAAATTTTAATTCAGTTTAGTTTACAAAAAATATTTGCAATTATAAATCCATGGTCTAAACATAGGAAAGATAAAATTTTTTATACCCCCTTAGAGTCCATAGCACAGGCAAACCCGCGCTACAAAAAGAACAGCAGTTTCTCACGGAGGCCGCCAGGGCGCAGCACCTTACGACCAGTCCTTAAATTATATGCACCTGACAGATTAATGAAAAAAATAATAATAACGTGTATTTTAACACTATTTCTGTTTTCTGTTGTTATTCAAATTAATAGTTAATATTACCAAATTATTTTATGGGTTTAGGGATCAAAAAACCACGGGGTTTTCCACAAGGGACTTTTCTTAAGTATTTTGTACTGTTAGACATCAAAGCCTTTGAATGGTTAAAAAACGACAGTAAATGATACCAATATTTGATTCTTCGTGATATTATTAATCTTGAAAGTTTTTCAATAGGAAAAACTGTCGTGTAATTAACAGTCGGTTAGAAAAATTAAAAGAAACCGTTTTTCTTTGATTAAAAAGTATGGCGTGTGGATTATAGGTTACAGTCATAGGTATCAAACGGATTATCTAACTGTTATTCATGGAACGGTGCTTAAAATTACGTTAACTTTGTTATTATAAGGGGACAGAACACCAATCCCGTGCAGGGAAATGATAAATCCGGCTTTATATTTCAAGTTTTTTATTTTATTTCGAATCAACCCAAGGGCTATCTCTTCTTTACTTGCAAAGGAAATGCTTCCTGTCCCACTTTATGTCCTGGAGTTTAAAAACCATAATAAAAATAGTTATAAAAGTTAAGTTATTAATTAAATAATATATATATATATAGTAAAAAGTATTATCGTTTTGAATTTGAGTTCAATGTTATTGTTTGATTCTACCATTTATTATTTATTTGAAATATTATTGTTGCATGTTGTTGTACTGAATCTTCAAAATGATACAAAGGGGATAAATATTTTTATTAAATCAAATAAATTTATGTGATTTTGGTTTAAACTACTCTTGTAAGCAGTCGAATTCAGCAAAATTCATTAAAATTGCTTATATTGGCGTTTGAAGCAATTATCTGATGAAGTACTCACATATGGTGTCGAAACAACGTGTTTAATTAAACAGGAACGTTGTAATTCCTTAAACAATTTATTCGATTTAATATTTATTATTTACATATGAAGAATTAACGACCCGTATAACACAAAAATTGGCAAAGATTTAACGTGAAGTAGAAGTCTCGACCGTCGTCCATCGCGGTCCTTGTCAATAAAATAAATAAACATTAGTCACAATGGTGTGGAGTGCAAAATGAACCCAAGAATTACGTCACAATTTAAAGTTAGAAATGGGTTAATATTGTCAAATGATATTCTTTTCTCTTTGAAACGTCGTAATTTTTTATGTAAGTACGTTTATATGTAAAATATGTTTTTCACTCACAATTATTTATTTGACTTAATTTCTAAAAATAAACGGAATAAAATAAATAATTGTGACTGTAAAAGGTTGTTTTGTTATACATTATCTATAAAACAGTCAACATATACTTTTTCGAACGTGTTTCCTGGTAAATTATGAAGCTCTGCTAATTCCTTTAAAATGCTACCCATTAATTATGTAATATATACAATATAGTTGTTTCACATTAATCTTAGCAAGCTGCGTGTTTTTCTTCTGTATTATTTAATACATATAGAGTGTATATATTAATGTATATCAAAAGTACTTTTGATTGAACATCGAAATTTATTAATGGCATGAAAATCGTTATTTGAGAACTGATTAAAAGTTTTTTTTAAAAAAATCATTTGGATTGTTGCTGATTTTCCTCAGCTTTTTGTCGTAGGTTTTGTATCATGACGTTTTCCAGGCCACGGCATGTTATTCAAATAATAATAATTTAGTGAATGCAAAGTCTCCTTCAATGATTCCCTCATCGAACATTACCACAGTAAAATTCCAAATCTTCAGGTATCGGTTTCCGTTCATTTCTGTTCCATCCTGTACGAAACATTAACACTAATAATTTACTATTTAATTTTTTTCATATGTTTTACGTTAGAGTTTGAAATTTCTAGGAAAGCTGTTACTTACCCCTACAAGGTACACGCAGGAAATATATTTTTTAAATAAGTAAAAGACAGCTAATAAGTCAGAATTGATGTTGAATTATTGACCGTCTTCTATTTGATGCAGAAAACACTCTCTGGTTTCCACCCTGGTCAAACTGCAATAATATCGTGACATTACGACGACGCAAGACACTTCGATGGAAGATGACGGCAGTGCCTTACGTCGTCGAAATGTCACGATATTATTGCAGTTTGACCCAGGTGAAAATCCGACGTTTTACTTCAACAGTTAAACACGTGTTTTTTATTTATTGTAAACTTAATGTCAGGAAACTGTTTGAATACTTTTTTAAAGACTGGTTTGTAAGGAAAGTATGCGGGACGATCATAGAAATGGGTTATCCCTTAGGGCAAAATAAGCAGATATTTATTAGGTCATGTTTTATTTTGAATACTGTTTGAACCGTGGACTGTTTTGTGCTTAAGGATGGTTGATTAACATTTTTATGAATATTCACATTAAGAATGTATGACTTAAAAGCTGTTTTTAGATTTAAGGGACTTAGGCTAACCCTAGGAAGATGGATAAAATTATTTTAGTAGCTTCTCGTTCTAAATAGGGTGTTTCTAATTGAGTTCTGAATTCCGCGCGGCGTCAGTTCCACGTCTTTAAGCCTCAACTGAACAATTCAACGTTGAAAAATATATCTCCTTATTACGTTGATCATAAATGAGAGAATACCGTCAATTTTGAGGGGTAGGTTTTACAAGGAAGTCCCTCCTCACAAAGCGTGAATTGTTTCCCTCCGTGGGCGTCGCGTCCCCGAGCTATCGACCTGCGTAATGAAGTGATCTCGGTGGCGAACTAAGCGCCCTATAACCCTAGGGAGCAAATACACGCACGCACACGCACGTGCTCTGAAGCCTCTTGCCTCTTACAGTCATTAACAGTCACCAAATTGTGGCAGTACTTGAGAATCTCATCGACGACGCTAATGATTTGGACCGCGTTACTTGGCACCGTCTCTCTTCATAACAAATAACTCTATATTGAAATTAATAGGGGGACGTTAATTATTTAAGTGGGGTATTTATCTATTAAAAATAAGCTCTTTTATAACAAAAAAGTAAAAAATTTTACTGGATAGAAAACAAATTTAAATCAATCTTATAATGTTGCTATTTTCAAACTTTACGCCGGCAGTGATTTCTAAATAACACTATATATATATGCCGAGTTCCTGCGGTCTAGTGGCTAGCGTTGCTCCCGGGTTCGAATCCTGGCGTGGGCTTGGATGTTTGTGTTGACATAGACACGGCTAAGATTGATGGAAAGTTGATACGCTGACCACGTATTACTCCATATTCGGAATGTGTCATGTAAGATGACAGTCCGCAGTCGTCCTGGTAGGCAAAGGCCCGAGTGTGAGCTAGAATTCCATAGAAACAAGAAGATATATTTACATAAAAAATTATACAAATAAATTCCTTAAAACTAACAATTTTCAAAATCTAAATTAAGGGTCGTATATTATAGCCCTTCTCATAGATCAGAATATTTTACACAACCTCTACTCGTACCTGGAAAGTAACAAGAAGGGTACAGGTGTAATTTACCGTGTCAGCTTAGTGAATATTCCAGCCCCTTCCTCGTTGCAATTTCCTTCTCAGAGTCGCCGCCGCTATTCTTCCTTTTCTTAGACTACCTGTCAAATAATGCCTATCATCTGCTCGAAATATCCCTTGCCACAATTCCAATCATCTGTCTAGCAATCTCTCTCGAAATCTCTCACCAAATCTGTCTTGCCAACTCTCTCGGAATCTGTCAAAATCTGTGTCCCAAAATCTCTCTGCCAGCCTCTTTTTTTAAATAAAAATATCCACCGCACTTCTTCACTCTAAATCACCAAGGTGGCAGGGATGGATATTCACCAATAACATTTATGGTTACACTTGGGGAAATACACGACCCGATGCCGTCAAATCTCACCCTAGCTTGGGAAACACCCCAGGTGCGACGACGTGATGTCTGGTTTTATTGTCACTGGCTCAAATGCTGTCTCCTTTCTTTTTGACTTCACACCGCCAAAAGTCCGAGCAGATGTGTTTGACCGTTACAATATGAAATACATGTCATTTAAAATTTTAAAGGGTTTCGTAACTGTAAGTTCAATTTAATTTAAAGAATAAAAAATATTGAAAAAATCAGCAAACATAAGACATATTTTGACAGACCCATCACCAGAATTTAATATTCAAAATACAGAAACGTAATAATTATTTGTAAAAAAAGGTACGAAATACTGAAAAATTATTACCCTAGAATGTACCATATGAATCCAATATAGGTAACAGAGGCACCAATTTTAATAAATCTATACAAATAACGGCTTATGCAGATGATATAATTATCATCGGTAGAACTACTAGAGAACTAATAAAGGCATTCCAAAATTTGGAAGCGGCTGCCAAGGAAATTGGTTTAACTGTTAATGAGGAAAAAGCCAATACATGGAAGTATCGGTCCGACCAACAAAGGACAGATACATGGAAATTAGTAATCACAGTTTTGAAAAGGTAACTAAATTTAAATATCTGGGAAGCCTGATAACACAAAATAACGATATATCAGCAGAAATCAGTAGTCTAATTAGAATGGTAAATGAGTGTTATCATGGGCTGAAATTGCGAACTGAAATCCCACCTCCTAAACGGAAAGACCAAAATGAGGGTTTAAATAAAACTAACTCAGACCTGTTCTGTTATATGGAGCCGAAAGCTGGACAGTATCTAAGGCAAAGGAAAACAAATTAAAGATTTTTGAAAGGAATGCCATAAGAAAAATATATGGACCAACTTAGGACGGAGGAACTTGGTGAGTTAAATATAGCTCAGAACTGTTTGATCAGTATAAAGAACCTGAGATAATAAAAATAATTAAAGGTGAAAGGAGGAGATATACAGAATGGAAGAGGGAAATATATGTAAACAAATAACTTTCTACAAGATGTATGGTACGAGGAAGAGACGAATTCCCGCTTTATATTAATCATGTATTAACATTTCATTGTTCCTTTGCCTGATTAGCACAATATTTTGAAAAGAAGCTTTTATATCTTCATATTTGTAAAATATTTTCAACTGGTGGTGATGAATTTTTTCAACTTTCGCTTCACAATTGCATATAAATTTTGTATGGGGTTGAAATATCATGGGTTTTCGCAGGCCATGGTATGTTACTCACTTATCTATCAGAAAAATATTTAGTTATTACGTATTTGGCTTGGTTGCCAAGTTTCCTTCAATGTCATGTGACTACAAAAGGAAGACATCTTCACCTAGTGCGTGAAAGAAGAGATTACCATCTTTGGCGGGAGAGAGTTATCATCGCTGGCGACCGTCCCGTTGGTTTGGAAATTAAAAATGTATTTATTTGCATAAATTAATTGGAAGAGGATTAAGAGGACACTAGTATTTTAAGGATACAAAAATGTGTGATAAAAGAGAACAGAAATTAATCATTTTTAATGGCGTGTGTAGAAATAGGATATTTTATTTTCGTCAATAACATATTTATGTATTCATTAATAAACTTTAAAATTAGAAATTAAATTCTTACGGAAAATATATAGTGTTTATGGAACTTGCTAATATAACTCAGGTTATAAAGGGTGTTAAGTAAATTTGTATGTATTACAGAGCAAAACTGTTATAAGGGTAGCTTTAAAAGCGCCATTGATATGAAATTACCACGGAACCATTCAAATAGATAATACGAATTTTAAATCAGCCCCTGCTCTCTTCTTCCATTGTAATCAGAAACTATGGGTTGTACAATAGTACAACTACTTATTTGAGAAATAATTTTTAATACTATTTAACAACACTTGAATGAAAATAAAAATATTAGTGAATATTTTAATATTAGTTGAGACTTAAAACAAAGGCTATTTCATTATTATTCATCATCGTGCTGTGTGACTCAACCGTGACTAGGGTTGAATAATCAGCGCCTGCTTTGTCGGCTGTGGTCCTGTCTAATGTGAAACAAGGGTTGCCTGCAATATAGGCGCTAGTCTGAAAGAATTTACAATTTAAAACTTATTTATCGATTTATTTAATACAATGGGTGCGTAGCGTCGTTCTGTATTTAGTATTAAGTCGCACAGTATGAAAATCAGATATTAAAAATAATTATTCAATCAAAATGTAGTTCAAATGTTCAACTTCATTCATCCCACACTCATTTAATAATCAGTGTTCCAGAATTTTAGATTATAGTTTAAAACACAAATCTAGATTAAAGATAGCTGAAAACGTGGAATAATCAAACTTCATTGTAGTTCCGAAACATATATATATATATATATATATATATATATATATATCACGTTTTTAATTATTTAAAAATTTTATTTTTAGTTCTTGGCTAAAAAATTCGTATAAATTTGAGTCTAACATTTATAGAATACAAGATGGCGGCTTAAAAATTGTTAACAATAACTATTGGTATTTTCATAATTACGTCTTCAACGTCACAAAACCGGGTTTAATGGAACGAATAATTAATGACATTAAATAGAAACATTGACCAATACTTAACAGTGGTGATTCATTAAGTAATTCAAGAAATTATAAATATCTTTATGACGACATATTTTCACTTATACATTTGTAATTATGAAATTAAAGTTTCAGTTAATGGAAAAGGAAATTCTGTTGCACGAGACGCTTTTGGAGGCAGAGGAATAAGAAAAAGCTTTATTTTTGACAGTTGACGCAACTTAATAATTTTCACTTTCAGATAAGTGAACTGTTATCCAGAGAAATATTACTTGACTTTCTCATTTGAGGTCTAGATCAAAAAATTTTAGAAGTGTAGTATAGCTATTATCATGTAACTCTTTGACCTTTTTAAAAATAATACGTGATATTAATACGTTCTTGGTAAAATCAAAAAACCCTTACCAAGTGTTTACCATTCAGGTAACCGATCTAGATGCTCTGTTACTGTTCTGTAGTCTGTTTTGTATTCCATCTACGAATTTGTGTTCCTGGAGTTCGGCTGGAAACCGAACACTGTTGTCATCACACGGCGACGGCTGTCAACACTAAAAGGAAACGGTTAATTCTTCAAATTAATACAACAGGTCATTTATTAATTAATAAATAATTAAACTATAAAAGTAATGAGACTTTGCTCCCGGAAACGTTTCCCCAAAGATACTCTCCCACCTCCTTTCAAATATAATACATACTCCTCTTATTTTACATTACAGGGCTATACTTTACGAAAAGTAAACACGTCAGACTGTGGAGTTCTAATTGGTTTAAAAACACATAGGAAAAATTGATATTTGTACCAATACTTTCATTTTGATTATTTAATATTATTGAAATATTAAAATTAATTACATAAACATGGTTACGTTTGGAAAACTTATGCGTTGCTCCTTATTTCCCAATTAACACTTTTACAACTTCTTCTTGGCACTGCTGACGTGAGTGTTCGGGTTCCTGCCGAACTTACGGTCTTGACAATATAGTTTATGTAATATGTATAATTATGACTGAGTGTATATTACATTATTTCCCCTTTAAATATTTTAATAATAATTCACTGCTTATCAAGTAACTTATACTTTCCCAGAGTAATGACCTCATATTATACACTGCCTGATAACGGCGGTTATGAATTTCACCGAAACGTCTTGTTCGAACCCTGACTTGACCCGGTTGAGTAATCGAGAATCGTTTATTAAAATTCACTGCTCGTTTGAAGCCTCATTATTTTTTACTTTAAAGTCTTCAATTTCAATTTCAATGTTCGGAACACAAGGTGTCGGAAATATTATCACACAGACAAATATGAAAAGACTTGAATGATGGAACGTATAAACGAAAGACTCAATCAAGTAGAATAAAGAAATGTGAAAAATGAAGTGTAAATAAGGTACCAAAACAAATTCAGTGAATATATATTGTATAATTTCTCAGTCGCTCAGATAAAAATATCGCCAATGCCACCGAGAATTATTTATAAAATTTCCAATAAATTTCATAGTTTGAAACAAATTTTAGCTGCGTATAACCAAAACAAACTTGGATATAATAAAAAGAAGAGTTATTTATTAATTTCATGACAGAAGAAAATAGTAAAGATATGCAATAGTAAAAGATTCCAGAAATTTGAATGTGATAAATTGTTTCTATAGCTGCTACAGATTTTATTGTTTATTTAGAATTAATTATGATTTACTCGCTTGCAAGATTTTAAAGACATTGAGAGAACCGTGGGAAGAGTTAGATGATGAAAATGTTTAATGGAAAAACCGAGAAATCTTGTTTGCTGAGGATTGAACAACTCGCGTTCTGAGCCTAAAGCGCCGAGTCGAGTGAAATTTTCAGCACATTCTTCTTCTGCCCTTCTGCGGAGTAATTTTGAAAGGGTTGAAACTGGCTGGTCGAATCGATGTGTTAGCCTTCGGACAGGAAGCAAATGGACGACCCCCACAAAGATGCTCGCCGACGCCACCCCTGCGATCCATTCCTTCTCCCCTTGCCAGTTTCCTCCCTCTCTAGTTACCCCTTTCCATTATTGAACCCCATACGGAGGGTGTAATTAAAGTAACTGTAGTCGCCGGACGTAGAGCGGAGCCGAGCCGACGTCAGCAGCAACACTTTGCAGACGCCTTCGGTGGTCGACACGTGTCCAAAGAGCTGACGGGAAAATTCTCAGCTTCTAGAAAACCCAGGTTTCTTTTTATAAATATACATCAGATACAGAAATTAAAACAGAAGGAATCCTTTCATCGCAGTACTTTTTGATTGTTACATTACTCAGTATTTTATACGCTGTAAAATATTGACTAAGATATATGCGCTTTAATTATTTAAAAATATTGAATAAGACCCTTTCTGTTAGAGCCAGTTTCCTCTTATAGATAAGAAAGATTTTTTATAAAAGAACTTATTCAAGTGTTAACTAGGAACATCCGGATATAGTTTAAGAATTATTTCCGTCATAAATGTGATGAAGGTAAATGATTCAAAACCTGAATCGAGTTGATCGAGCTCTTGATACTCGTCCTACGTCGTTCCGATGACTCGTCTGAAATTTGCTGCTAGTTCAAACCCTTGTTTATAAAAGTTTAATTCTGTGTCTCATGAGTGAATTTAAGGATTTCTGTTACAGTGCACGGTTTTACTCTCTGTTTTTACGATTTTTCTCTCCTTTTATATTTCTAATATCTTCATGTATTTGAAACTGACTCTTACAAGTACTAATTACAATATTTACAATTACAAAATGCGGGTTTCATTATTCGTTGACAGTTATCAAATTTTTTTCTGTTGCTTTTCCACCTTAAAATTCAGTTTTCTTACAATCCGTGAGTAAGGGGAACCTATTCATCCCATTTATCATCTCCGCTTTATCTAATTGCTACACAACTTACATTATGTAATTATAAAAATTTAAAAGTAATTAATTTTCAAATTTGATGTTCATAAGACAAAAATAAGGAATTTTTTCCCCTCTCTCAATTTCAAAAATTTGTAAACTTGTTGGGAAATGTAATCATCCACAATGTTGGTTTAACAACAAAGTTATATTCCCAAAATTAGAATCCAGTTTTGTATCAGAGTAACGTATAATTTCTCAAGTTACTCATTTAAGTATTTCAAAAAACTTACTGATAATTTACAGCCTTGTGAAGTCATAGAAGTAATAGCATATTATAAATACGACTTGAATATCTTGATTTAATGAGTCCTGGTCGGGACACATGGATATGAATAATGATAAACTTAACCGAAAAAAATAATAATCAAAGAGACGAAAAAATACTAAGTAAAGAGTTGAATAATAACTAAGGAAACAGGATGGAAAAAAATACTTTGACCTGACCGGGAATAAAACAGGAGAGCTCTGCTCGGTACGGGCTGCTGTTTAACCACTGATCTGTATTAGTCGACTGGAGAAACGGTGCGAGATTCCTCCATCCATCCCTTAGACGTCAATAATCCTGTCCTATTTTTGTTGTTGTGGTATTCAGTCTTAAGACTGGTCTGATGTAACCCTCCATGCTAACTTATCTAGCGCAAGCCTATTCACTTCCGCATAACTACCACAGCCTCCGTAATCTACTTCGCGTATACCATCCTTTGACTCCCTTTTACGTTCTCATCCCACACACTTCCCTCTAATGCTAATTTCACGAAACTTTCATGTCCTTGGTAAACATCCTTCATATTGTTCGCTCTTCCCCTATGCTGCTTACAATTTCCTTTTTAGTGATTTTAACCATTTTTCTATAGCAACACTCATTTTATTTTCAGCATTCGCCTATAGGACCACATTTCAAATCTTTTACTTTCTGCAACTCCTACCATACACGTTTCACACTCAACAATTTACTAAATAAAAATTCTTACATGGCCTAAATTTTACGATCTGAGTAAATAACGAACACAATATGTCATAAGGGCAGGTGACCGGGTTCGATTACCAGTCCTGGCGAAATTTTTTCCATCCTCATACTTGAAATAGAGTTTTATAGCTTACCTGGCAAAACTTTAAGAAGAGTATTCTTCAATCCCTGAAGAGCAAAATAATTTTTTAAAAAATAAGGAAATATCTTCGACATTTGTCAGAAAACAAAGTAAGAAGTAAATCGAATAATAAAAATATTATTATACGAAGCAAATTAATCAACACCTAAATCAAAAAAATTAAAATGAAAGAAAATATATTTTTATTATATTGTTCACTAAATACTGAAAAAATAGTAGAGCACAGGAATCAGACACAGTATTTCGTTATAATCTGATACTGCGGAGAAATAAAGCATGGGATGGGAACACAACCATATGTTACATGTCAAGATTGAAATAATCAGGAATTTTATACTACAAATACATTTCCCGGTTCATTAAGATGTAACTGTAGTTTTGTCCAGTTAGTGAAAAATATATCATTATGTCTGTTTTAATGTTACATATATTTTTGTATCTCACCTCACATTGTAACTCTACTTCATTCAAAGAATTGTTGTATTGGTGTGATTCTAAAAGATATAGTGAATAGTAATGAGATTATAAATATTTAAAAGTTATCCGGAAACTTACAAAGAAAAAAGGGAGAAGTTTCCGGGACATTACAACCTAATAAATTGGCAACAAAATAGATACCATCTTAAAATTTACTCGTGAAGTAAGAATTCTTAATGAAATTTAAAGTAGTTAATCTTCCTGTTTCAGAAATGCTGAGATCAGTAGTATGTGTTTAATAATGAATGTATTTTCGTTTTTGTTTGCCTTAATCTTAATTTTAAATGTAATTTAATAAGAAGTAACTGTTTATACAGTGGCATTTGTCAAAATGATTTTTTAAAGATTTGATGTAAATTACGATGTAAATAATGTTTGTCCGCTAATAACACTTGGGTTGATGCGAAATGAAATAATAAAAATAATAAAAAGAATTGTATAGATGAATGCTGATACCCTTATAAAAATTAAAGTAAATTTTTAAAATGGAATAATTTAACATTAATATTTATCAAACAGGCTATAACTTAACATATTATAAATTTACATACTTAAAATATACTTAAAAAATACATCTATGTTTCAAATATAACTCTACTATTGCCCAGTTTGTGAAAATATATAAATTTATCTATTTTTATGTTCTTTAAATTTTTGAACCTTCAACTCACATTTTAACACTACTTAATGAAAGAATTGTATAGATGAATGCCGAGACTCTTATAAAAATAAAGTAAATTTATAAAAACGGAATATTTTAACATCGATATTTATCAAACAGGCATATCACAAATTTCCATGGCACTTTAATAATTAAAAATAAATAAAAACGCCTACGATTCAAAAGTAAATTTACGACGATTAGTTTTTTTGTTGCACAATATGTCACTGATTGGATTAATTATTTGCAGTTTTATTTCTCCTTAAAGCAACCTGACGTTTAGGTTTCGTACGGGAGTGCCGTTGGTTGCACTGGTCTGGTAACAACTGTAAATACAAAACGACATGATAAATTATTCGATAGTGACGTTATCTATAATAGAAAGATGTATTTCATCAATAAGTTCAGTCACTCTAATAAAAATGGAGAAACATCATTTTTCTCATATTCTGGGTTACGGCGTGTTAGTTGAAACGAGTCGGAAAAAACGTCGTTTATAATGAACTGATCTGAGACACTCTTGACGTATAAAACCGAATACAAACGTCAATTCTCCGTCTAGGCAAACCTTGCAAACTAACTTTAAACAATTATAGCGTGAAGAGAATAACTGTTTCTAGTATTACTTTTATTGACGGCAAGCAACAAGAAAATAATCTCCGAAAATCTATTTAATGCTTCAATAAATATTTCCTGTGCGTAAAAGGTATTAGGCGAGTCAGAAAAAGACTTCGTGGAGAGTTCAATATGAGGATAAATAGACGAAAACCCAAGATAATGTAGTGTAGTATGGAAAACAGAGGAATAAAAAATAGTGTTAGATTAGAAAGGGTTATTTTTAAGGACGTGAAGGAATTATGCTACTTGGGAAGCGTAATAACTAGGGATGGTAGACATGAAGAGTAGGAAAGCACAGTCGAGGAAAGCTTTCGCGAAAAAGAGAAATTGATTTGCGGGTAAAATAGCTGTGAATATTAGGAAATCGTTGCTAAAAATGTTGGTATTGAGTGTGGCGTTATATGGGTGCTAAACGTGGACGATAGGAGTTGCGGAAAGAAAAAGAATAGAAGTCTTTAAAATATGGTGGTATAGGAGAATGCAGAAAATTATAAGGATGGTAGAAACAGTAATGAGGAAGTTCTAAACAGAATAGGGGGAGAGGGAACAATATCGTGAACATTGACCAAGAGAAGGGATAGATTAATAGACATGACTGTCTTTTAAAATTAGCATTGTGGGGTAATAGCGGAAAAAAAGAGAGAGAGGATGGAATTCACTAAGCAGATTAGAATGGATGTGGAATGTGGTAGCTATGCGGAAATGGAAAGGCTTGCGCGAGATAGGTTAACATAGAGGGTTACATCAGGCCAGTCTTAGGGCTAAACACCTCAACAACAACATGCGTATAAGATGTAACAAGCAGTAAATAAGTTGTAAATTAGTAGTATTTCGTCCTCTTAGAACGATTATATCCAGAAAATTGAATATTCTGGGAAATTATTAATAATATTGTAAATTATTAACATTTGAAATAAATCGTATTTAATTTTCTAAGAATATGTTTTAGAATGATTTATAATAAATTAATTTTTCACTTTAAAGATAGCAAAAAGCCTCGACACATCCGTTTCTTAAATTGTTTTATTTAATTTGAAAAAAAAACTTTAGAACATTTGAACTACCAAAATCATCCTCTAAAGTAAAATATTGCAGTTAAATTATTGTTTTTGACAATTTGAAATAGTAAATTTTTGGTCATTATGTATTTTTAATCTTTTATACATATATCAGATTGAATGTTTGTTATTACGTTAGGTTTTTAATTAAGTGACATGACAGTTGCTATGTAACATTCGTCCTCTAAAAAGCCTTATTCTCCTCCAATTTATATTAATAACTTGACTGAACATTAAACGGTACCCTGTAGAAGTATTTCATAAAATTAATCAGTAAATAGTACCCATAGAAATTTTTTGAACTGGTAAATATATATGCTACAACAATTCAACCCGTCATCGAAAAATTTTAAAAAATATACAATTTATGACAATTACGGCCTCAACGTCTTATTAATTCACTTACTTTTACATGTGACAGTTAACCAAAAAAAACTCAGTAAGAAATATTACTTGGAGGAACAAAAATTGTGACGTTATCCATTATCACGTTTATAGTAGTTAAAACATTTTCCTGTTTTCCTCTAAGTTATATTTTATTAACTAAGTTATCCCTGTTTCACTTAGTTTCTTATCGCAATTCCAACGTTTCTAGTTCATTTGTAAAGAACTGAACATTATTTAATATTAAATAAGGGAATGAACCAAACTTTGATCGCTTTATTTTATTCAAGCAGTTGTAAATATGAATTTAAAAAGTTGAAGAATATTTTATCTATTTTCAACAATAATATTTTTCAATCACTTTATAATTTAATATGCCATAATTTTTTTTGGCGTCTTAGAACTTTTACAAAAAAATTAATGCAACCTATTTAAAAAAGAAACATCCCATAAATCATATTCTTGTAATATTCTTGTAGCCCATTCATGTTCAATGTATATATCATATCCATTATATATATGTAAACAACTAATAATTATTACGAATCACTGACTCCACGTTATTAACACCAAACGCGTCCATTCGTTATTTACCACTTCTGAAGCAAAAAAATTAAAATAAAAAAAATTAAATAAATAAACAGTGTCAAAAGTTCGCTTTCCAGCAACTGTAAAAATATTTAATCAGTAGCACAAGAAAATGTTTTACTATACCATGACAGCCACACGCAAAATACCTAACATTACGTCATGGGATCTCTTCGTTAAAAATGAAGAAAGGACTTATGTGGAAAGCGAGTTATTTAATATTGTAAGAAAAGTAATAGTAAATAAAGTATTATAAATTGGATACTTCATTTTGTCTAAATCGATGACAATTATTTGGTTAGCATCGCAACACTCCTTATCTTTCAAAAATATTTATCAAAATTTCAACCTAAAATAAATACCACATAATGGCGATAGTAAAATTCAAGTTTAAAATAATAATTTTCAACTAATATTTTTCAAATATCATTTAATTTCAGATCCCATAAAAAACAAATAAATTTTATGATTTTCCGCATTCGAAAAGAAAGCTAAAAAACAGATTGGGGTTTTATTATTCGGGTTTATTAATTAGCGGGAACATTTCAGCAACCCTATTACACATAACCAAATTAATATATATATATATATATATATATGAAATCGAATTTATATGAAATAAATTAACGATCAGGTAAAGACAAAGTTTTATATTTAGTTCATTCGACGTTTCCGGTTCTTCTTCAGGTTCTCCTTTCTGCAGTTGCTCTGGTTGTTAATTTATTTAATTTAATATGGAAAAACCGGAAATATACTTAATAAGTTTTCAAAATCGGAGTTTTAGAAATTGTACATAAACATAACAAATTTAACTCGCCTTCATACAAGTATCAGCTCAATTAAAGGAGTCCCAGGTTATCTAAAAGTAAACAACAGACAACTTCTGTCTATTATCCGTACTAAAACGGACATTTCTGTATAAAGAAGAAAAGAAGATTTGTTTCAAGTAATTCATGCTATTGATAGGAATTAAGCAACTCGAAAACTTTAATAGAAAAAGGAGTTCGAGAAATTTAGCAACAACTAATGTTATGATGAGAAGATCCAGGAAACGTTAAAAATCCTTTAACATATGATTAATGCAATATTATACCAGAAAATGTAAATACAATAAAGAAGAAAGAATACAAAACCAGTAAATTTAGGGATTCATCTAACTTTGCTTTGGCACCAAATGAACTATTATTTATCAATGAATTGACATTAACAAAAAATACGTATATTGGGAAAGAAACAACATGACTTGAATTTGAAGTCGAAATTACATCATAATTAAAAAAGCGACGCTCTACATTGGTTATAAATAAGTGGAAATAAAAAATAGTTAACAGATCGAGGCAAATCAAATCGGTTTAGTATCTGGCGTGAAATAATTTTAGGATTATTATTATTTAATAAAATCTTCCAAGGGAATATAAAGCTATTTTTCGGTTTGTAACATTTTAATAGATGTATTACATTGAAGGTAATTGAAAAATTTTATCACTTAGACTTGTACTCACTCTTTAGTAACACATGCCTATAATATTTAGTTTTATTATTAGGAAGTAAAATTTAATTTTTAATTTGGAAGTCAAAGTACAATCTGGAACAGACACCAAACGAAAATTGCTTCTGAATAATAATAATAATATGAGAAAAATATGGAACTATGTTAGAGTTCAAATAATTATTCTTACTGTTCAAATTTAAACTATTTTTCCTGAATGGTATAAATTTTTTTGGATCCTAAACACAACCCTTTCTGACAGAAATGGGTTAGGGAATTTATTAATATCCTAATATATTATCTTTGTGTTTGTGAATTACTAGTCATTAAAATATAATTGTGGAACCACCCAATTATTAACTATATCTCATTATGTAAATAAAGCTTATTACTCGTATCTTTAAATGTTACATTGAAACACATTTTACGACAGATGTAATTTATTACGACCGAAATAAAAATATTAGGACAGAAGAATAAGGTTAAAACTTATCAAGTCATTCAATGAATATTATTGTCCGGATACATTCTCAATTAAATGTCGGAAAAAAACATTCACGAAAGCTAGTTAGACTATAATTACGGTATATTAATAACCAACTTTTGGTAAAACAATATTTCAATTTCTCGATTCTACAACTGTTAAAATAATTTTAAGGACCTCTGAATTAAATTATTTTGTTATAATGGCGCTAGCTGAAAAGGCGACTATTTTTTTCACACTTACAGTGATTTTTCTATTTGGATATTAACATATCGGATGACTGATTCATTCGAAGGTTATTGTACAACTGTTTGAGGTGCAAGTAATTATTAAAGTCTTAGCAGCAAACAGTGTGTTAAAGCAGGACACAGAAATTTAAATTACACACTACGTCACTTGGAAACTATTTTAGTGTTATAACGTCTGAAATGTGATACTGACTGCCGGTCAACGAGTCGAAACATCTTTTGACAAAAATGAAATGCAAAATAGAATCAAGATTAAATTGAAACGCAACATGCTAACAGTGGATTGTAGCTTTCGAAAAAAGTTCTTTACAGAGGAAAGCAAATTGCTGTTAATATTAAACACAAATGATTTAATTTCACTGCGACACTGCAAAGTATTCCCGTGCTAATTGGCAGCAGTTTCTAGCTCGGCCTGCAACGGACTGACGTTTGAGAGAGAAGTTCGTTTCAACGCACTCGCGGTTCCTTTCAGTTTCCGCCGCCTCCGAAATTGAATCGGAGTTAAAGGGAGGCAAGCAAGTGGACGTCTTCCCGTCCCAGCTCGGTGTTTCGCTAATCAGTTGGTCCGGACCGTCACCGTCACCGTCGCGGCGTCGGCGACTTCGGCCGTTTCCGTGAACGTTCGTGCGCTCGGGCCCCCGTGGTACACAGATAATGCGGCTCGCCCCCCTCCGCCCCTCGGATGTGTGTCCACGTTAGTTTGGAGCCTGCGTCGTTTACCCTCGGCGAACCCGCCCCCGCCCCCGCCTGCGCACAGGGGAGAGGAGCGGGAAGGGAAGGGAAATACCCCCCCGCCGCCGCCACCGCCGCCGCCGCCGCCGTATTACACTACAGTTAACGCACGCCCAAGCCTGGTGGGAACATGCACGCGATTGTGCGTGTGCGAGGAGAGGCGTTTGTTTCGTGTTTTGTTGTTTGTTGGTGGTGGTGGTGCCCGTGCTGCTGCCCCTCCTCGCTCGCTCTACCGTCTACCGTCGGTCGGCCTCCGTCGTCGTAGACGTCCTCGTCGTCGTCGTCGACGTAGTGTTGAGGCGCACCTCAAACTCCATTGAGTGTGCACACAAACCAGTCGTCCGCACGCCTCATTCATAACGAGACGCACCTTCTGCCGCTGTCTCGGTAGACGAACAGACCACACGCACCCTCTCTCATTCATAAACAAAACTCTCCGCAGACGAGCGAGGGTGGAAAAAAAAGAGAGGGGAGAGTAGGGGGCTGATGAGTGATTCCATAGCAACGGAATACTAGTTTCGATTAACGGGGCTCCTAGCAACCAGTTCTGCAGGGTGGTATTCACTGCTACCACTATTTAGCGGCGAAGGCCCACGTGTGTGGAAACATAAACAGCGACAGTACTCGTGTGCGCGTTTAATTGCCGTGTGTTCCCACTTACGCGGAATGTGAAGCACAAGACAAGTGGTCCCGGCGTGTACTCTATGTGCGTACCTGCTCCGTTGTAAAAATAAACCGTCAGTTTACAACCGGGACGGAAAGGGGGGTAGTTACTCTATGTGGGGGTGCGAAAGGGGGGTTCAACCAGTTTTTTTCACCCCGCCAAGGCCCACTCACTAAGCGAAAGTGTTGCTACCGTGTTTACCCGGAGGGGGGCAAACGCCCTCCTCAAACTTCGGCGCAGACATCGCGTCGGACGTTTCCATATGGGGAGCCAAGACTTCGGCGGACTGTAAGGGCCTCGTCGAGGCGTCGTCTTGTGGGGGTGGCGCCGGCGGGGGCGGCGGAGGAGTCTATGGTTCGTCTCGACGACCCAGCATCAGCGTCGTCGACCCCATGCACCTCACATCCGCGTCGACCACCGCCGCGACGACGGGCGTCTCGTCCGGTGGAGGCGGCGGCGGCGGGGGCGGCGGTGCCAACGGGGCGGCGTCGTCCACGGCGTCTCCGGACGGCGGCCTCACCGACACCTACACCAAGATGACGTCGGACATCCTGGCGGAACGCACCCTCGGCGACTTCCTGTCGGAACACCCGGGCGAGTTGGTCCGCACCGGAAGTCCGCACTTCGTCTGCACCGTCCTGCCCCCGCACTGGCGCTCCAACAAGACGCTGCCCGTGGCCTTCAAGGTGGTGGCCCTCGGGGACGTCATCGACGGCACGCTGGTCACCGTGCGCGCGGGCAACGACGAGAACTACTGCGCCGAGCTCAGGAACTGCACCGCCGTCATGAAGAACCAGGTGGCCAAGTTCAACGACCTCAGATTCGTCGGCCGCAGTGGCAGGGGTGAGTATCGCACAACTCACCGTCCACTCAACATCAAATTACACACTCTTAAA
Organism: Eucriotettix oculatus; assembly: GCA_034510155.1. Taxonomy (NCBI): domain Eukaryota; kingdom Metazoa; phylum Arthropoda; class Insecta; order Orthoptera; family Tetrigidae; genus Eucriotettix; species Eucriotettix oculatus. The sequence goes on from CM067379.1 coordinate 22,988,182, forward strand.
ATACGAATTTTCATAATCTCAAATATAAATAACAGTAACATGATTGAATCACGAACGAATATGAAACCAAAATATTTACAACATCCCGAAATGTTCTTCTGTTCACGAAGTGTAACTTAGAAACCTGTTTTACCACTGCAACTCCACCATATGTTATATTAAAAATATTATAAATCTATCATATTTTTTAAATATATTGTTTCAATATGTGTAATATGCGTATCAGAAACGTCTCACAATAAACACAGCGACTGACCACTACTTGTTCGTATTTTCTGGTTGCCAAAGTTATATAAAATTATCTGGTTATAGACAGAAAAATAATTTATTTTATTTGTATTTAGAGCGTATTAATATACTATATATGGTAGATAATACTAAAATAGAAATTCAGGGACGTCTTCACAGTCATTTTTACAGGAAACTGTAAATATATTATTATTGCAATATGCGACATGAGTAGGAGCTGTTTTATTAAAAATATTTTTTTGGCCCTAATTTCTAATGTACAAAAAATTACAGGCTCATAAAATAGGCAATTTATTGCATCACAATAACATTTAGGTAATTATAACTTTAAGAAATTTATGAGAGGAAAACCACAAAAGTATTTTCAGACGCGTTTAAATCTTCACAAAACAATGTTTACAGGCTAACGTTTCAGGTTATTTTTAAACATTTAATGAAGCTTCTCAAACTATGTTCTGTTTATAAAATATTTTCGTAATTTTATCGTTATCAAATATGTCTATTCAACAATAACGTTCATATGATAATGGTGAAATCCCTAGGTTTTATCAGTCACATTATACTTAATGAACCAAAACTTTATACATATATATTAATTTTGATTTCAAATTATTTAGTTTTGCAGGAGCTTTCGGCATATACCACAGTCATCTACAAAATTAGAAACGCCAATTATTGGAAACATTACAATTTTTTTATGGAATTTTTACAATGTAAAGTATGGTTGGATTTCTGACAGTTATAAAATCACTATAAATTCAGAACTCTTAAACGTTGATATGTTTTTCTGAGGAACTCTTTACGCCTTGTATAATATTCATGTTTAAAATTATTGATGCAAATTGATTTTTTTTCTAAACTCTGGTGACAAAAAGTATAAATTCCAAATCTGCCCCCACATTTATTTAATACACTTCTTTTTTAAACAACTTGAGAATTAACAACTTTCAGAGATACCGAATAATGAATTCTCATAATTATTATTCAATTTTAATCATTTAAGTTATTATAAAACGAGCAGATTTTATTTTGAGGGTTTCAGGGACTTCTGCTCGTCCAGTATTGACTTTCAAGTGATATACATCCATTGTAATTTCTCTTCATTGGTTACTTATTTGCACTTGCGTGCATATTAATTAGCTTTATGTAACCTTTCTTATAATTTGTCAGTCACTTTTAGAAACAATTACACTTTCAAAACGATAAAGCGCTTTGAGCCGGTTCTTTTCTTCCCAGTGTTTTGTGATCTGACTGCGTCAAAGTGATGATTAAAACGCTTTGTTCGCCGTGAAATGGCTTCGGTTAATATTGCGACGGTATATTTGTCTCGGTGACGAGTTTAATTGAGCGTGAAAAATTTTTGTTTCCACCCCGACGCCTGGCGTCCCCACCGCGACGCCGCCGCGCGCCGAAAAGTTCGCCGTTTTACTTTCTTTGAATGTGGCGCCCCGTGCGCCCGAAACTTGTTGGAAGAAACTTTTTGCGCATGGCAGAAAAAAAAATTGCAGCCTCCCTCTCTCTCTCTCTCACTCCGTTCCCTCCGTCGCCCCTCCTCCTCACTTTCTCTCTCTCTCTCTCTCTGTGCTATCTCCACCCCCACATCGTGGCGACGGCGGCGGCGTCGTCTTCTTCGTGGACGTCTTGCGGGGTGGAAGGAAGTGTGGGTGGGGGGGTGTGACACTTTGTGGAAGGCCGCAAGAGGGTGCCAGAGGAGGTGTCGTAGCCTTCATTCAATTAGGTCTCCCCCGGGGGCGAAGAAGTCGAGGCGGGCGGGCGGCGGCGGCGGCGTCTGCTGCTGTGGGGGCGAAGGAAAAGGCGCGGGGCCAAGAAGCCCGCCCCGCCCGACAGAAAAAGGGATTTGTTTCCCATTTAAGAAACTGCTTATGCATCAACCGGAAATGCGATAACAGCAGGAAATACTCCAGCTTAACATCTAAAGCGATTGATGCTTCCTCAGTACACGAATGAACTCGAATTTCAATTATACAATTATCGTTAGGCGACATTATAATTAAGAATAAAATATTATATATTTCAACGACAATTTTTTTTCGTAAATGAGAGAAGGGAAAATTGTGTACACAAAGAGATACAAGGGAATGAGAGAAAAGATTAATTCTGGGTACTTATTAACACATTCTCTTCTTATTGACATATTTTTAATTTTTCAAAAAATAAACTACAAATAACTCTCTGATTAATAAAATTTATATAGTCAAGATTACTTTCCCTATTGAACAAATAATCATTCAACCTCTTCAAGAGAAGCAATTAATGACATCTTTTAATACACAGTAAGCTAAAAAATTTAAGGATCGCAACGTAGGATATCAAAAAATATAAAAAAGAACTTCTGATGATCTTGCTGATGTCATATTTATTTCCAAAAGTCTGATATTTCAATTATTAATACTTACATCTCACATCAATTCATATTATCAAAACATATTTATTATTTTTGTGTCATTGACATTACAAAAAGTTTCTGCTATTAAATTTGAGAAACAGTATTAAGTTTTTTTTTAAATAGAAATTAGAATATAATAACTAAAGAATATGGAGACAAATAAATGTATTATAAATTATTAAATATTGGTTTTTAGTAAGTCCGACGTTTAATAGTTTTTATATTATTTATTTTCTTCTTCAAATGGAAAGACCTTTCACTAAATACCGCGGCAAGGAAAATTATTAATGATACAAATAAAAATTACTACTACTCTGGTTAAATCATCTTATTAATATCTTTATGATTTTTAATTATATTTATGAAATTTGTGTGTGTAGTTACCTGAAAATAAAACTTGGGACTACCTATTATCAGTCATATAAATTAACTAAGCAAAACTATAGTTTCACTTCTAATTTATTCAGGAGCTTTCGGCATTGCTATAGTAATCTAAGAAATTCAAATAATTTTTTTAAAAAGTTACATTTTTTATATGGACTTTTTAATTTATAACAATTTTAATAAAATTGTTTTTTTCATGATAACATGTACAATAGTTTCAATAATGTAATCATGAAAAATCAAATTTGTTTTTAAATAGTTATACATGGAAAAAATTGTATTTGAATTTTGTGAATGACTATGACAATGCCGAAAGGTCCTGAAAAATTGAATAAATTTGAAATCAAAATTAAACTATAGTTTTGGTTAATTAATTTATGTGAATGATGAACGTAGGGAAATTACTATTATCAAACTAAGTCTAAATCAGGCTTTCAATTAAATTTAAATAAATTCCTTGAAGAAATTATATAAAACTTGTTTTTTTAAATTTCTTGGTTAATTGAATTTTTTTATAAACGGGACCTTAAGTGATATATTTTTTATCAGAAAAATAATTTCGGGATGTCCCGAGTTCAGTGCCTGGGTCCCGGTCGAAATTTTTCCATTCCCATCTTCTAATTTTAATTTACGCGTTTCTTTGGGCTGAATTTCGAAAAAAGAAATTCATATCTCATTGAATTAAAAATAGTGGTACAGCTTAATCAATAGAAAGTGGTTTTTTTAGTTCAAAATGTTCCTAAATTGTATATTTGTCACTTATTTATATTACTTTTGGAAACTGTACATCTTGTACCGTTGGTCGGTCGGAAATATATAGAAAAATTCCTGAAAAAAGTTAAAATTAAACGGGGTAATAGTTTTCTAAATTTCCAACTTCCCAGCTTGAATTAAAACACTGTATAAATTATTAATTGGGAAGGTGCTACAGAAACTCGGTCCATGTTTACGCACCGTGATTTCCTAAGCAAACGAATTTTATAAAATTACCGGAAACAAGACATACATAAATTAATTCCCAACTTGTTAAATGTGTAAAAAAAATTGTGCTATTAAAAGGTGACAGAATAAGGATCACTTAAACCAAAACAGTGTAGAGTATTCTCCTAGGACTGTGGTCGGAGTTCTTTTTAAATTAGAATAGAATAAGTAAAAGAATGAATACATTAATAAATATATTAAAAATTTTAATGAAACAATTTATGACGTTATACGGACTCTATTCCTTAAATTTAATTAATAACAATTCTTTATTATGTAAAAGACATTAAATTTAAACTTTTTGTATATTAAAAATTATTTATTCTGATTTCAGTACAATTAGCTATTAACACCAAAACAGTTAATAGCTGAGATAAACTCTGTATCTTTATTTTGAACACAAACGTGAATTTACGTTTACAATTTTGAGACTTCTTCAGGTGAAACGATTTCTTAAAGCGGTGAATTATTTTAATGGATTCGCATGCTTATAGGCTAATTTTTACTATTTAATAGAGGTCAGAATGTGAAAATTTAGGGTTCTGGTCTGCGTCCACTGACGGTTATAACAGGGAAAAAATTATTTGAAATACCTTTTTGTTTTCGGTCATGACCGTCAGTGGACGCTGTCCATGTCGAAAAATTTTTCACCTGAGGACCGCTAGTTTTTAATTTAAAAAAATAGTTGTATTTGAATCCATTAAATAAAGTTAACCACTGGGTATCTATACTTTAAAGTGAAGTAGTCCGCAGATTGGAGACGAAACGTTATAATCGTTTCAAATCTGTTGACTTGCTGTCTGTTTTGTTGACGGATTTTATTGGACTGATTTTATTCGTGAATCTTGGTCATAGAGTTTAGGAATTCATGATTAGGATTCAACGTTTGGACGAGTTCTGGTGAGCTAGTCAGTCAGATACAAAGGTAGGAAATTCCATCTAGGACTGGAACTCTTCCTCTGAACTATTCTGATAAAAAGGAGTTAAAAGCGTAGGACAGCGGCGACAACTGTTGTTTTCATGTTTAATGCTTTAATGAAAGAGATTATACACTTGACAGCTCTTTCACGGGGACTTTAATACGGCTAATAATTTACTCCCGCTAATAATACAGGGAGCGTAATTGAGGTAATTGGCGATGTGTGCGTAGTAGCGATCGATCAAATCATATCGCGGCTCGGGGGATTCCCCCCTCACCCCACTTGTGTTGCCGCCGCCCCCGCCACCCCTCGCCGCCCCCACGCCGCGGCCGTGACAATTCTCCATCGCAAGGGAAAAGGGGAGGTTTGCAGAAGATGAACGTCCTAGCACCGATTCCCGAAAGCGACCAATTTCAGTCGTTTTAACGTGCCAAAGAGGGACACGACGAGGGAAAAGAGGGGGGAAAAATTGGGACTGTTCCGTGAAACATAATTACACCTAGCAATCTAAATAATTGCGAGCTACTTGCGCGGGGCGGCGGCGTTTCTCTTAACGGTAAAGACAAGATAAACGTTCCGTTAATTGACAAGTCACGAAAAACCTCTTCCCTCCTAAAAGAAGGGTTAAAGATGTCCAATGTCATCTGCAACCAAAATGCCCCAAAATCACAAAGAAATAAATATTTCCATGTCAATGATTATATTCATCTGAATTTTTGGAAAATAAATGAGCAAACAGCCAAGCTAGTCAAAAATTAAATTAATAATCATATAAAACCTTTATTTGCGTAAAAGTTATCGTGAATTAAAAAATTGTAGTAAGGAATGAATTTGTCCGAAAAGGAGGAAGGATCCCCCATTTTATAATTGACGATAACTTTTAACTAATAAGTGTTAACGTATCAGAACGAAAATAAAAGTTTTATATGATTGTAAGGAAATATATGTTTTCCGTTTTTACTTGAAAATCAAATCAAATTTGAAGAGAATAATTTGGTACATAACGGCGTTGCGTTCCTTTCATTGGATCGTCTTCAGATCCAATAATAAATAACTGTAAATTAATTCCAGAGAAAAAATCGCATTAAAATTTGGACTTGTTTATAGAAATTTATAAATAAATTCCAGAGATATAAACTCACTAAAATTAGAATTCATTTATTGCAATTTATTAATGGACCTGAAAAGGTTACAAGGAAATGCACGCTATGATGTACTAAATATTTATCAAAAATAGAAACTTTTCCTGACTTTTTTCTGAATAAACAGATCTTGGGTTTCCACTCGGGTAAATTAAGCATCAGAAAGATGACAGAGTACGCAATCGAAACGTAGTAGCTTATGTTTCTAATTAAATTTTATTTATTTCTAAGTTTTACTTATTTTCAATATTTATGTAGACCTTAAAAAAATACAATAGTTTAGGTTTATAAATAAAACTCATTTCATACTATAAAGTGATAATCTTCGTTGACAAAAAAAATATAGAGGCTTGACTAACTGCTATTATGTACAGAACACTTTCAGTCTCATAGAACCGTATTTACATATTTCATTTATCCTTATTTTTATCACAACATGAATAGTTACATTTATCCTATTACCATCGCAATTGTAAATTTATTTAATCGAACTCATATTTCTTAAAGATAAGCATCCCACTATTCCCGGTATTTTATAAATAAAATCAATCAGTTTTATGGTGGGAATTTGTGACGTCATATTTCTCCTTGATTTAAACTTGCTTCTACTTTTTTAAAATATTTAATTTAAATTAGATAAACGATAAAGTCTTTAGTGGCATACAGTTATGAAACGCGAATTACATATTATAGAATTAAATAAAATTTAAATTTCTATGCAGTAGTTTTCTAATTTAATGGACTTTCTGCTACTTTGTTGAAACGACGATTTTTCTTATATCTTCTTTATCCAGGACACCTTATCTGTGTTGAGCGTACCTTTCTGCAGTTCTGTATAATATGGCTTGTTGTTTGTTGCACCATATATGCATGGATATATTTTATCTTTGTTTGTCCGGTTCTAAATGTTGTGACGACTGTCTGTTCCCTTCTGTTGAATTTTTTTGTTGGTTTTAAGGAGTATAAGTGATCCATATTTACCTACTTTCAGTTCGTTCCATTTTATACTCCTCTTCTTCTGAATATCCTAACTTACTTCGATCCATACTACCTTATATGCTACTAGGAACCGTGATTTTTATTCGCCTTCTTGATACTTTTCCCATCTACGCAATGTTTAACACTTTGCAAGGATAATATTTTCATATTACATTTAGATTAAATTTCAGTGATAAAAAATCAGTCGCGTGATGTCATAAAACATATAGATTAAAATAAAGACATAATCATTTATATTATTTATAAAAGTGGTATAGAAATAGATGAATTGTGTTAGCTTTCTGTAAAATATATTCTATTATTTTTCCCGTACAATATTTGTATTTCAACCTACATTTTTCCTATACAAGTAAAGTATGATATGTTCTTCTAAAAACACTAAATTTATAATTTGATTTCACCTGTTTATTGTATTTGTCAATTCGTCCCTTTCGAAGTCCTGAGAAAATACCGTATGTACCCATAAGTACCGTGCGCCATAGTAAAATAATTATTCATTAACTTCTGTGAGTGTTACACATAAAATATTTTGCTGTTCTTATTTATAAGATTAATAACAAAATGGATTCCAAATCCGGTTAATTTTTCTCATTCTTCACTTTCATTACAAAATAATGCTAGTACGAAAATTAAATAAATTTCCTCTTAAAATATAGTGACAGGAAGTAAACCAATTATACGTTGTTAAATTATTTTATACGTGTGCATTAAATGTATCCGAAAAAAATTCTGTTACTTATATGCATAAAATTATTCTAGTAATAGAATTTAGATGTTTAAAAATAATTTTCATATATATATATATATATGAAAATGTCAGATAATGTATGTAATTTTAATAAATAATTAAATAAATTATATCAGCGCCTGTGTCAGTTTATTTTATTTAAAAGATGTCTCAAACGGGAGATGTAACTTAGTATATTTAATGTTTTAAATAAAATAAAAACCTGAAAAACAGGCTGCAATAATTTTCATATATTTATCGACAAGAATTAATTCAGGTAAAAGCACAATAAAAATAAAATTTATTACCACTACAATAAAAGTATAGAGATGTCTGTTTAACAACTATTAACTTTATATAAGTGGCCCAAAATACTCTTAATATAAATATTATTTTTTAAGAGAATAAATATATTCTACTATTGTTCATAATTTTCATCTTATCATCAGGTTTGAATCGTCAATCATTGATCTATAATTTTGTTTTCATGCAGTGCATTTTACAGACTGTTAAATCTTAAATAACAAAAAAATTAATACAGAGGCTAAATTGTAAAAAAATAACAGACGATGCGAATTTAAAAATAATATAAATTTGGTTACAAATTTAATAACGTGTTATTGATTTACTTCTTGTCACTTATATTTTGAGAGGAAAATTCTTAAATTGAACTTTCATAAGAGTATTATTTTGCAATGAAAGTGAAGAATGAGAAAATATCCGGATTCGGGGTCCATTTTGTTATTAATCTTATAAATAAGTGTTAACGATTGTAGGACGCTTAACTTAATTTACAGTTACTGAAGAATATTTTTTAGGCATGTATGTTGCAATATTTGGATTAAACTATTAAATATTAAATTTCCTGTGTTACATGTTATAAATGAAATTGTGATTAATTTTACATACATTTCGTTTTATTATAAAATATAGACTGATACATATTAAAATAAGCGAGTCCAAGGAAACGATAAGGTTGAAATAATATTTTGCAAAAAAGTGTTTGTCGAAATAATTTACGTTTACTACTTTATTTAATTATTATTTTTATTAAAAATAGGGGAATGTCTTCTTATTAATTGATAACATGTTTTTAATGCAAGTTCTTGACAAACTGTTAAAGCAATGAATTTATATGAATTTTAGAATTTTTACACGTTTACGTGAAAAGATTAATTCAAATGAAATCATCAAAAAAAAGGTATGGTGCACAAATATTTAGATGTCAAATAATCACTACGGAGGTGAGGGGGCGGACCTTAAAATGTTGAATGAAAACAACAACGAATTTATAGCGTGGGAGGTCTGTATTGATGTTTATTTTAATTTTTGGATTCGGCAAACAGAATCGATGGAGCTTTTAGTGTTAATATCGCCGTGTTAACACAAATTAATATATTAATTTTGCATTTTATAATTCAGTTAAGGGAGTATCGGAAGTTTCTTTCACTCCAAGGGAAGTGAATCAAATTTGCAAAGAACACACTAACGAATTATTCAGAATTTTGAATTACTTCTAATGAAAAATTTATATTGTCATAACTAAATTTTTAAATATATTATTAAGGATCAACAAAAAAATGGCCTATGCGGATCTTTTTAACTGTACAAATTTAAAATAGTTTCCCTATTTCAGACAAAACTAAATCTAGCTGTCGAAAATTAATACATTTTTAATTGTGACAAAAATGTCTTGCAGAGGTTATTTCATAATTTATTTAAGTACTCTAAATTTATCTCGGTTTATAATCGCCTATTTTTGGTCCAGATCAGTGGAAAATCTATGTTAAAATCCTATGAAAGTTTCCACAGAGAACTAATTTATTACGCGCAAAGCCGTAGATTATTATTTTCCTTTTGTCCTTTCTGATCTGAAATATTAAATCGTAATATTTTCCAGTTAAGCTCAAACACTTAGAGTGATTTAACTTCAGATTAAAAAGATCTGTGCTGATTCAATTGTTCTCCAAGATGGATGAAATACACTGTGATTAAAAATAATATAGTCGGTTGTTGGTGTTAAACTTTTAGTAGATAGGATAGTGAATTTACTTTATTAGCTAACTTTGATCCTTTAATGTTGGCAAATAACGTATATTTACCGAAAATTAAGCTTATTCCTAAATTTCATAGCTACAGTTTGAAGTTGGTTTACCATACGTTATCTAATTATGCTTTACTTTTAATATTAATAACCTCCTTTTTCACATATGAAAACATTTTGACTATAAAATATTCTCTGGAGTTTTCAATTGGTTCCTGAAATTTTATTATACAACATTTCAATGACTTAAGTCGCCATTTTAATTTTTAAGTTTGGTTTCCCTTCACTTTCTTCCTTTGCTATTAGTGTTCAGTTTATATACTAATTGTCGTTGAGAAAATATGATTCGTCAAATATAATATTACAATAAATAAACAAAACTATACAGATAAATGTTTAAGGACAAAAAGAGAAAAATAACAATACTAATCTTCAATTTTCTGTCGACGGAGGAGGCAGCAAAAAATCTTGGGCACATTTCCGTCGAATATGGAAAAGAAAATAAGTCAGCAGTTAAATTATTGTAGAGTATAGTTGTAATATAATAGGAGAATTTCATAGGACAACAGAAAAATGTTTTAGTCCTTCCTATCTAATAAATCTTTCAGTAAACGATAATTACATTCATTAACAGAGACTTAAAACTATTTGTAAATAAAGTTTGTACCTTTAAAATTTTTATTTCCTCCGAAAGAGTATTGTGTAAATTTATACTGGAATAGTGGAATAGTGAATGCTTGTTAGAGCATATTAGTGGTAAAAACATTATTTAGAATTTCAAAAAATTAATTCTTATCCGTTAATAATAATATTTTTCCACCTGGTCAGATAGTAAATTAAAATTATGGCTTGATATTTAGTGCTTTAAAAATTCAAAATAAAAAATTATCTGACTTCAACTATAAAACATTAAGCCAATTGACAAACAAAAATTAAATTAATATTTATTTGACACAATTACAGCGTTTTGTTTATATTTGTGGACTTCAAAAGGTAAATTTGTTGAATGGATAAACTATTACTTACATGTGGATAATAATAAATGTTAATAATTTAGAAATAATAATCCGTGAAAAAGTCTCATTCACCGAAACTGTTGTTTGTGGTCATTAAGTTTTACTTCTTGGGTTTCTTACATAAAAATGTCTACTAGACCTAATTGTTCGTCATTAATCAAAATGGCGTAGATTTGTGTTGAAAAAAAATTCTAATTCGTTTTTGGAGCAATATTTTTGGTAATTCCAATACAAAACCTTATTTTCAGTTACAACGGTTTAATTTAATAATGTTGCAGAGCTTCCGATAATATTCACTGGCTTCTCTGTTATTACATGTTACATTACTAAATCAACAAAAGTACGGCCAAATAGGTCAGAAAATAAATTTAATTAATATCGTTTCATCCAACTTTGCGGACTTCTTCAGGTAAATGTTTAAATGGATGAAATACTTAATGAGAAATTTTAAAGTCGCGGACAATCTTCCGTGACGGTTACGGCTGAAATTTTACATTTAATTATGCCGTTATTTATAACAGTATGAAAAGGTTTTAAATTAAGTTAATACATTAGTTGCATAATTAATCCATTATGGATTGATAAAGTAGAACGTTACTCAGTAGTAGCTCAAACATATATTGTAATACAGGTAGTTCTGTACTTTTAATGGGTTAAATAATATTAGAAAATAATTATGAAGTTATAGATAGTGATAAATTAAATATAAAGTGTAATTACAGAAATGCCGATGGATATGCTCTGTTCTAGATCATTAACAAATAAAACTATTGTGCTGAAAATGAATCTTTTTTATTGGAGTACAGTCATGTCAACAAATGAAGAATTATTGTTGGCTATTTTAACAAATTTTCATACAGTAAGTAAATAAATAAAAATATTTGTGAAGACTAGTGGCTAGTGTTTTAAATTTCTGTTGTATTTTTTAAAAAGGATCCCCGTAGGCCAAGGCTCTGAATGGGCTGTAGAGCCAAAGGAGAAGAATAATATGTCAGTGAATATTTAAATTATAATAATATTTCCTGCAGTTGCAACTTTCTGGTTTGATATAACCTTTTGTTGAATTGGTTTAATTGTCCATGTTAGATTATCTATTTCCTGTCCATTATTACTGTAGTAGTTTTTCCCCTTATTCCACTCTATCGTGTATTCAAAATTGTCCCGTGAACGTCAACAGAGCGTCTTCGCTGAAATCTGAAAAGATTTTCGAGGGTTAACCGAGCATATGGCATATAAGTAGGAGCAAGCAATGCGAGTGATGGTGGAAAGCACGACAGCTGCCCCGGGGGATGGAGCCAGGGTCCTCTGAGTGTGTTTCCCATTAAGGGACTAATGTGCATGCTGTAGTCGAGGGTGCGAGTGAGGGGCTTGTGTCAGGGGGAGGGGAGGGGGAGGGGGAGGATAGGACCCGAGTCCGTCCAACTCCCGGAAACTATCCGCAAGAAACTTCAGTAGTGAATCTTTTATAGGTCACCTTCTCGGAAGAATCCTGAATTGAAGACGGTACAAAAATGCGCGTGTATAATATTTTCTCATTTACAAAACTAGTCGCTTTCTCCTTCTATATGCCAACAGGTAATATCAAATACGTGGTTTTAAATAATATTATATCCATTCCGCAAACCTAAGCTACTACTTTTAATTTAGCCTTTATATTTGTAGCGTTCGATACCCAAGGAACACAGTTATGGATAAATTATTCCAAAATTTATATTTAAGAATAGAAAATGCCATAAAATACGATCTATACTCCTTTTATATTTGCTTTCATTCCAAAAAAAGAATCCCCGTAAATCTGTATACCAAGTGAATAAACTAAATAAAAATATTACGTGAATTTACTTTTATAATGAACAGTTCTCTGATTATTCCACATAAAATAATTATCTTGTATGTTTCTTAATTTAACATCTATATTTGCAGAATTACGAAGATATGCATTTTTATTTTTACTTCTACTAAAATTCATTCGTTTTGGAACATTGTATTTTATACTGTAAGATTTTGTGTTCCACGTTACCAAAATCGTATTATTCTAATATTCATAGCAACCGTTATTTTCTTTAATTTACGTAAATTTTAATTTTATTTGTGCAAACTCTTTCGCACAAATTCTAAAATATATTACTTTTTTAAAAATTTTCCTCTCATTAACAATTATTCATTTTAGTCCATTATTTAATATCTTGTAAGATTTTGCCATTCCCAATTATCAAAATCGTTTTATTTTCTAATTCCTATTTCTGTTACTGCTTAAAACTTAGCCTTTATATTAATTAAATTTTGATTTTTTTCTTAATGCGAAGTTGTCCATTTTTTTAAAAAAGCTTCTCCTTCTACTAACCATCATTCATTTCAGAATATTACTTTCTACAGTGTAAGCCTTTGCGCTCCTTGTAACCAAAATTCTTTTGTGGTAGGTGAGCCTAGTTTAGGTTTACGGAATGGAGAGGTGTTAAGTCGGTCCTGGGACGTCGACTCGGATTACCTCAGATAATATTATATTTTTACACATATCTAAAGCTATTCAAACGCCTTTTTTCTGACATTAAGTTTGATAATAAATAAATACACGAAAAAAGTAGGTTTAAATAATGTAATACCAACATTTCATTCAACTTTGAGGACTTTTTCTTGTCAATATTTAATAGATGAATCAGTAGCCCAATTACTACTAATTTATTTAGTTAATGCATTAAAAAATTTACCCGAAGAAGTCCACAAAGTTGGATGAAACATAGTATTTATATAAATTAAATACAAATTGAATCTATTTGCTGACACCAAATTACTACTAATTTATTTAGTTCATCCATTAAAAATTTACCCGAAGAAGTCCACAAAGTTGGATGGAACATAGTATTTATATTAATTAAGTAATAATTGAATCTATTCTCTGATTTATTTTGCCGAATTTTTATTTAAAACGATTTCACTGAGGAAAATTTGACTACCGTTTTTAAATTTGTGAAATAAATTTCCTTCACACCATTATCATGAAATTTAAATCGCATTTACAGCCCCTCAGAATGATAAATATGAGTAACATTCTCATATGGGTTTTATTTATTTATATTTAACAAGTTTAGAGTTAAATATTATACAGTAAAAACAATCCCCTGAAACATGATTTAACGTTACAGTAAGTCTGTTTCGTTCGTCCTGCTTCTCCGTCTTACTTGCGTCATTATTTTATACACATTTCTGTGAATAATTTTTGTACTTTCACAAACACACGCGTTATGTTAAGTACTGGGATGTTTGAAGTTTCTAGTTTTAGTTACATCAATTTAATCACAAATAAGTGTCCTTAAAAACCTATATCGTGACGCTGTATTAAGATAAAACTGTGTTGGATTTTTTCCCCCTCATAAAAAGTTATCAGTCAGTTTTAAAGAATATTTATAAAGTACTGAAAACATGTGTTTATTTTAATTTTAGTGCTCTGCATCAAATTTTTTACTTCCTTAAAGTTTTATCTCTTAAACATAAACAGTTTTGATACGGTCTAAAGAGAGGAAAATTCTCTTCTTTATCTGTTGTATGAAGTTTTGTTAGGCAATAAAGTTGACCAACTACACCATAATATTTTTCCACATATATATTAATGATTACAGTATTCGTAGTACAACTGTTTTTATTTTATTTCATTACTAACAACGTGATATTACACCTACTGAGTGTAAAAATAATCCGGGCTATTAATCATATTTTAGTTCAACTTGTACAGTGTTGCCATTCGTCTCGTTCAATTTTTTTAAGTTACTCCGCCATTCCGTTTCCGGTGTACACTGCATCATTTATGTATTAAAAAATGGTTTAATATCCGAAATTGTTCCAATTTACGCATTGTCACGAATCCGATTTTCCTCATTATGGAATCACTGACTGACTACAAAAATAATGCATCCATACGTAATCATGTTGTGCGTGTGTGTGTGTTTGTAGGGAGGGGAAATAATTTTTTTTTAACGAGTAAGCGATAGCCGTTAGTTAACTTTATGTCGGTGAGTGATTTACTTACTGATGGGGTTGTGAGGTCCTATTGGTACATACGAATGATTCTACTGAACGATATTGATATTTGCAACCCTTAAGTTGTTGCTAAATTATTACAGACTTTAATTAAATGAGTATAAATTTATTTCAACTATGGAGCTTACGAGGTTATGTGAATAGGCTACTTAATAGGCTGAAAATATACTAAAATTTGTTTTAGACTGTAGCTTATTTCATTAATTTACGAATTAGTCTAATTATGTAAATATACCAGAGATTCAGACATGATAAGAGGGATTAATGAATAAATTTACAGCGTTCGATACGCAAGTAACACAGTTATGGATAAATTATTCCAAAATTTATATTTAAGAATAGAAAATGCTATAAAATACGATCTATACTCCTTTTATATTTGCTTTCATTCCAAAAAAAGAATCCCCGTAAATCTGTATACCAAGTGAATAAACTAAATAAAAATATTACGTGAATTTACTTTTATAATGAACAGTTCTCTGATTATTCCACATAACAATATAATTATCTTTTATTTTTCTTAATTTAACATCTATATTTGATTTTTTCTGGTATTTCTTCTGCATAATTACGAAGATATGCATTTTTATTTTCACTTCTACTAAAATTCATTTAATTTGGAACATTATATTTTATAATGTAAGATTTTGTGTTCAAGGTTACTAAAATCGTATTATTCTAATATTCATGGCAACTGTTATTTTCTTTAATTTTCGTAAATTTTAATTTTATTTGTGCAAACTCTTTCGCACAAATTCAAAAATATATTACTTTTTTAAAAATTTTCCTCTCATTAACAATTATTCATTTTAGTCCATTATTTAATATCTTGTAAGATTTTGCCATTCCTCGTTATCAAAATCGTTTTATTTTCTAATTCCTATTTTCTGTTACTACTTATAACTTAGCCTTTATATTAATTAAATGTTTGTTTTTTCTAAATACGAAGTTATTCATTTTTTTAAAAAGTTTCTCCTTTTACTAATCATCATTCATTTCAGAATATTATTTTCTACAGTGTAAGCCTTTGCGCTCTTTGTAACCAAAATTATTTTATTTTTAAATTCACATCATCTGTTATTTTTTACAATTTAGCCTTTATACTAATTTTTTTGCTATTTAGTCTGCAGATATCCATGTTTTAAAAGAAATTCCTCCTTGTACGAACAATTATTCTGAATATTACTTCCTATCACATAGGATTATTGTTCCGTAAAGCTTAAATCGTTTCAATTGAAAGAATTCGTATTTCAAAAGAAACCTGATTGTCTCTAGATTATTAACTTAAACACCTTTTAGCGTTTAAAAGCTCAAAAATGCAAAATTAGAGTAAAAGCCCTTTTTTCAGTTTAATTGTTTTAATGACTTTAAATGATACTGATTAATCGCCTTAAATATTAGGTTGTACTTAAACTAATTCTTATTATAATCAATTTTGCAGTTTATTCAACATTTTTTTACTATTCCGGTAAAGTTAAATTAAATTTTCCGGAATTTATTCATACACGGCATAAATGTTAACTTGATAAAAAAAAGACAACGAATAGCCAAATTGGCCGTCTCTGTGGTGTAGTGGTTAGCGTCACAGCCTTGGATCACAGAGATCGTGGTTTCGATACCCTGGAAATGCCCTGGATACTTTTGAGTGTTTTCAAGTAGCCTAACTGAGTATACCTGACAGAGAAAAGTATAATTAGATACCCAAGTAGAAAGTCGATAATGACCTCTTTATTTGTGCGACTGTAAAAGAAGAAAAATAATCCAAACAAACCCAAAAGTTCTATGAGACTGCACAAAGATTTATTTGTAAATTTGTACTGAACGACAATCATCGTAGTTATTTCATGCTTCAGTTTGTTTTTTTATTATTTTTCTATCACCTGATGAGGTTCCAAATAATGTCACGAAACGTAGCGATGTAATATAATTGATAAACAATTTTAATTCTTACAATTTTTGACCGAAAGTTTTCACCATTATTTTTTAAGAACTTAAAATATATTGTGACTTGAATTATACATTTAATTAAATTTACAAGTTATTTTGTGTGAAACAGAGCAAATAGATGGATCAAATGCCTTATTCTTATAAATGAAATTTATTGTTTCTGTGTTAAATAAGTTCAAATTTCGTACGTGTATTTGTGTGTTTGTATGTTTGTCCCGCATACAAATTGAAACGCGTCGAGTAATTTTAACCACATTTTTCACACATATTTTTTGAGAATTGAGAATGAACACTGTTGGGGTAACACACAGCTACCACGCACAGCGGCGGGGGCGGAAGTTTTTAAATATGCAAAATCGGCCGATATTTCCGTCGAATAATTATTATTCGGGGTGAATTGCTTTTACGGTGTTTCCCCGCGACAGTATTTGTATTCGTCCTACCCTAATGGCATATAGAACAGGATAAATTATGCCATTACGTAGCCTGCGTGTATGCGTGCGTGCGGCGGCGACGACGACGTCTACGAGAAACAAAAAGTATCAGAAGGTAAATGTTACTTATGTTAAAGCATTAATATCCCGGTCATCGCCGGAAACCCAGATACTTGCCTATCAAACTGAAGTCGCGTATGACGTGACGTTCTTTAAATCCGTTGACGTGAACAGAGGACACTTGTGTTAGTTTGTGACATTATTATTTTTTTAATTACACTAATAGCCTGTTTTCTTGAATATCTATAACAGGCCTGTTTTTCATTTCTTACAATATTTGTGTTACAGATTTATTCTATATTATTTTATAAATATTTATTTTTTAACAATAATAAAACTAATAAACTAAAACTAAAGACAGAAGGGTATAGGGTGAAGGGTGAATGGGAGTAGGAGGATTGAAGGGAAAGTGCTGTGACACTGGGAGGGTGATTTAGTTTCCTCTTTTGTAAACATTTAAGTGTGAAAATTCTATTCCAGGCGGGAACTGTAAGCCTCTCCAGTGGCTGTTCAGAGTCTTCTTAAAATCATTTTAGAAATTGTAAATTTGGAAGAAATCTATGCTGTTATGTGCCGTTGTGATTGTTTTTCCTCTGTTCTAAAAGCGTCTGTTTTTCCTCACTCCTTGCGTTATATTATTCGCAATTTATATTTAATTTATAGATACTTTTTAAAATATTTTTCTAGTCCCCAAGAATGCTTCTGTTGACGCGACTATAATTTCAATTTAAAAATTGTGACAAAAACAGTTTTATTCCGTTGAGAGCGCAATGTGTTTACATACGCGGTATTTAAAACCGAGTTGATTGGGTTAATATATTTATCTTCAGTAAGATTGTATGAGAAGGTGCAACCTATGTTCAATAGCGTGACGTCTATATCTCTTTTTGAAGACAACTGTCGAGTTACGGTAAGGACTGAAACGTTCCAGTTCGGTCAGCGTCGATTCCCGCCCGAACTTAAATAATTCCAGTTTCGGAACGTCGTCGACTCGGCTTATTAAATTAATGGGAGAAGAGGAGGTTAGGTTGGGCAATACGTGTGAATGGTGGCGAGGCAACTGTGAATGATTGATTAGTGCGGAGCTTCGAACAGACGCCCTGCGGTTGCGGAGTCACGCTTCGGACCTGAGTCCTCTAAACACCGACAATCCTCCGGGCAATTCCATCCATCGCTTTGTCCTCAAGTACATTACTAAACATCACATCACACGACGCACAATTACTTCCGGGAACGGCCGCCGAATAGAATGACGGATAATGGGATACAAATGTCTCGGTACAAGTCTATCCGCTCCAGTACAAAAATTTCCAGAAAAAATGGTTCAGTGATTATAAACCAAAATAATAGCTACATTGAGAATCCATTATTTTTTACAACTGGAATGAAACAGTAAATTTTAAAATTATAAACTATACTAATTATAATATGCTCTGCCGACGATATTGTAGCATTAGGGGATTCAGAAGAAGACTTGGAAGCCACGATCATGGCATGAACAGAGTCCAGGAGAAAGACTCCAATATGATGATTAATAGGGGGAAAACCAAGGTAATGGAGTGTAGTTTGGGAAACAGTGGAAAAACAAAAGGTGTTACTTTGGGAAGGGATATTTTTACGGAAGTTAAGGAATTCTGCTTCATAGGAAACGTAATAACGAGGGATGGTAGAAGTATAGTAGACATAAAGAGTAGGATAGCACAGCATGGAAGGCTTTCGCGAAAAAGAGGAATTTACTTAATTGTAATAAAAATGTGAATATTAGGAAATCATTGCTAAAAATGTGGCGTTATACGGGTGCGAAACGTGGACGATAGGAGTTGGTGAAATGTGATGCTATAGGCGAATGCTGAAAATCAGATGGGTGGAGAGAGTAGTTAACGAGGAAGTTCTAAGCAGAATGGGAGAAGAGGGAATAATATGGAGAACGTTGACCAAGAGAAGGGATAGATTAATACACACGAGGGTCTTGTAAAACTAGCATTAGAGGGAAGTGTGTGGGGTAAGAGCGGAAGAGGGAGGCCAAGGACAGAACACGCTAAGTAGATTTAGGAGGATGTGGTTTGTCCTATTTATGAGATAATGAAAAGGCTTGCGCAAGATAGGTTAGCATGGAGGCTTGCATCAGACCCGTCTTAGGACTGAATACCACACTAATAATTATAATTGTTCTTTTTCTTTAATTACAAGGTCTGTTGGACTATTTCTATGAAAACAACTAAAACAATATGTAGAACACGATCATCAGAAAAACAACTATAGATAATAAGGAAAATTAAAAGTATCAATTAATTTTTCTCTACAGAGAAACGTAGTTTTATTTTATCTCATAGGTACTGCTTCTAATTGGTTATTATATTAAATTTAAAATAGAAAAAATTAATATCATTTAATTAAATCATTCCAGCACATTTGTACAAATTAACCTGAATTTTTCATTAATTTTACAATTATTTCCCTATTTTTTTAAACAACTTTAAAAAATCTAGTAATTTAGGAGAATGAAAATGATAACAATTTTCATTTCTTCACTTGTGCTACAAAATGTTCATCTTCCCAAATTTTTTGATTCCCTAAAATCCACCAGAAGATGTTCCAAGTTTAGGAACGAATCATTGTAGAACAGCTAATTTTAATTAAATTTCTGAATTAGTTGTACCGATTTAAAATTTTACTTCAAGAAGTCCATTAAGATGGACGAAACGTTGTATTTATTATTAACCTAACTTTAAATAATTTTTTTCGCTGATATATTTGGGTGTATTTTTATTTATTAATTTTAATAATGTCTGTATTTAGTTTTTATGACTTATAGAGCATCTTATCTAATTATATTCGGAGAATGTAAGAAATTGTAAATAAATAAAGGAAAAGAAAGAATTTTAAGTTTTGTAGAAAAAAAATTCCTAAACAATAATTGCTGATAAAACAATCAGTAATTGTCAGAAATAATTTAAAAAAATTCTCCTTTACATAAATGATCACATTTATAGTAATGATTTTATTTGCCATAGATTATCTTTTTATGAGGTTAATAATACAGTAATGTCAAACCACAAACTTTATTTTTATATGAAAATTAATTTGGATATTTAATATTAATTTTAGTTTTGTTTGAAAACGGAAGTCTTAGGACTATTATGTACAATTTCATTTTTCACTTATATATTAATTTAGCATGTAACTTATTCTGTACTATGTTAGTCAAAACGGCTATACTTTATTTTTCTGAACCTTAAATGATATAAGTATTCTTGTTCATAGAAACAGGATGATAAATTAATTTTTCAACCCTTATAAATATATTTAATTACCAATTGTCTTGGTTATTTTTTTAAATAGCACCTAAATAGTCTTTATGTAGTATTCATTTTCAAATAAAAATAATTTTTTATGCATTAACTCGTACTATATTTCATATTGATCGGATTCTCTGCAGCATTTTAGTATATTAATAAAAACATATAATAGTTGAAAGTCGACATTAGCCAATTAAAATAATCTTATCACCTTAAAGTGTAATAAATTAGACGACACGAACTACACGTTTACTGCGAAATTATCTAAATGTTAAAAATTAGACGTTTGACGGAAGGATCCGGAGAAACGCACTCGACTTGAGCCGAAAGCTCAAAGATAAATAAACGGGAACCGTCGGAGGATGTAGGTGCTAAAATTCGATCTTTCCTCCGCTGCTTTGAAGATAATTTTCCTCTCGAGCATAAACACCGTAAAGATTTTTAAGACTGGAACTACGACTACGTCTTACGGTATGATTATATTACAATTATAAACAACTACGTGACGCATATAGATTTACGAAAACAAACACAAACGTTATGAGCATAAGTGAAACAATTTATCGTATAAAACAGCAGAATCTGCGATATATCATAAAATATTAATAATAAAAAATTCCTGAGCTAAACTAGACAGTTTACATCAGTTAAAAAAGAAAAAATGAACTTGAGTGTAGCGAAAGATAGGTTAAAAAATATTTTCCGTGAAAGAAATGTGAATTTAGCCCTACAGATGTAACGAATAAGTTTTTTCAACAATATAAAATTCTGATGCAATAAATTATTTTAATTATAATTCAAGAAATTCCTCTGGAAGTCAATTTTTTTAAATTCTGTAATTCCTAAATTAAAAGCTGAAACCTATGTAGTGTACGTTTATAGCTCCATCCCTTTATAAATTAACCGTATTATTAATTTATTGTTAACATTATATAATTTTGATCTCCGTATTAATACCAGTAATTTTATTAAAGTAGGTTCCGAGTTAAAGTGAAAAAATTCTCTAGAGAATTTTATTTTAACTAACCTTAATGCTTAATGGTTAAAAATATTTTTAATAAAAATAGAAAATTTAAACATCTGATTTGGAAATATGTATAAAAACAAGATTACTTTAGAATGTTTAAATGAGACCAAAAACGGACGAATATTAATGAAGCTAAACAAAAATCATTTGATACAACTACATGAATGTGAAAACGGACTTGCTCAGTAGAATATATATAATGTAAGTTTTTCTTCTAAAATTTTAATTTTCGAGAATTTTTTCACGGAATTTATCAATTTTTTGTTTGTTCAAAGACTGATAATTAATTTATTATGATTATAATTTTCCCCTAATTTATATCAGTCACTTCATAAAACCAAATATAATTCCTTTTTTATTTTTTTATTTTATTCAGGAGGAGCATTTGGCAATTTCCATATTCATCTACAAAAGATGGAACATTAAAATTTTTAAAAATAAATACGGAACCTTGTTTAGAGTTACAGTTATATGATAAAATTTTATTTATTGTATTATTATTGATTCATAAATTGCGAAAAGAAACCGTTGTCTCGTAAAATTGTGTATTGGGACGTGGAAAAGTGTAATTTTGTCAGATATATAGTTTCGATATATGTAAACTATATTTATTTGTAGATTTTTAGTAAATTAGTTGATTTCAAGAAATACCTCCATCTTGAAACCTGAGAGAAAGAGTAGAAATTTTGTTTACGTGACTCTTTATGACGTCATCAACGTTTTGTTTTTCTTATAGCATCTAGGTAGGAATATTTAAAAGTAAAATAATTTTGATTTGGGATAGGTTTATTACAATCCTTTAAGCCACAAAATAATCTTTTGGAAATAACACTAATAAAAAATAATTTCGAATATTGACTTTGCGTCATAGTGGATCTTGATAATATTGATTCGTACAATTTTTTTTGTAACTTATGACCTTTATCTTCGTTGAGGATCATCAACGTCTGCAATGGTGGCAGGCAGAGTCTCTTGAGGAGCTACAAGACCACGGTCTCTGTACGGTGACGTCGTTGCGGGACGCTGTTTTGCGGCGGGACATCTAGCCGCGACGCCGCTGCCGACGTCGGATTAGTAGTGCGGGGCGGAATTAAAATACAACAAAAAAAAGAGGGAACGCGGCAGGCACCACCACCTCCGACGTGCGTGGTGGTGTTTACATTCGTAACGCTCTGGGCGTATTTAGCGGGCCACGAAGTCAAACACGACGCCAGGCGTCCCTCCTCTCCCCCGCCACTCTACGACGACGCGACACACTGTTGCTGCGGACATTGCGAATGGAAATAAAACTTACAATAGATGGAAACGGGAAGGTGTTACTATAGTTCAAGAAATGATGATACTGAGTTTTCTCTCTTCTCCTTTTCTGCGATGGTAAACATATAGTCAAAATGTATAAAATTAATCAGAAATTTTTACTGACGACGGTTACAAAGGAAGAAAAACTTCATTGGGGTAATATGTGAGGGAATTCAATATGTGAACTTCTTTTTCAAAATCGAAAGGCTTGCTTCCATTTTTTTTGACTTGTGGCCGGTAATAAAACTGAATTCATGGATTGGAATATCCATTCATCCTTGCAAGTTACGACCACGTGGGTTAACCCTCGTGTAGCTTGTCACTCAATAAAAAAATATTGCTATGTGTAACCGGTTTAAAATACATAGAAATATTGTGGACTGCGTCATCAGTCTCAATTTAAAATGTTTATTTTGGCTTTGTTATGCAGTATTTTTATCCTCTCAGTATTGTTTCGTATCCATCGTTTACATACGTCCTTTGAATTAATAATGAATTATCGTAATTAAGGACACGTTATAAATTGTACTCCAATATTAGAAAATGAATTTAATTACTGACGTTAAATATATTATAGAGTGAAGCGATCTTGAGAGGCTTAAGTGAAAGGTATAAGATTACAGACGGGATTTATACGATTATATTCTACACAGTCACATAAGAGAAACCCATATTAACGTTCGGTAACAGTTTTTGTGTATATGCCACTAAATTTATCGACCCACGCTAACTTATCCAAGAAGAAAGATATTTTGATTCACGAGTGAGTGATTCATAGAACAGATAGCTCTGGGATCACGGTCCGCGCGATCTGATTGATGAGCAACTGATTCAGACAGGAGGTAGCTCTCGGATCACACGAGCGCAGTTGAATAAAATGAGCTAGCGATCTTTTAAACTCTGCAGAGGGAATTTGAATGAAGTCTAGATCACATAGCTCATCTCTACCTCAGAGGGAGTCGACCAGGATAACTTGGATGGTAAGAGAAACCCATATTAACGTTCGGTAACAGTTTTTTGTGCATATGCCACTAAATTTATCGCCCCACGCTAACTTATCCAAGAAAAAAGATATTTTGAATCACGAGTGAGTGATTCATAGAACAGGTAGCTCTGGGATCACGGTCCGCGCGATCTGATTGATGAGCAACTGATTCAGACAGGAGGTAGCTCTTGGATCACAAGAGCGCAGTTGAATCAAATGAGCTAACTCTGCAGAGGGAACTTGAATGAAATGTAGATCACATAGCCCATCTCTACCTCAGAGGGAGTCGACCAGGATAGCTCGGATGGTAAGAGCACAGAGTACTAACGGTTTTATTATCTGTCTGGGAAATTATTTTCTTTAATAAAACCTCTTTCAAGTGAAAGTCGTAGTTATTACTGGTTATAGGTTTCAAAAAGAATATATCTTACCGAATGTTACGATTCGTTTGACGTTTAACAAAAAAAAATCCTATTTATTATCTCTTAAAAACATGATAAAGTTTCACACACATCATTCAATATAAAATATGCGACATTTGGCAATAACATATACAGTACTATTTTTGGAGATAAATGGCAAATTCGCAGCCCGTATGACACCCTAAGCGTGCCGGGATCAGAGCCGGGTGTCGGCCTGATGATAATAAAATGTCGCAGTGTTTTAATAACTAGAGCCCGCGTGTTATGAAGAGAGAGACAGATAGCTGGGAGTTGTGTGCGTGTCAGCTGCCCGATACGGGTTGTTTTATGTGGTTCGAAGCCTGGCTGGAGCACGGGTCCATATCGCAAACAGCCTGCATGTTTGTTTGTGCACGGCCGATTTCCCCGGCAGCAGGCAACAGCACTCATATAGATGCATGAGAGAACACACACATCACGTCAAATCAAGTAGCTTCACTGTACAGGGCTCACCTCACCTCTAACCACTAAATAACACTCGGCCATCGACTTCTGAGAAACGCGTCCCTGGAAATGTCTTCAAGAAAATCGGTCAGCAGTCACAACGTGGACTGTTTCATTTTATTGTTTGATGATCGAGTTTCCATCTTCTCCTTTACGGCAATTGCAGCATTCGATGTCCTCGAGGAGCCACTGCTTTGTACTTGCAGGAATGTGAAAATTAAATAAAATTTGGGCGTTTCCTTTCAGCAACCAATTATTTCTTGGGAGCATCTCCTGATGGCATTTCACAAGACTTCATTGTGGAAAAAAAAGCCTAATAAGTGACAAAACCAGGGTAAACTATATTAAAAATGGGCAGATAACAGAGAAGTACATGGATCAAGTACAAGCACAAATACACTTCACAGGCATATTGAAATGTGTATTTTTTGTTCGTTATTTCGATTTTGAGACTATAAAAAATTGGAAATATTGTGGATTGATTACAACAGAGACTACACACTTAATTTGATTAATAATGTTGAGATCTTTTCGAAGACAAATATTTATTCCAGGTTGCTTGATTCAGTAAATAACAGATTTCATTTTAATTTCTATTATTTAATAGAAAACCTGTCCTCTATTGAATAATAATTAAACAATACATTTTTATACTGACAATATAGAACTTTAATTTTTGAAATCTTAACCAATAATATCTTTCCCTAGTTCCTGTGTATACAAAAACAACTTGAATCATGTTGCAAGTGATTTGACCATATGTTTGTCAACAAAAACAATATTATTATTGAGGAGACTGACTATTTTATTTTTTTCCATAGTCGGTGTAAGGCAAACACATTTCTTGCCTGTATTCTCTAAGTATTATTTTCAATTATGCTACTGGTCGCTGTTTCAAATTGTATTTTAGGCAAGATGAGAAGAAAAATACTATCTCATGATCATGCGTCAGTGAAGTAGGATTTATAATATACATCATTTGAATGTACATGTGTCTGGTTTCAGTAGACAAGATGTTCGAAATCAGTAGGAAGTGCATGTTATGGTTCAATACGCCACGGTCTATGGGACGATAAGAGTTGAAGACAACAAACAAATAAAAGGATTTGAAATGTGGTCCTAACGAGGAAGTTCTTAACAGAATAGGGGAAGAGCGAACAATATGGAGGACGTTGACCAAGAGAAGGAATAGATTAATAGGCCACGTTTTAAGGCATGAGTGTCTCGTAAAATTAGCATCAGAGGGAAGAACAGAAGAGGGTGGCAAAGGATCGAATACGCTAAATAGATTAGGGAGGATGTGGTAATAACGTATAAATGAAAAGGCTTGTGCAGAATAGGTTAACCTGGAGGGTCGCATCAGTTAACGTTGAATTCTGTCTAGACAGTTATATTTAAAAATGGGTGGGAGGAATCCAAGTTTTGTCATTAGTTGTTTTTTATTTTTGGTCAGCTTGATTTGGGTTCACACAGTGATGAGTCTAAGGACTGAATACCTCAACAACCACAGTGGTTTTGAATTGTTACTTAAAAATCATTTATAATTAATAAAGTCAGCTTTTTATGTACATTTAATGATCATTTTTTACCAAAACAGCCTGAAAGAGACCAGCTTACAGTTTCTGAAATTTCTTTTATTGTTTTTAGGGCTGCGAATAGAATATTTGGTGATTGTTCTTTTATAAACCACTGGCTTACATGGTTCAACATAGTACTAAAATTTGCATGAATTTAGTGTGAAAGGTGGTTTGGGAGTGTTTTGAGATTTGGTTAATACCTGTAATAAATGAATTAGTCCTGGTGACGAATCAAACAGCATGAATCGATTTCTTCCCCTCCTAGATTCGTCTTTCCACTATTGTTGTGTGACTTGTAGACATGAAGCCGAGTGTTGGGGATTGGTTTCCTTGAAGCAACGCTTCGACCTCAACATTTCTCGGCACCAGCCACTCAGCATCCTGTCACACTTTTGCTGTCTTCGATAAACAACTCGCAGACGTCAATCACGAACGATTACAAACATTAGAGAGAAGTTATTTTTAGTGATGTAGATTTGAAGAGGCGGCCGCCACAGTGACACGCCGCAAACTGATGAAGTCCGTAGTGCAGAAAGCTCGTAATTATATGTAACTGGAGAGACAAAGCATAGTTGAGCATCGACCCATCCTTTTCGTCATTACAGGTATTCGAGAATGAGTGCACTGCCGTTAATAATGAGTGGGTGGGAGGGTGTGTGTGTGTGTTTCCACGCTGCACATAAAACAGCTTGAATTACACACGCCAGGCCAGTCATTTCAATGATTCAAACGCACTCACTTGTTAATGTTACTGCCTGTAATAATATGTGAAGCATTTACAAAGTTCAAATTTCTCACCCGTGACCAAAATGCAGTCGCCCGTTTATTAAACGCTTCGCGGTTGTTGCGTGAAAATGGGAGGATCCAGGAAAACATACACAGGGGAACGTTCATCCGTTGCTTAATCATCTCCTCCGGAGTCAACAAGTCGCAGGGGCTCGGTTCCGATTTTTGGACGATGCAGTTTAAATTGTTACGTGAAATAAAAACTTTTCACGCCTGTAATACTTTACCAGTCTTCTCAGTTTAAAAATTGTCCATGCTAAATTTAATGCCTTTTCGTATATACCTGTATGCAATCAAATGCGTCGAATTAATCTTATTTAAAGTCCACAGCATCGAAATTAAATTGTTGTTGTTATAATCAGTCCTAAGAAAGGTCTGATTCGAACCTCCATTCTAACCTATCATTAGGGTTTTTCTTTTCTACATATCTAACACATCCCACATCCTCCCTAATGTGCCTATCGTTTCCCTTAGCCTCCCTCATCTTGCTCTTACCCCAATTTTACAAGACCCTCATGTCTCAAAACCTGGCCTATTAATCTATCCCTTCTCTTGGTCAAAGTCCTCCTCTATTCTGCTTAGAACTTCCTGGTTAGTTACTCTGTTTTTCAGCATTCTCCTATAGCACACACATTTCGAAAGCTTCTTTCTGCAACTTCTATCGTCCACGGTTTTTCGCACCCATATATAACCACACTTCCATATGAATATATTTAGCAACGATTTCCTAATATTCACACTTATATTAACCGTAACTAAATCCCTCTTTTTCGCGAAAGTCTTCCTTGCCTGTGCTATCCTACTCTTTATGTCTACTATACTTCTACCGTCCCTAGTTTTTACGAAAGTAGCAGAATTCCTTAACGTCTGTCAAAATATCCCTTCCCAATCTAAAAACATTTTTTATTCCACTGTTTCCCATACTACACTCCATTACCTTGGTTTCCCCTCGATTATTCTTCATATTGAACTTTTTCTCCAGGACCCAATTTATTATGGTTTCCAAGTCTACTTCTGACTCCCCTAATACTGCAATATCGTCGGCAAAACGTAAGGTTTTTATTTCTTCTCCGTGCAGTATGATTCCTTTTCCACAACTTTCTTCATCGCCTGTTCTATATATATAAGTTAAACAGCATGGGTGACAGACTGCATCCTTGTCTTATTTATTTCTTGATAACGGTTTTTTTCTTGGTTTTCTATCCTAATTACTGCTGCTAGTCTTCTGTGGAGGTTATGAATTAGCCTCCTTTCTTGATATTTTATTCCAGTGCTCTTCAGTATCCTTAATAGCGTGATCCAGTTCACATTGTGAAACGCTTTTTCTAAATCTACAAATGCCATGAACGTAGGCCGGTTTTTTCGTATCCTGTCTTCTAAGTCAATATTGCTTCTCTTGTCCCTATATTCTTCCTAAAACCAAACTGATCTTCTCCTAACTCGCACTTTATTTGACGTTCCATTCTCCTATATACTATTTTCGTTAATATTTTTCATGCATGGGATACTAAAGTAATTGTTCTGTGCTGTTCGCATATATCTGTTATCCTGACTGCGATTTCAGGAAAAAAAAGTTGAGATGGACCACTTGTATTACCCGTTACTGCGGCTCATCAACTACATTTGTTTTCAGTCGAATGTATTTTGATTTTTTTCAAAGTTTAGGAAGAGAGTCGTTAAGAAAAAAATACCTGAACCACAAACGTGATAGTAAACTAAGGAACTATTTGCAACTCTTTACATTTTGAAAGAAAAAAACCGAAGTACCTTTTCCTCATCTTGGAACCCAAAAGTGGATAAGAAGAGCTGATTAATGGATATTTACCTCGAAATATAATATTTAATATACTTTCTGAAAGCTATTATTACGATTCGAAAGGATTGATTTAAGTTTTTCAATTCATGTTTACATCGATCCAATTTATTGAGTTTTGGCCTGAAGACCTAACAATATTCCTGTGGTTCTGGGGTTGTAGATTATTAGCTTGTTCTATGAAACAGGTATAGACATAATGGCGGCGTAACGTGGCTCTGATCCTCGGGTGCAATCACTCACTGCAAATTTGACGGCGGGTTCGCAGCTTCGTACTGGTACTACTGTATTTCGCGTCGTGATGGAGTACATAATTGTTAACACTTGCTCATTAGAGCAGCGCCGCAGATATGGGAGATCATTTAGCGTTGTTAAAGCACGCCTCGCTCGCTCGCCTAGCCTCGACCCATTACAACGCGTCCAGACCGTAACTCAAAAGGTAACAGAAGCTTGCGACTCCACTCTACCACGTGTTTGCTCCAGAAAAGGGCGAAACTCTGACAGAAACATACATTTTTGACCTCCCTAGAAACTGCCAAAGTTTCCCTTTCATACCTAGCAAATTTCCAATATTCAAATGAACAACAAAGAAACGCTTATTATTTATTCAACACTGAAAACCTAGTTTTCTGAGGGTGAATTTACTATTTCTTTTTTCCGTTAACAGGATGAAAGTGGATGATAAACGCACTGATTTCCTGGAATTTTTTTCTGACGCCTAGCAGGATATCCTTCTTTGCTACGATTCCATGAAATTTTTTTATTTCCTACTTCCTAACTGCAATCCATCAATCATTAGTGTCTTTACTCATCCATAAAAATACTTTGGAAATGAACTCTTTCTCAGCACTTCCATGCCCTGTAAATCCTATAAAAACATTTTCCATAAAGTATAATATTAAATTAAACGACCAATACACAGACAATTCAAGTTTTAATTTATAAAGAAAAACACGCTGGTCATTTGTCAATGGACAATTTTTTTGGATATATTTACGACTTTGATGTTTGTGGACTACGTCAGATAACTAGACAAAAAGTTAACAGGGCAATTGTTGTTTTAACAGCAGAATTTTCCAAAAAATTATAAAAACAGTATTTTTAATAAATAACTAAAACTTTTTTTGTTTTAAAAGGATAACAACTATGCAAAAGTGGATAATTTTGCGTCGTGGACTCCGTCCTGCCATGATTACGGCCGAAACGTCGTAAATATATTGAATAAATATGATTAAAAAATTGGGGAATGGAATGATTATTTTTATCTTATTTTATTTTCCCCTATTTCCTTCTGTAACTTATATACTTTATATTGTGTTGTTATTCTTTTATGGATCTCAATCATTGCCACCGGGCTATGCCCATTGCAATGAAAATAAATTAATCAATCAAATATTGTTTACTGAATAAATGGCTGTATTATTTATTTATAAATACATCCTTGTCGAATTACTGATTTCTTTAAGTTTTTATTCTATTAGCACCCCTTTCGTCTTCACATTTGGGATTTCATCAACTAATTTAATTCCAGGTATAGAAAAAAAAATATTTAAGTAGTTTACAAAATGTGATGTAAAAATCTTAACTGAGAAAATATGAAAGTATTTAAAATTATTTTTTGTAATATCCTGATGGATTCTCAAACGGGTGAACGAAACGTTGTAGCAGTCAATTCACAACTTGGTTTGTCTGAACATTGTTCGTTTAATTTAATTTTATATTATTCTGTTGAAAAGCGGACATTAAGCTAAGCCCATTTATTGTCTTTATTTTTCCATCTCCGTTGCACCACTTATCACGGCTGTTTCATCTGATCATCGTCATAGTTTTACTACATTCCTCCGTTATCAATCCCGTTCCTATGATCTTAAAAGTCAGTTGCCTGTTTCAGGGTAATCCTCTATCCCCGGTAAAATATAGTTTAGTATTATTTATGGTGAAAGATAAATTATTTAACAAAGTTAAGTAGCAAGGATCTCTTATTTACAGTTTTATACAAGTTGTGATGATTTGTATTGAAAATATTTATATATGAGGTATGTCGATTAACACTAGTGGAACGATATATATTGTCACAAAGAAAGAATCACCTGAGAATGTGAAAGAAATCTAGTAGAAGTCTAGAGATTCAGTATTGGATTTATTTTGTCGTTTCCTCCCTTGATCAAGCCTCGCAGCATCGCAGAGTGGCACGAGGGTTTCCAGTGCCTCAAATCAGAACCGCACAAGTAGCTCCATATTCTGTTCATGAATAATCTACGTGGCTTAGTGTAGGGACCGCCACACACCACGCTCTGCTGTAGCTTTTTTCTCTCCCCCCCCCTCTCTCTCTCACGTCGGTGCGCGGGTTCGAGCCCGGGGCACGGAGGTGGACAGGGAGGTGGTGGTGGTGGTTGGGCAGCGGATGATCACCACTTTGTTTCCAGTATTGATTGCAGCGACACGCGGGCGGGCGGCCGGCGGGGGTGGCATAGGGTGAGTGTGTGCGTGCGTGTGTGTGTGTTGGAATGATGCACCGCTGCACCTCTCTGCTGCAGGCGATTTGCCTACACAGCTAGCTACCGTCATTTCCGTTTGACGGTAGTTTTATTTTTCAGTTTTGAGCGGGGGAGCGGGAAAGTCCGTACCGAGGAGTCAGAGAACAATTATTTTTGGGTGTGTGCTCGTTGTTGTAAATCAGTGGTTTGTAATACCTTACAGAATTAATATTAATTCACACTCCATACTCACTATCGAGAAGCTGGTCTCGTAGTGTGACTATGAATTAAATTACTATTTTTTTGACATACACCACAATATTTTCCAGAAGTCTTTCTTAACGTAAATTCATGCAATTCAGTCAGTGACTATTAAGAAAAAAAATTATTTTGAATTTGATATTGCTACTACTCAACTGATTAAACATTCTCTGATACATTACCCATATTAAGTCATGCCCAATTGGACAATGATGTAGACACACACACACTATATATTTGAAAGAAAAATTATCAGGATAACCAATTGCAGCACTTAACGAAGGTGAAATATTGAAGAAGTCAATATTATGCTAAAAGTAGAAAATATAGTTACGTTCGTGAAACCTGGTTGGGAAATATACATATAATGGGAGAGGAAGGAATGCCCGAAAAGATACTTAAAGGCATAATTCGTGGTGTGACAAGTCGCGGTAGACATCGGAAAAGATAACTCCAAGATGTAGTGAACGACTTGAGGGAAATTAAGATTTTTGGTTGGTGAGGGAAGGTGCACAGAAAAGATGACTGGAGGTAGATCATAAAGGCAGCCGAGGTCCACATTGATCTGCAGTTATTTGAAATAAGATAAAGTCATACCCAATTACTTAAAAAGTACGTCGAATCCTTAAAGAAACCTGACAATTTACCATTCGTTTTCCCCAAGAAAACTAGCACCCACAATATATATATATGAATAATCTACGTGGCTTAGTGTAGGGACCGCCACACCACGCTCTGTAGCTTTATATATATATATATATATATACTATGTCATTATGCAGTGAAAATATTCAATATAACTAATTGTATAACCTTAAAATGATTCCACGTTGACACTATTCTAACACCACAGCAGAGCACAAATTTTGTCTCCAGTGCATTTATGTCAAATTTCCATTATAAATTTTTATCAACTGATATTCCTAAGGGTTTCATGTTTTCTAAGTCCCCCTTCCACTTCTACACTACTCAGTGACGAATTTAATTTTATAAAAATTACGTATAGAGTGTTTTCTCAAAATTAATATGAGAACCCATCCAGGAAATAGATAAACGCATCATTTAAAAATTCTATTTTGGCCTTGTATGTGTATTTTTTTGAAAATAATAAGTAGTACCGACTTATATATTTATAAAATGAAAGCATCCTTGTTGGGTACACCAATTTTTCATATTAAAAGTAGCAATTGGCCGATAATAGAACCTTGAGGAACACCATTTATTATTATTAAACGTTACACCAGAATATAAATCTTTCAGTGGCATTACTTGTTAACCGTCTCCTTAGTAGTTGGAGAATTACGTTAATAAAACTTGTAAGAAATATTTAAATATAATATAAATTTGCTATACATACTATTCCTAATAAACAAAATTACGTGAAAATATTTTTGAAGGAGCGTGCACTTAAAAAACAATTGCAGCAAAAAGAAATTGCATAGGAATAAAAGGCATTTTTATTTAATTTAATTTTTAAATGAAACATAAAGAATGGAAAAAGTCAGAAATAGAATTATCTATTTAAGTATAAAATAATTTTTATTTTAATAAATATTTAATCTGGTAAATAAAATACAACCACTTAAAACAGTCTCAAAAATTTATTATTTAACAGGTAAACTACACAGTATAATACTACGAAAAATTAATTTTTAATTTAAACACACAATGGCCAAAATTCAGAAATGAGATAATTGATTTGAATTGAGATAATAACATAAATTTTTTGTTATATTTCAATTAAGGAAATGAGGTAGTCCCGAAAGTTGGAGGACGAAACGTTTTCAATTCAAATAAATTTGTGACATTTGGCCATTATTTGTGTTTTAGTTACTTTTATCTGAGAAGTTGGCTCGCCCTTAATTATTAATAATTCAATAGAAGGCCGAGAAATATCTCTATTAAAACTGAATTTTGTAACGAAAGAGTACCTTATTTTTTATTACGGGATGTGGAATTTTCCCCGCAGATTGGAAATTAATAAATAAAGAAGTTTTAAGTGATTTATGAAAAATATTTGGAGAGAATTGAAAATAACATGATACAGTAGAAGTTTCGTGTTATTGATAGAAAGTAAACGAAAAGTTAACGGGATAAACACGCAGAAGTGGAAGTCAAAAGAAAAACTAATGTCCAGGGATTTGGTTGAGTAAACATTTTTAAATAATTTGTCAGCTGCAATGAGTTTAAATTCCACTACATAAACAGGATAATCATAAGGAGAATTTATAAGGAATGTGGAAAACAAAGTATCGAAGAAGAAAAAAAACTTCTGCTAATTCGAATATCACACTCGCACACGAGCGGGCGGGAGGCATTACTGATTACTGTAATTACGAATTGAGTGATTTCGTTTAACATTGCGGTGCCAGATTGATACATATTTGAACAAGCTATTAACGAAAACAATCCCACATGCATAATGCAGCGGATTCGATATCTAAAATTTTAGTTTCAACTACATCAGCAAAACGAGCCATATGTAACTTTTAATGTTTTTTTTTTAAATATTTTTTTTTGAAAATCTCGTATGAAATTTACTCCAAAAGCCCATATCGTTACTTGTTTATTTTTTAGTTCTTTTATTATTCACGGGAAAACTGAAAGCAGTGTGAGTGTGTGTGTTAAATGAATGCGGAGGACTGAAAATGGAACAAGTACAAAATCCGAGTTATCCGTACGTGCATATTACACGATTACCGTGTATTTCACTGATTGCGCGAAACTTCTCATAAATTGTAATGTGCAACATGGGAAAAGGGAGCTATATACAACCTCCGGGATTTTGAGTACATATTCGACATTAATTTCAGGCAGTCAGGTTCAATAAATGCTCACATCAGCCTGCATTTGTATCAAGGAAGATCATTTCCCACTGCACTTGCACTCAGCAGTTATCTAAATTATTGTGCTATATTCAACAATAAGGCTATGAAATTTCTCTTACATACTGTACTCCAAGTGACTGATGTCAGATTGAAATAGTGCAAATCAACGTCTTTGGAACGTTCATGTTTATTTTGCCATTACACTTTTAATGTCAGGGTATTTTTACTTTTTATCTAAACATAATAAATGGAATGAACGTGGTCCTGGAGGAATAGTTTGATATGGGGTTTAATAGAGTGAAAACCAAGATAATGGAGTGTAGTATGGGAAACAGTGGAATAACAAAGGGCGTTACATTGGGAAGGAATATTTTGACGGATGTTAAAGAATTCTGCTTTCGCAAAAAAAAGAGGAATTTACTTACGGGTAATATAAATGCGAGTATTATGAAATCCATTTTTCCTTTGTTTTACGAAAGCCTTCCTTGTCTGTACTATCCTACTCTAGTTATTATGCTGCCCAAATAGCGGAATGCCGTAACTTCCGTCAAAATATCCCTTCTGAATCTAACGCCCTTTGTTATTCCACTCTTTTCCACACTCCATTACCTTGGTTTTCCCTCTATTAATCCTCATATTGACTGAATTTATTGGCAAATTTATATAAAAAAATTATAAAAGAGAAGTCTTCTTCTGACTCCCCTAATACAGGAAACAAAAAGAGTAGGATAGCACAGACAAGGAAGGCTTTTGTGAAAAAGAGGAATTTACTTACTTAAGTGTGAATAATAGGAAAATGTTGCTAAAATGTTCGTATGGAGGGAGTGTGGCGTTATATGGGTGCGGAACGTGGACGATAAGAGTTGGCGAAAATGAAAAGAATAGAAGCATTTGAAATGTGGTGCTACATAGGCGAATGCTGAAAAATCAGATGGGTGGATAGAATCACTAACGAGGAAGTTCTAAACAGAATAGGGGAAGAGCGAAAAATATGGAGGACGTTGACCGAGAGAAGGGATACATTACAAGGCCAAGTTTTAAGACATCAGGGTCTTGTAAAAGTAAGAGGATAGTGTGTGGGGTAAGAACAGGAGAGGAAGGCCAATGATGGAATAGGCTTAGCAGATTAGGGAGGATGTCGGATGTGCTAGTTATGAATGAATGAAAAGGCTTGCGCTAGAGGGGTACAGAAATCTCATACAAAAGACAGGCAGCAGTAATTAGAATAGAACATGAAGAAAAGAAGTCCGTAATCAAGAAAGCAGTAAGACAAGGATGCAATCTGTCACCAATGCTGTTTAACTTATTTATAGAACAGGCGCTGAAGGTATTTAAAATAGAATATGGAAAAGGACTCATACTGCAAGGAGAAATAAATGGAGGGTCATTGGACTGAATACCACAGCAACAGCATTGTTAGAAAAACGAAATTTAAATTGCCGTCTGCGTCAACATAGCACAAAATGGTGTGCTTTATAGGCGGAAATTGTGGGATCAAAATAGCCTCTTAATAAAGTAAAAGGGTTTGCAAGACTACTTGGCGTTTACGTCCTTGATACTGGTGTATTTTGTAAACGGAAGAGTTATAATTTTTTTTCATAAATTCTTTCAGGGCATTACGTTAGTTTAGTGTCCGGGGGGGGGGGGGGAATTGTCAGTCGTCCCTTTATTGTAACCTAATAATTGAATCCCTACCATAAATAATTTAGATGTTACGTGAGATGACAGTCAATTTAAGTCTTTACTACTTGTCTACTGTGTTACAGGAAGAACGTCGATAATGGAGAGGTTGTTTTTTTTTTCAGAGGTTACATGAGGCTGTATTTCAGTAGTCTGTGGGGAACAAATATTCCTGGCCGGTATATGTATAGGTTGGGAGGGGGAGAGAGAGTTTGTCTGAGTGAGTGCATGGAGCCAGTGTGAGGCCACCTGAGCGTACATGGCCGGTCGCTGGTGGTCGGGCTGCCGCTAATGCCGCAGTTACACAGATGGGTGGCCGCGGATCACGACACAACCAATACCCTCACAAAAGCGCTCGTTGCCTCTCTATCGACACACAGCTGCCCTGGAATATTTTACCCGCCTCTGTCTGGACTGGCTGGACTGGCTTTCAGCGTTGAAACTGCCTGCCTGCAACTGGCTTGGCTCACTTGTCCGCCAAACTGCGATCGCTTTTCACCTGTCCAGTGACGTACTCGTCCTTCTCCTCGGTCACATCAATTTTTCATTTGTGACTAAATTAACACGCTTTGGCGTTTCCCAAAAAGGTTACAAGCGGACATCAGCAGATTTATTAGCTTCTGGGGTCCGATGAAGCACTTGCAATGCCCGTCGGACACAACATTAAGGGAAACAGGGACTGAAATCCCATAAAAATAACTTGTTACTCAGCTAAAATTTTGACTGGGTGTTAACAGCACTCATATCTAACAATGTACAAAATTTTGTTACTGTAGACTCTTTTTTTGTTGAGATATTTTTAAAATTTGGCACTATTTAAAATGTTCCTTGCATTACATACTTGAATGTATTTTAGCTTTTTTACATTATTATGTAGGAATGACCATTGTCATCCATTATCAGTATTACTTTCAAAATTGAATAAAAGTGTGGGGAGAAAATAATTCTTTGCCGAGAGCTTCATACGGTTACTTAAAAATTGGCAGTTTTCATCATTTAGAAAATTTTGTTTCACCTAAAACATTTGAACAATTCAAAAAGTAATACTTTCAATTAAAGGTATTAGGATGTAGATTATGTAAAAGAAGAATGAGGACAATATCTTAATATTTGTGAGGCATCCGAGGTTTTTGGTTGCAGAAATCCTGAAGCTGAGAAAAACTCATGTATCTGAAGAAAGTAATAATTTATTAATTTAGAATCAAATCCTTTTACGTTGCTCCTGAGCCTTTAGAAATGACGAACTCGAATTAAAACTTTTGCTATATGATTTGTAAGACTTATAGGCATATCAAAAAGAAAAAAAATGTATTTATGCAGATTTTAGGCGAAATTTGAGTCCCCGTGTTCCGTAAGTAAATATTCACGACCAATTTCACACTTTATTTTTATTTATAACAATTTCCAAAGAGGGAAAACACAACGTTTTGGTACTTACTTGTACCTTCTTCAGGTTATTTTATAATAATCAATATATCAATTATCACATTTTAAACATCACAATATTTATGCACATAACCATAATTTTGTACAATTTTTTTGAATAACGCCTCTCAGAGCCTATAATACAATTTAACTCCGGCTCAGTTGTGGCGAATATTGATTATTAGGATAATATCCCGAAGAAGGTACAAATAAGTACCGAAACGTTGTGTTTCTCCTCTATTTGGAAATTTTTATAAATAAAAATAAAGTCTGAAATAGGTCGTTAATTTTTAATTATTACAAAATCAGACGTTACAATACAACCTTTCAGTACTGTAACATATTTTGTGTCTGTTGTAATTAAAACAGAAGAAAAATAACAGACAACGAAAAAATTAAATTACTAAAAAATAATAATAGCAGCGTTGAAACCTGTCAAAAATAATTGTTCATTTAATTTACCGCCAATTTGCAAAGAGGGTGAAACGTTACGAGTTTTTACAATGTTACCATGGAGCTGCTAATTATGGGTGTAGTATTTGATCAGCTTCACTAAGCTACCAGTCGACTTCCTTCTCAACCACATCAATGTGACGGAGCTCAGTAAAATATATCTTCACAATAATAGGCTCGAGGCTATTGAATCTGAGACAAGGACTGCATTAATTACGTCGTTCCTTTATTTCTAATCAAAATTTGAAGGTGATTAAATAGTTTTATCTGAAAATTAAATACATAATAAACGAGCCTCTTTGTTAGTTTTAAAAAAATTAAGTATTAAATTAAAGAGGAATTTACTTACGGGGGTGCGAAACGTAGACGATAGGAGCTCCGGATAGGAATAGAATAGAAACATTTAAAAGATGTGGTGCTATGGGGGAATGATGGAAATCAGATGGGTCTATAGAGTAACTAACGAGGAAGTTCTAAACAGAATTGGGGAAAAGCGAACAATATGGAGGACGTTGACCAAGAGAAAGGGATAGATTAATAGGCCACGTTTTGAAACACGACGGTCTTGTAAAATTAGCATTAGGGGGAAGTGTGTGGGGTAAGAACAGAAGAGGAAGTTAAAGAATGGAATACGCTAAGCTGATTAGGGAGGATGTCGGATGTGATAATTATGCCAGTAGATTACAGATCGAAGATTTTTTTTCCCGGTGTATGTGCTGAATAAAATTTTGCCTGTATTTTATGGTTAATTTATTTGCTTTAACTGCAGTGGAAGGCAGACGTTAGTTGATTTACTGTTTGTAATAGGCACACGACTGAACAACGTGTTTATCACTTCTTTATACTGTAATTAATTTATTTTATTTTCCGCTTTTGGCTGTAATTATAACTTATTTTATATGAAATATTCTTCGAAACGTTCATTGTTCTTCACATACATCTTTTTTTTTCAAGTATCCAAGGTTAATGACGCAGCAAAACTTTTTGTAACGTCGAAAGATTTTTTTGGGGAGTCACAGTTTTAGTTTTTGTCAATAGATAAGAGATCGAAGATTTTTTTTCCCCGGGGTATGTGCTGAATAAAATTTTGCCTGTATTTGATGGTTAATTTATTTGCTTTAATTGCAGTGGAAAGCAGACGTTAGTTGATTTACTGTTTATAATGGGCTCACGACTGATAAACATATTTATCACTTCTTTATATGCTTGTTACTTTATTTTATTTTCCGTTTTTTGCCGTAATTACAAGTTATTCTTCTTCTAAACGTTAATTGTTCTTCACATATCTCTTTTTTAAATATCCAAGGTGTATGATCAGTCTGTATGTTTTTCGGTGTTATTCGTGGAGCTTTGTTATCCTTTTTGTTTCTCGCTCATAGACTTTGTCAGAGACTCGACGATGGGAACAAGTCCGATGATCGAATCTAAGTTTTCTTGTGGAGAATTGGCGATGATGTCGCCGAATGAGAATGGTGACGAGATCTAAGTGGCGTGTCGGCGTCACTATAACTGTTTGCTAACGCTATGCAAATCCCAGAGCATCCTCGTCGGGTAAGTCAGAGGCAGGCCCGTCCTCACCCGTCTGTTGACGTTGAGCTCTTAATCCAGCAGACTTGGCGAGCTCGTCTGTTTCCGCTTTACTTCTGCAGAGCTGCCAAACTAAGCTCGACAGAGATGGAGATAGAGAGAGAGAAAGAGAAAGAGACAGACGTACGCACCGCCACGGAGGTGATCGTATTTCCTCAAATTTATTCATGAAATTCCCGCCCACTTAGCTACTCCTTGACAACAGAGCCTTTTGTTTTTGCGCAAGTCGTTAATGGTAATCGCTTGTTCCTTAACCCAGTGCTGCGTAGCTGATTTACAATACATTAGGAAAGGTGCTCCGTCAGACCGCCTTCTCCCTCCTTCCCTCCCTCCCCCTTTCTCCCTCTCTCTGATTTCACTAATTCTTCTCTCGCGTAACGTTGAAGCACTTAATGAAATATCTGGCTGAGGACATCTCGTCCAGTTCGTTCACGTGTACATCCCTCTCTCCCTTCCACTAATTGTTCTGCGTTTTACTGTAACTAATCCCTTCCTTAATGTCTGCAGCCAATATGATTCTGCATCTCCCTTCGACAGTTTCAATTAGATCCCCAGGAGATTTTCTTAACGTGAAAGCTTCCAAATAGTGAAATTAGTAAGCCTATTTTTCTCCCCAAAATTAATTGCTTATCCAATTTCTACAAGACTAGAGCTTCCGAATTTCATTCGTCATCAATCCACAAATATCACAACTGATATATGCCTCTATGTAACCTCCAAGGGAGGTACCTTGTTTCTTTACAAATTGTTAATATATAGCAAATTTCTGGTACCCTCTACTTGAAGATCGGTTGACGCGGACTACATGAATTTCTTTTGCGGAATTCATAAAAGCTAGAATAGTAAAACCTCGGTTTTCGTCGATAATCCGTGGGGTGCACTAGCTGGCGGAGTTTATGATTTGGAAAACCTCAGAAAAGTGTGCCACTGATTAGCTGGCTACACTTACCGTAATAACTGACGGAGTAGACATTTTCGGAAACGTCAGAAAAGTATGTCATTAATTAGGACATAATGTCATAAATTTAGTTGGTTGTGCTAGATTGGCTCCTTATCCAACAATTTTCTCCCATTTTACATATATATATTTTGATGTAAACTCTAAAGAAGGAGGTCTATGGAATTGGTGAGTTTCTTTTGCGGTCTTCATAAAAGCTAGAATAGTGAAACCTCGGCTTTCGTCGATAATCCATGGTGTACACTACCTGTAATAACTGGTAGAGTTGACGATTTCTAAATCCTCAGAAAAGTGATGAGAATTAAATTTCAGCAATTTAGTTGGTGTTCCAAGATTTGTTGAATACCCAATTTTCACGACATTTAACATATATGCCTCTAAGGAAGGTATCCTGTTTATTTAAGAATAGTCAAAATATAATAACGACCCGGAATCGTCTAGATAAAGAACAATTGAAAAGGACTAAGTGAGTTTCTTTTGCCGCCTTCATAAAGGCTAGTACGGAGAAACCTCGGTTTTCCTTGACAATCCGTGGGGTAAACAGCTGGGTACTCTAATGGCCGGAGTTGATATTTTCGGATTAAATGTCAGTAATTTAGTCAACGGTGCAAATTTCATGTGAGATACTAAATAAGTGTTCTTAGAAAAACTATGCAATGCAATAAATTGAAGAAACTAATTGACGAAAGTCCAATTTATTTGGCTTACTTTATTTCTAACCAATTTATATGAGCCTTGGAAAAAGGTTCCCCGACTCTGTTTTACAGCATGTTTTCTCTCTCCGAAGTACCTGAACTGAAACATTATATTCCTTCACTTACCGGCGTCTGTGGTCTAGTGGCTAGCGTCCCTGCCTCGTACCGAAGGGGTCCAGGGCTCGATTCCTGCAAAGGGCGTAGCTGTTTGTGTTCCCAAATAGAGTAACCCTTACAAGAAAGATAAAATTCCACTAAAACGGTAAAGTAGTCGCTATCGGTGCGAGGTTCACAATAATTTTATTCCGCACTTTGTTCAGTGTCAGGAATATTTGGCCTAGTTGGTCAATTTAGAGACGCAGGCCGGCAATACTGCAAAAATAACACTGTCAGATATTTGAGTGGATGAGAGGTGTGTAGAATATCGGTCTTCCCATTATTTTACTTAATAATAACACCCATCATACATCATAAAGTTCGAGAACTTAATTTGTCAGGTCTCCGAGTAAAATATTTTCCAATAAAATTGCAGGAAGGGAAATGGAAGAAGAATAGAGGGATATGCATGCGCATATCGGGGTTGGATTAATGGGTCTGGAAGGCAGGCGCCCGCTAATGAGCCAGCGCACCAATACATTTAAGCGGCTGAGGGGGTGACCACCCTAAAACCGCCAGGTCCAGCCACTGCGAGCCAGCAATATGGACTACCACAAAGGTCCGTCCGTTGTCATGCGAGATTTGTTTTTTAATCAAAGCCATTTTAAACTGCTGGGGTGGTTGGTTTCTGCCTCTCTCTGTCTCTCTCCCTCCCTCCCTCTATCTATCTCTATCTCCCTTTTTTTATCATCAAGTTGCGTGAATCGTTAGCGAAGAGTTTGCTTGGTTTTGTGTTGGAGTGCTCAATACACAGTAGTGTTTGCCGGCCGGTCATTCAGCGCAGCGGGGTGAGTGAGGGTGGCGGGGGTGGCCGTGTCTCCCGTGGGGGTGGGGGTGGGGGGTGGCGCGGCTCCATCACTATGGCGGGCGCGCACACCCCACCCACCCAC
The DNA here is from genome assembly GCA_034510155.1 of Eucriotettix oculatus. Lineage (NCBI taxonomy): Eukaryota > Metazoa > Arthropoda > Insecta > Orthoptera > Tetrigidae > Eucriotettix > Eucriotettix oculatus. The sequence goes on from CM067379.1 coordinate 23,030,628, forward strand.
CCTCACCAGCCCACTCTTCAAACCCCAATCAGCTCTTTCAGCCGTAATTCCACTCTCCGCTGTGCGCCCACCGCCATGTACAAGCAAATGCCATCAAAACTCTTTCGGCCACCATAATCCGGCGGCGCGAATCACGGCCTGACCGATCTGAAAAGTGCCATCGTCGCATGCACACGCACAGATGGGTGACTGACCCTGCCTGCCCGGGGTAATATAATAGCGGTCTCCCGTCCAATAAACAAAAAAATAAATAAAACAGAGGCCAGATTTACGGGGAAAAGATTAAAAAGATTCATATTCCATTTCTCAGGTACAGGGAACTATATCATCACATCTATATTCTCCGAAATAATTTCGTTATTAATTCATAAGAAATAGAAAGGGGAAAATAGTCACAGTGTTATTTCAAAATCTCCTCTTTTCACATTTATATAAACCATTAATACAATCTGATCTCCTCTTCAGTGAACTCGCTTTCTATATGATGATTATTTCTTCCTTGACTTAAGGGACAAGGGGAATGAATTTGCAGCAAAAATAAGAAAAAAATTCTCTTTTATAAATTTTTATATAAATTTGCCAATAAATTCAGTCAATATGAGGATTAATAGAGGGAAAACCAAGGTAATGGAGTGTAGTATGGGAAACAGAGGAAAGAGAAAGGGTGTTAGATTGGGAAGTGATATTTTGACGGAAGTTAAGGAATTCTGTTACTTGCGTAGCGTAATAACTAGAGATGGGAAAATTATAGTAGACATAAATAGAACAGCAATGGCAAGGAAGGCTTTCACTGAAAAGAGGAATTTACTTACGGGTAATATAAGTGTGAATATTAGGAAATCGTTGCTAAAAACGTTTACATGAAGCGTGGCGTTATATAGGTGCGAAACGCGGACTGTAGGAGCTGGGAAAAGGAAATGAATAGAAGCATTTGAAATGTGGTGCTATAGACGAATGCTGAAAATAAGATGGGTGGATAGAATCACAAACGAGGAAGTTCTAAACTTATAGGGGCGAAGCGAACAATATGGAGGACGTTTACTAAGAGAAGGGATAGATTAATAGGCCACTTTTTAAGGCACGAGGTTCTTGTAAAATTAGCAATAGAGGAAATTGTGTGTGGGGAGCACAAGGATGGAATACGCTAAGCACAGTAGGGAGGATGAGGGGTGTCCTAATTAAATGAAAGGAAAAGGTTTGCGCAAGAAAGGTTACATGTAGGATTGTTTCAAACCAGTGTAATGACTGAATATCACCACAACAACAAATTTAGTAAACTGAAAAAATAAGCTGCCAAACAAAAGACCAAAGGTGTAGCAGGACTATTTTAATTAATATGTTTGATTCTAAATTTAATAAATTATTACTGTTTTATTTTCAGAAAAATGAGTTTTTCTCAGCTTCATGATTTTTGGTAAAAAACATTCCGTGCGTCACAAATATTAAGACATTGCCTTAATTCTTTGTGTACATAATTTACTAGCCAATAACTTCAAATAAAATAATTAATTTTTTAATTGTTTAAGTAACTTAGGTGAAAAAGATTTCCAATGTGCTAATTTTTAAGTTATCCTACGAAGCTGTTAGTAAAACAATATTTTCTCACCCCCTACTCAGTTTCAAACACGTAACGCATGGAACATTTTCAAAATCCAAATTGTCAAATAATTTTCAAAATATCTCAACAAAAAACAAGTTTTTGGAGCCAAATTTTTTTCCATTACTACACACACAATTAAAATTTCAGCTCTGTAGCATTTCATTTACAGGAATTTCAAATTTCAGTCCCCGTGCTCTAGGGTAGAAAGAAAAGTATCATTCTGTAAGTAATTTTAACCTGATTTCGGACATGCGTGAATATCATATAACAGCTTGATTCATAATATATTTTTAATTTTGTTTATGTTTCTGTATATTCTCCACTGACAACCATTTTGTTTTTAGACGCACTACACTCTAAAAAATACATCACCTAAATCAAGCTTTTTTGATTTTGTTTTCTTCTTACGTTTGCCTGCAGATTCGCCTTTCGACCTGATATAAAAGGTAAATCCAGCCTTATGAACTAATTGAAGCCACCAGTTTAATTTTTATATGCTCATTTTAGAATTCACATCTTCTATCAAGAGTTCAATAGATTAATTTTCTTAAACAGGTTTCCGTTGACCATAAAATTAAAATATAACGTGCAGGCTGCAACTTATAAAAAATTATACTTGCACATAAAATAGATGATCATTCTTTCAAATACTAAGTTAAATAAACGTTTGAAGTAAATACATTTGTGATATACTTAAACCTCGTGATTTAAATTATTTAAAAGTATTTATGAACAAAACTAAGAAATAATCATTTTAAACGACCGGAATAACACTTGATTAAAAAGTGGGCAGTTGTGAGCCGTTTGTAGTTAATGTTTTACATAGTTGCTTTAGGAAACAGAAATTTCTATCCTGAAACGTTAAAGAAATATTACAAACCTCACCGCCTTGTGCATTTCTGATTGTTATTTTTAAGTAAATTAATCCAATTATAAGCCCTAGTGATGTTTTTCTCTGACATTTTAAAATAAGGAGCCGATTAATTTTTGAATCCTGTAAATATTTAAAAATAATTATTAATTACGTGGTCTGAATTACCGTTTATTAAGAATTATTACTGATATGTAAGCAATCTTTCGATTACATTGTTAGTATTTAATTATTAATTAGCCTTTCTTATTATTAAAATTATGGCTTTTGTCAATCTAGGTTGCTGGACATAAAACATCAGCGTATAATAATTAGGAAACGAAATAGAAATTTTATATAAAGGAAACACCACCCTTTGTTACCTTCCTCACGTGATTCGAAACAGCAAATGCCGCAAAAACATCGCTCCGCATTAATAGGTTCCATATTGTTTTTTTCTGTTAATTTTAAAATTATTTGTTTATCGATATGATACACGTCAAAATTTCGGGGAAGTCGAGAACACGTCGGGGTTTGTTTTCACGATATCTCTGTAATTAATTAATCAATTGACGTCTGCTTTCACAATAATTAAATTAAATAAATTTAAGAGCAGATACATGCAAATTTTTTATTTAATTTAATTGCATCGACGTTCCGACATCGTTTTCGGGAATTCCTCAAATAATGTTACCAGTGTAAGTCCCAAACACCCTGACGAAACGTCCAGTCAAATTATCAATTAATCTTTACAATCAATTTTATCAACATCGTATTAAAATCAAAATTTAGCTTATTGTGATGATAAGACTTTTAAAATTTATTTTTAATTAAAACATCGTTTATTCTGACATTAACCGCTATTATAAATAAATAAAAATACGGCCCAGGAAATAAGTTTAATTATCATTTAATTAATATAAAAACAACATATCATCCAACTTTGTGGACTCCTTCAGATAAATTTTTAAAAGGATGAACTAAGTAAATGAAGTAAATATAATTGGACGTATCTGTCGCGGGAGATAGATCGCGACACAAAATTAATCATCATGTATTTAATTCATCGATTTAAAAGATTACCTGAAGAAGTCCACAAAGTTGAATGAAACGTTTTATTCATATTAATTGAAATTATTATTTTTACTTATTTGGTCGTATTTTTATTAATTTAACTTAATTTTAAAGCTTGTTATATTTACTCTAAGTTATAGCGGAACATTTTCATGTTTGTATTGAATATATTTATGTTTGAGAATTATCTCTACTGAAGTGTGGTATTATTTCTTTTCAACAGAGAAAATAATATGCGGAGTGCCGTGGGTATTTTTTAAAGGGGGCAATTACGTGTAAAAGATTGCAGGTGAGGTCCAGTTTGGTCCTGCCAGCGACTGTCCCACCCTGTGTGGAGAGAGGGAGAGAGGACGACCAAAGAGGAGCAGGAGGAGGAGGAGGGAAGCCCGGCGTATCTGCTATGTGATTTAAAAAAACCGAGCGAACCTCAAAAACCCCGTGAGTTGAGGTTTTAGCGTGTGACCTCAAAACTGACCCCGACTAAGCCCCATCCAGCTTCATGATATCCACCCATTAAAAACTCTATTTTCCAATCCACGGTAAATAAATAAATAAAACAGAAAAAAAAGGGTGAACTTCTCTCTCTTCACTCAATCACCCTCACTCTCTCCATTTTTTGTCTCTTTTACTGACCGCGTGTTCTGTAGTGCCCTGGCTTGAAAATCTCGTCCTCGCTATTAGTCCTGATAGTATTAAAACACGCGGCGGATGGATACTATAAAAATCAAGTAAGCTGCTGACAATTATCTCTTTCCGAGGAAGTTCTTTCCACTGAAATTATGTTCAGAAATTTGCGGCGCTGATAAAACTGGAAAATAAAACAAATAATTTTAGCATTATAAATAATTTTCGTTAATAGCTATAAGGCACTATTTTTATTCAAAAACCAAAATCGAAAGTTTGGATCAATTTTAACTAAATATTGGGCAAATACAAACATTTTAATAACTTGGTTTAAATGTATAAAAAAGAGAGTGGTTCAATGAACGTTTGAAAATTATATTTCACGAACGGATGGAAAAAACAAAACAAAAAAGGAAACCCTTTTGAGGTTTTTAAATAATAGTGAATCCACAACGCTTTGATATTATTAGTAATAATTGAAGAAAACGACCACAGACTTTATTAATATTGTTGAATGAAAAAAATGCAGGGGTTGTTTCTAATGTTCAATATTTTTTTTAGATATTATGATTTTGGCGTTATAAAATGGAACCCCTTCTCCGCCCCCCTCCAATCACCTTTCCTCCCTCACACAAATCGCCAATTCCCCGATTAAAAGAGAGTAACACAATCCAAAACGCTCACTCACCGAAACATTTTAATAATGAACGTCCAATTGTCATTAAAATCATAATATCGCTGGCGAGTATCAAAGGAAGGGTATTTCGCCCTCACTCCCCCTCTCCCCCCCCACACCCACTCCCTATTATTATTTGAAGTTTAGCAACAGCCGATATGGAATTTCAAACCCATTAATTATATTTATGAACGACTTCAAATGTAATGGCAAGTAATTTCTCTATATGAAATTATTAATACACATAGGGGATGAAAGGCAATAAATGGCGAATATTTCGATGAATGAGTGACATTTTTTTGGAGCGGAAAGAAAAACATTAATACCCACGCTTGTTGAAAAATTATTTCCGAAATTCATATTCATAAAATGCGATATTACATCAACTGGAACCTCGAAAAGGTTCTGCCTAGAAATTTTATAGGTTATTAATCACGAAGACCACGAATTAGACAAAAATTTTAAGTCAATAGAATTACCGTCAAAAGAATTTTAAACCTAATTTATATAGAAGTTTACATTTTTTTATGGAGAGAAAGTTGTTTATTTTGGACTATTTTCCAATAGTAACAGCTATTTCAATACCTAAAATTAGTAAAATTTCCTTTCCATTTTTCCTCACTATACTACTTTTTCTAAAATAATTATCACACTATTTTTATTGGTATATAAAAGTCGAATTACGATCACAAAGTAGCAGAAGCGTTGGGTTGTATTCATCAATAGCATTTTGCTAATCCGTTATTTATTAGCTGGTGCCCGGCGTTGCCCTGTGCAGTGTTTCAATTCAATAGGAATATCTTTGTCCACACATGAATAAACCCTAAGACAGATCACCACAATATTTAAAAAAATTTCATCTTTTCACACTTACTATCATCGAAATTTCTGAAAATAAATTGCTTTAATAAACATTTGTATGAATCGTAATTGAAACAATATATCATTCACATTTTGCACATATCATTTGTTCAATGTCAACTCAATCGATAAATAATACATTCAGTATATACACGATTACAACTTAGACAACAAATCAAAACTCGGTAATACGAAATCGAGACGTCAAAACAATGCCAAGCTACGACGCAATGTAAGCCAAATACCACAGAATATTCAAAGGGTCAGGCTATAGATTTGGGTTTATATGTTATTGTAAAAAATCCGAAAATAAAAGATTGGGGCAGAAAAATTAAAAAAAAATTGATATTGTCAACAGCGCCACCTACGGGGCCCAACTATAGCTAAGATAACTTCAGGTGACCCTACAAATACGAAAATTTACGAACACACATACTCCGGAATTTTGTATATAAAGATAAAATTATTGGAACTACGTTTTTTAGATTAATTTGGTATAAGGTACAAAAAAATTGAAATAGTAGAACAGTCAATAAAAAAAGAACACTGCTTCACCATATGACAGGTGTTAATTTCTTCACCCCCTTGTGCCGCCCCCGCATGTTTTTCCCTTCATTTAAAAATTATTTGTTTATCGATATCATACATCATAATTTTTTTCTACCTACGCCAGAAAAAATTTCTGGCATACTGATATTTTTTAACACAGATAAAATCAATCGTAAGTATTTTTTTAAATATTTTGAAAGATAATAGAGGGTGAACTCGTTTTTGACTCTAAATTACTTTTAAAAATTTCTGCTGAAACGTGTGTATATCAAAGATCCATTTTCTGAATTTTTCATGGATTTTCGTTTATACGTTAATTGAAATATATTTTTTTCAAAATAAACAAATTTTTTTTCAGTGGTTTCCAAAATATTATTAAGAGTTTATTTATTGTTAATAGCAAAAGCTCGAAATGGAACTGCTATAACAATATTTGTCCTCTTCTGGGTGCATTATGACATTATCTAGAAACGACACGGACTCACGGGATCAATAATTAATACAAATCAGCCTCCATTAATTAGTGGACGGTTATATTCATTAGCGTAGTCATTAGTTTTAAACATATAAGCGGCATTAATGTTATATCTTCGAATAATTGACCACATTATAAAAGCTGCCTCGGAACATGTCATCAGTTTGAACGAACGTGGAACAATTTGAACATGTATTTACATGCAACATTCGTATTTCACTGTCACCTAGAAAAAAAGTAGTTTTTTTTTCGGTGAAATTTCACTGTTACTGTTGAACCCTTCTTACAAATGTAACGTGACAGAAACTTGTCAGACATGTTTTAATTTTACTATAAATAAATAAACTGACCATAGTAAGAAAGAAAAATTAATAATTGCCATATAAACATCTAATTCCACAACACCTCGTCTTTATTTGATGACGCCACCAGGTTGGACGTTGTGAAAATATAATTTTATGAATTGATTTGTCATTATTAATTTATTTTCTAATTATTTACGTTAGTTATTCTTACCAGAACTGTGGTAATTTCTGTAGAATGCACAACACTTCGAACTGTTAATTAAAAATTAATTTAGCAATAATTTTTAACTTTTCGATATGTATAATCATTGGTCTCTAGCTTTCAGACAAACTATTTTTAGAATTAGTTTAACTGAAATTTAAATAAATATTAAACGAGTTATAACTGCCTCTTTGTCGGTTTTTATTTTATTTAGATAATGAACTATACTGCGTTTCGTCTGTCATTTGAGACTTCTTCAGGTCCATCAACAGCTTAATTTTTTTAATATGATGAACTATACCACATTTATTCTTTCATTTGAGGCGTTTACAGATATAAATCATGGAATGAGGAGATCCGTCAACACCTAAATTTTTAAACCTGCTGAAGTCTCATTTGAGAGTATAGTCCATTATTTACATAAAATAAAAACTGATGTTGACATAAATAATTTAATATTTTTACAATCCCCCGCGTCAATTTCAGTTTAAGTCATGGAGTGAGAAGGTGCATGAACACCTAAATTTTTATATCCGAAGAAGTCTCAAATGAGAAACGAAACGTAGTTAAGTTAATTATTTAAATAAAATAAAAACTGACAAAAATGTTCTTATAAGTCATTTAATATTTTTATAAATCCCCGTTACCACTTCTCTGTTGTCACCAGTGAAAAATCAAATTTCCACCCCATCGGACGTGGGTCCTTACGTTGGGGAAAAGTCGTGCTGAGAGGAAGAGGATTAAATAACTTCATTCCTGTATAATGTGCAATTTTTTTTTCCAAAAATTGACAGATGGTGTTTGGTACTATATTCATATAATTATTCGCTGTTGGTAACAAATAGACTTACATTAAGTTTTCCGAATTTTAAAATTTCCAAAATGTATATACTGGGAAACATTAATTTTCCAAGAGCTTCCCAGAGATTCCTACAACTTTTTTTGCCACAAGTTTAAACTCAACCGCGGTAAATAAATATTTTTAACCAATTATTGGTCCAGTCGCACCCAGGGTCGACGGTTGTTAAATTATCAACGTTCCGTCGTCGACATTTCAGTTAAACTGTTTCTTTCCCCGCTTGATGAGGTTGTACACGAAGCTTGGTGTTCGAGTCCCGGTTCGGTGTGTAATATCGCACACGAGGGCCAGCACGGTCAGCTGCATAGGTCCTCCCTTCCTCAAAGCCTAAAAGTTTGCTCGTGGTAATTGGTCGGCGCTTCCCAAGCTTTAGCAGCTCCCACCCCGGGCTGCGGCCGCATTTGAGTGGAAAACCTTGCTTGGCTGTCCATTACGCTCATCCTCCTTCACTTATTTATTATGCACTTTGTCCATTTCATGCCCGCTACAAAAAGAGACTTAATTTGGGAGCACGGATGGGGTGGAGGGGGAAGGGCAGGGAGGACCCCGGAGAAGGAAGGTTAAGGCTAGTTGTAGTAACCGTAGTACTAACAGAAGAGGGAGAGAGAGAGATGAAGGGTTGGGGAGACAGAGAGAGACGAAGGGAGAGAATAGCAAAGCTGGGGCTTCGTTTCGATTCGCTGCGTCGCCATGCTGCTGCACCATATGACAGGCGTTAATGTCTTCACCCCCTCGTGCCGCCCCCGCATGGCGTAATTAAATGCTACCGCTGCAGCGTCAGCCAGCATCTGCATGCAGTACTTAGCGGCGGTTTTCACACAACTGACAAAATCTCCGCAGCTCAAAACAACCCGATATCCAACAGGACGGACGAGGACAATTTTTACACACATTTATATACATTACAGACAAAATAAAAAACGCCTTTCCTTTACTAAAACTCGTAAAACCTTTACAAATAAGCCGGTAAAAACGAAACACACTACTTTTTCCTTAGTATGCACTCAGATAGATTTAAATATACTGAAGCGATTATCAAGAATTTAAAAATTCCCATTTTTCCCACTTCACAAAAAATTAACTTTAAATTATTCTTTCCTCCAAGAAATTTAAATTTCATACTTTTTCATTAAAAATATTTTTTCTCTGTCCCAATGTCCTACATCAGTAGCCAAATGAAATAAGAACCTAATTATTAATTTTCTTGAATATTAAATTTTGAAAATCTGTAACTATTTTTAATATTGCAATATTGATCGGTTATATGATTTTTAAAAACACATATCCATAGGATTACGATTTATAACAGTATTTCAAAACATTACTAGACAATTATTTGTAATGTACATTTATTTATTAAAAAAATAGTTGACACGTGAACCTGTATTTCTTTTGGGTTCTGATAAAATGAAAACATTTTTCTATCGCGGCAATGTCAGTTTTAAAATTGAATATTTCTTCCACATGAACTTCAACTGAGTTCTTCACATTCTTATCCTTTATACGGAAATTTATGTATTGCTCGGAATAAGCAGCTGTTAGTATGCTAAGAACAAATACATGTTTAAAAAACCCACCCAGGTTCATGCCATTTATTATGATATCCAATCCTTTATCTGATTCCCCTAATAACACAATGAAATCGGCAAAGCGTAGGGTTTTATTTATTTTCCTTGCAATATGATTCCTTTTCCGGTTTAAATTTCTTCATTGTCTGTACTATATAAAAGTCCTTACTTGATTATTGCTTTCATTTCTTACCATTCAATTCTAATTACGGCTGTCTTTTCTAGAGCTTAAAGATAAGCCTTCTTTCGAGATATTATATTCCTGTCCTCCTTAAAATACTCAATAGTGTGTTCCAGTTCACATTTTTATAAATCTACAAATGCCATGAACGTAGACCGCTTATTTCTTATCCTGCCTTCTAAAATTAGACGAAAATTCAAAATTGCTTCTCTTGTCCCTACATTCATTCTTAAACCAAACTGATCTTCTTCTAACTCACATTCTATTTGACGTTCCATTCTCCTATACACTATTTTCGTCAGAAATGTATTGTAATGAGAAAGGAAAATTGTGACTAATAAATAAAAAACAAATTGCCGTTCCCTTTCGTAACCCTTCAGGTGCAAAGTTAGAATTTTTATATATTAAATCAACTAACGTCTGATAATAAAATATTTCAATAAAATATATTTATGACATGTTTTCAGACAGGTTTTAATTGAACAACGTTGCGGTACATATTCCCAACCTTCTTCACGTTCTTTTCCCTATCGTATTATTGTTACAGCCAATCAATTATTAAAATTTAACATATTATAAAACAGAAATTTCTTTTTTTAAAAAAAGAGAGGTCCGAGGCAAACACTGAAACACTTATTCAGCTACAGTTGGCACAAGATATGTTAATTTTTATCAATTGATTGGATGTAACAATAATCTGGTCGAGGGAAAAACCTGAATGAGGTGCGAATGTGCACAGAAACATCGGTAAATTAAAAATAACAGTCTGAAAACTGGAAGTAAAATTATTTCACTTGTAAATTTTAGAAGTTTAAATATAATTTATTTCTTGTAAATTAGAGGAAAAACACAATGCAGCTGGAATGAGAGAGACGTTCGAAACCAAATTTCGACCAGTGAGGACCGGTTATTCGGAAACTTTCACGATATCAGGCAAATATAACAGTTATGCACGATGTTTTTAATATTATTTGTTTTTGATAATATTTTTGCAGTACTCTTGATCCTCAGGATTTGCCGTGAAGCTGAGCTGCACCCCGTGCGGAATGTAACGTGATTACTTAAAACACCAGAAAGCACCTTAAATAGGGTTGAAAAGTAGTTGGTGAACTGCACTACAGGTTCCAGTAATCCACTTTTAGGGGATCAGGGTGACGAAAATTCGTCACGACACACGCTGTTATCCTAGCAGACACAGGGAGAGGGGGAGGAGGGGGAGGAGCTTGGACGCTTTTTCGAAAAGCAGTACGTGGAAAGCGGATCATCATTAACTGCTATAATGATCATCTCTCATCAACGAATACCCTACCTCAGTGATTGATCGATTCAGATATTGTTGTGGTATTCAGTCCTAAGACTGGTCTGATGCAACCCTCTAACCTAACCTATCTTGCGCAAGCTTTTTCATTTCCTTAGAAGTAGAAAAATCCCTATCCTCCATAATCGGCTTAGCGATACCCATCCTAGGCCTCCCTCTCCAGTTCTCACCCCACACACTTCTCTCTAATGCTAATTTTACAAGTTCATCGTGTCTTAAAACATGGGCTATTAATCTATTCCTTCTCTTAGTCAACGTCCTCCATATTGTTCGCTTTTCCCCTATTCTGTTTAGAATTTCCTCGTTTGTGATTCTATCCACCCATCTGATTTCCAGCATTCGCCTATAGCACTACATTTTCTTCTATTCTTTTCATCTCCTCAACTCCTTTCGTCCACATTTCGCACCCATATAACGTCACGCTCCATATAAACATTTTTAGCAACGAGTTCCTAATATTCACACTTATATTACCCGTTAGTAAATCCCTCTTTTCAGCGAAAGCCTTCCTTCCCTGTGCTGCCATGCTCTTTATGTATACTATAATTTTCCCATCTCTAGTTATTACGCTACGCAAGTAGCAGATTTCCTCAATTTCCGTCAAAATATCGCTTCACAATCCCGTTTGTTATTCCACTGTTTCCCATACTACACTCCATTACCTTGGCCTTCCCTCTATTAATCCTCTTTCATGTCATTTATTATCAGATATTATTAATAATACCTAATCTCGTTCATGTAATTGGATGAGGATAAATATTTTCCGCAATGCAGAAAACTGAAACGACTGTGATCCAAAAATAAATTCGATAACCTTTTATCTAAATTCTCTTTTAGGGGATGTGATTAACTGAAACACCTGAAATTTTGACTGTTGAAGTTTTATTTAGGTTCTACCACCGAGCTTAAAGCGATTTCCTAATTTCTCCGGTGTTCTTTCCAATAATTTTCCATCTCAAAATTTCCATTTAGATAATTTCCTTAAGCAATTTTGATTTAGGGTTGTGGTAGAGATATTCGGGGTTTTGCTAACGAGCCACTACCTACAGGTGTGCTAGTATCGACGGCGACGCCTTGGTACCTACCGCCTTACCGTATTACCTTGGTCGCGTGACGCACGCATGATCGCTTTAGGAGCTCACGGAAAATACAGACGCCTCGACCAAGGCACAAGTGACCTCCTTATACTACGGTTGAACATTCATACCTGCTCTTATCCTTGACAATCGTGCGATTTTTCACGATTACAGCTCTTATTTACTACACGTTTCCCCAATGAAGCTGTTAAATTGATGACGTGCAACTCTCCCCTATAAATGGCGGCGATATAAAACTTCCTTATCGTGGAGGAAGAGTACAACATGAGGATAAATAGAGCGAAAACGAAGGCGATGGAGTGTATTATGGGAAATAGTGAAATAAAAAGCCGACCCCCTGTGGTGTTGTGACTAACGTTTCCGCCTCACAGTCAAGACGTCCCGGGTTCGAATCCTGGCATGGGCATGGATGTTTGTGTCGTCATGGTCGTGAAGACCGGGATTAAGACTGCTGGTAGATCGATATGCTGACTACGTGTCACTCCAAATTCGGAATGTCATGCAAAATGACAGTCCCCAATAGACTCGGTAGGCCCAGGCCCTCAATGGGCTGTAGAGCCATGGAGGAAAGGAAAGTGAGATCGGGAAGGGATTTTTCGAAGGAATTTAAGGAATTCTGCTACATAGGTAACAATATAACTAGAGTAGGATAGCACAGGCAAGGAAGAGGAATTATTTACGGCCAATATACGTGTGAATATAATTAATTTATTATTAAAAATGTTCGTATGGAGTGTGGCGTTAAATGGGTGCGAAACGAGGACGATAGGAGTTTAAGAAAGGAAAATGACGGTAGATTTTTAAATATGGTGCCATAGGACAATGCTGATAATCAGACGGGTTGATAGAATCACTAACGAGGAACTTCTAAGCAGAATGAGGGAATAAACCTTGACCAACAAAAGGGATTTGAGACATGAGGGTCTTGTTAAATTAATATTAGAGGGAAGTGTGTAAGGGTAAGAACAGAAGACGGAGAATCAGGATGGAATATGTCAAGCAGGTTATGTAGGATGTGGGACGTGGTAGCTATTTACAAATGAAAAGGCTTGCGCAGTATAATTTAGCATGGAGTGGTATGCCAGAACAGTCTTACGACTCAATATCAGAACAACACTTAACGCGATGAAAATAAATTATATGGTCCAATCACCTGAAAATTAAGTATAATTAATAAAAACTACATCCAATATGTAATAAGAAAGTTAATAAATATTTAGTAAATATAATTATGACGTTTCGTCTTTATTTGTGGAACTAACTAATTTCAATTTATTAAAATATATGTTAATTTTTAATGCATAACACGCTACTTTAAATTATACTGTTTGTTTTTTAACTAAGCAAAGTAACATAAATAAATGTATAATAGTATTATACACGATCCAGAGTCAGAAAAGGAGTAATTTTATTTGAAAACGTTTAGTCTCCCATTTTTCGGGACCTCCACAGTTACTTTTACAAAAAAATATATGTAATTAAATATGCATAGCCGACCTCCTGTGGCCTAGTGGTTAAAGTCGCTGCCACACATGACAGAGGTCCAGGGTTAGAATCCTGGCATGGGCATGGGATTTGTGTGTGTGTGTGTTCTCACACTGCCAGGCTACAGAAAAGCGAGTCCACCTACCGTAGTCCTTAATAAGCAAAGTAGTTGAACCGTTTCTATATGGACAAAAAATATTTATTTTGTAAAGGAAAAAGTGCGACAGTTACCTTATGAAGTTCAAAAATGTGGAATAAACGTCATATTTATATGAAATTACTTTTAATTAAATTTTAGCTGACAACTGTATTTATATTATTTATTACAGTACTTATCTGGTATTTTAATTTTAAAGTAAATTAATTGGTCATCAATTAGAAAAATAATTATAACATAGCAACTTATAAAAATGTAATTTCACAGGATTAAGTTCTTAGTTTAAGACTTCATCCTGTGTAGCTTGGCGTACATTATGACTTGGATATTACACTTTTTTAAACTTATATTGAACCATAGCGATAACAAGCTGATTTATTTGGAAACTATAATATGATAATTAGTTAACGAGATTTTGGGACCTTCATGGTGTTTTACTATAAAATACAACGTTTTGAATATTCTGGATTTATTTTACTGAAAATTCATAATAATAAAATAGTGGCTCCGTTTCATGTCGTCATTTTGTAAAATTATCAAATTGAATTTTTAATTTCTAACTTTGTGATTCCCGTTTTTTGTTTACAGGAAAGAGTTTCACGTTGACCATCACAGTGAGCTCGTCTCCTCCTCAGATGGCGACTTACAACAAAGCCATCAAAGTCACAGTCGACGGACCGAGGGAGCCTAGATCGAAAACAAGTACGTGCCTCTATATATACATTATTTTTCGTAACCGTCCTATAAAAATACTTAAAATTATGCATGGACTGTTAATGAATTCCGTTCTTTAATCTCGCGGTTTTTCTGAATCCCTCTTTAGGGTTTTTCCATGTAAGAAATGAAAGGTTAATATTATTTAATTTATTATTATAATTTTAATATTTTATTTTATAGCCGGTTTTAATTTTATAAAAATTATATTTACGACTAATGAACAATTATTTTTAAAAATTAGTTATCTGTGCTACATTTTGGTACTTTTTCTGTCTTCAGGCTGCTGTTAGAAATCGCTTGATTTAGTCAAGAAAAATTCATTTAACTAAATCAGCTCTAATTCAATTTTGTTTTTATTGTACTTATTACTAAATTATAATTTTATAATTAAATTAATTGGATTATCTGATTTAATGTAGTAAATTAACCACAACTATGGATACAAATCAAATATTCAGTAATTTAATTTGAATGCGTCTCGTCCCCAAACTTTAAGGACCTCCTCAGTTCTTTATTTAAATTATTACAAAATGTAATGTTGCTTCTGAATTATTTTATATTTTCATCCCTGTACGTTGTAGCAGCAACGTGACATTTTATAATTATTTAATTTAAAAACTGAGGGGGACGAAACGTTTTCAAATTAAATTATTACATCTCTAACTTTTGGCCAGTCTTTGAAAGTTATTTATTTAAAATTTTATCCGTAATTTGTACGTAAATTATTCGAGAAATGAGTTTACCAGCGCCGCAAAATATACGGGATTAAAGAATTTCTGAATTTTATTACTGATTTCTCATGTCATTTAATTTATTTCAAATCCTGACTTGAAAGATAACAAGAACAAAATAATTAGAAATATTTTAGTCCTACTCTAATGATCACAATAAATATGTAAATAAATTTAATCTAATAACGCGAATAACATTTTAAAGGGTAAGACGAAGTTATTGTCCTTTTTGAGGACGTTTTTGAAATCGTATCACAAATCAAAGAAATAGATTTTGAAAAATGCGGAAATATTTAACATTTTAATATACGATTTAATCATTAGCAAAATTCTGTTTTCCTATTTTTGCGTACCATTAGATCCTTTCTCCCGGTTGTAGATATAAAATTTAATACTTTCTCTTAGCAGTAATTTCTTACAATTCTTTCGTCATATTTGTTTTCTTAATTACGGGTTGCTGTATGAAATAAATAATCCTGAATGATTTCCTACATTTTAAAATTAAAAATATGTCGTCTTTAAAAGTCCTTGTCCGGCTTCAGTATTCTATTTTCTATAAGGTCATTTAATTCTATAACAGCATAAACTTTAAGAACCAAATTGTTCAAAGCAAAGTACGAAACTACGTCATGGGAAAATGAGTATCCTTTTTTTTAAGTGATGGGATGAAAGTTTGTAATTTATGGTTTATTTGTCGGGATTCCAGGGTGAGTGGGATATATCGATTATCAGAAGCGCCTTTCGATAACCACAGGAATTTTTTCAATGAAAAAACTAATAAACGGCGTTTTATTTATATTACACATTAACGGCCCAAACCCATTCAGCGTCACGTTTCAGGGAAACCGTTTTAGGGAAATATTTTTAAAATATATTTTTTTAAAACCCGGACACATTTTGGCACATTAAGACGATTTATTTAATCAATTATTATGAAAATAGTAGTAAGAAAAACAAAGACCGAAGGTACGTCAGTAAATTATCATTTTTAAGATACATTCATTACAAAAAAATTGAAGTATCAAATATATTTAAAGACCATTACTTTTAAAATTAACTGAAAAACAACAAGCATTAAAAATTTATGTAAAACATGAAGAAACAGTCTACAAATTAACTGAAAAAAAAGTTGGATTCTAAAATTTTTTACCTGGAAAACCGAAAATCTAGAACTATCTGAAAGAATGGACAACAATTTATAAAATATATACTAGAAAAAATAACAATTTAAAGTTATTTTCAAAGAACAGACAGAAGTCTCAGAAAATTATATTTCATTTAAACTAACTGTAAAAATTATTTAAAATATTAAAATTTCATAAACAATAAACTAAATAAAAAATTCTGTCTCAAGAACAGCTGTCAAAAGCATGTTTAAAGGAAAATACAGAAGCATACAAAATTATTTACAAAGAAAAATAATAGTCTAGTATAATTTAAAAAGAAAATACATTAAACAATTATTTACCAGGAGCGATAACAGTCTGAAATAATTATCTAAAAGAAAAACAACAATAAAATGCATACTACGAAAAAATTAGACTAAAAATGTTTAAAATAAAATACAGAAGCCTAAATAATAATTTATTAAGACGAATAACAGTCAATATAAACTAAATATAAATACAGCAGTCTAAAAATTTCCAACCAGATGTATAAAATATAAATATATATACTAGGATAAACAGTCAAAAGTGTTTAAAGAAAATAAAGAAGCCAAAATTTAAATTAGCAAGACGAATAACATCTCAAATATATAGGAATAATAATTTATATTATATAATTTATTATGTATTTACATTAATACATAAAATATTAATATGAAATAACTAATAATTTTCAACCAGAACGGACTACAGTCTAAAATATTATGTATAACAAAAACAACAGATTAAAATATATTATGCATGTAACAACAGTCAAAAGTGTTTAAAAGAACTTAAAGGAACCCTAAATATGAATTACGAATAATCAACTCATTAATTAAATAATAATGAAACAGTATTCGAACAAGAAGGGGCGACAGTCTAAAATCATTAAAAAAAGAAAGAACAGACTAAAATTTAAACTAGGTACAATGAAAAGCAATAGTCTATAGACTAGTTAAAATATTATCTGAAAGGAACAACAGTCTAAAATAATTTTTTACCAAGTAGAAGAACGGCCTAAAATAATAATCTCAAATAAAGATTCACTTATCAAAAAATTACTTACAAGAAATATAAGAATTGAAGAAATTATGTAAAAATATTATCAGAAAGGAAAACGACAGGCTGAAAGTAATTTTAAGTTGAATTACAGTGACACGGCACCAAGAAAAAAATTTAAAAAATTTCCTGAAGTTGAAAATGGTTTTTTTCTTTGTTCATGGCGCTAAAACTTCAGTTTCCCGACAGTGGCCATTTTTCTCCGGGATAATGTTAGATTGGTTATTAGTTTGACAGAAGTCTTGTACAGCTGTAGTTTTTATTAACTTCCAACATAATAATTTCCCGAAAACATTCTTGTGAGGATTCAGGAATATAATTTTGAATGCAAGGGTTGGTTATTCAACGAAATTGCAATCAGTTATTCTTGCATTGGAGCGTGATTACTTGCCCTTTGGTAGTTCTGCGAGGGATTATTTCTTCCCAGAAGTGGAATATAGTGTTGGGTTTCTACAATTTTTTTGTTCATTATCTTCCCGTTGTGGTGCTTCAGTAACTCATTATCTGGATGGAGCCAGAACAAGCGTCGCAACAGCAACAGCAGCAGCAGCAGCAGCTAAGAAGATATCTGGCGGAGCTTTATTGCTGCCAGCAACAGCGGATAGTTGTAAACATTCCACCCCCATCCTCCTCAAAACAACCCTCCTCCTCCTCCTCCCATCTCCGCCATCCCTTGCTTGGCAACGTTCTCCTTTCCCTTTTTGGGGAAGACAGTCGGCAAAACTCTAAAGCGCCCGCTCGGGGTTGGATGGATATGTTGTTTGTGGAATTTTACTCTTGTCCAAATAAACTTTGCAGCCCCCTTAGATCACTTTCATCAACCCTTCTCTCGCCGAAAAGGCAATCCACCCTCCTTCTTCGCTTCTTCTCTGGGTCGGCCGCTGGTGGTAAAAACATCGAAAAGGAACACCGCCAGCGCCTTCTGTGTGCCTCACTTTTATTTTCGTCTTTTTTTTGTGCGTGCGTGTGATCTCATGGCCCCAGGCTCTCTTCCTACAGGACTGGGAGGGTGTATCATTATGGGGGGAATTAACTTGCCGGGCGGTGCGAAACGCACAAAGGAAGCTGTTTAAACAAGCAACGACAGCCTCAATGTCAGGACCACGTTTAATATAAATTAATCTATCAAGTATGGCGTGTTTTTTTTCCCTGTGATAATGAAACCAGCTAGGAATGTAAAGTTGGCCTTTTTATATTTTTCAACGTTGAATCTATCATGGTTGCATCAATCGTGAACATTTTTATTCCTTAGACTATTATCACAACATTTGGGAGCTCATCAGTACATTTATTCGGAATATTACTACAGCAAATTTTCAATTCTACAAAGTTTCTTCCTCACATTTATGAGGGTATCAATACATTTCTTCAGGATATTACCACAATTACGACCTCGTCAGTACATTTCTTCAGGATGTTACTCCAAAAATTAGGACCTCATCGGTACATTTATTAAAGATAATTATTGCAAAAAATTTCAGCCTATAACATTTCCTCACATTTAGGAGGTTATCAGTACTTTTGTCCAGAATGTTAATACATCTTTTAGGACCTCATCAGTAAATTTCCTCAGGAAATTAATACAACTTTTCGAATATCTGTATATTTCTTCAGAATATTATTACAACAAATTTTACGTTCTACAACGTTTTGTCCTCACATTTCAACGATTCGTCCTCACATTTAGGACGCCATCAATACATTTCTTCAGGAATTTCCTTCAGAAATTTTTCCAAAAAATGTAGGAAATATGATTTATCAAAGTTTCGCTAAAAAATAAATTAGCTAACTTTCGGCTGATTTTTATACGCGTTAATAAATTAATAATGTCTCTTAGAATTTTGAAATCAATTATTTTAGGGGAAAGTAATGAATGGAAAAAATTGAATGTTTGGACCTTTGCTTTTCTCTTTTTTATTCATATCTTTCAAAAACGTTTCCATTTATATATATTTTTAAAAATAATTTAAGAATAGAATTGTATCTGACAGGTAATTGATTGATTTGTGTGCTGTTCTTTTGCATTTGGGCTAAATGTGGCATTTTAATCTAGCAAAAGCTACCGTTCAAATAATTAAATTTATGAAAATGAACTGTGGCCGTCAAAAGGGTTTATATTATGTCTAATTTTATATTTCTCCAAGATAAATATTATTTATTGTAATAATAAATTGAAACTAGAAACTGAATTAACTTTTAGTTTATTTTTGTAGTTATATCCGAGGAAGCCCTAGATGTGAGGACTAAATTTTGTTAGGAATTAAATAATTACTTGGTCTTTCTGTGTATTGGTCGTTCAGTTTTATATTTTAATTTTAATGTGCTTAGGTTTAAAATCGAAACAAAATTGTCAGTAAAAAAATGAATTAAGTATACATACGGCTTTGGATTGATTTTGTCAATTAAATACCCTCCTAAAATAAAGGAGAAGAGAATAGTTAAAAAGAAATGCACATGAAGTTCTGATGGTGTTTACTAGTAAATTATATTTATTGGGCCCTCCGTTAAATGTTTAAAGTGTAGTAGTCAACATTAATATAACATTATTAATCTAAATTTCGATTTGGTTTCGCTTTAACTTGTTACAACGAAAACTCAAAAATTGAATTATGTAATATTTGACCATATGGATTGTTAATTTAGATCAAAATCTTACACAACTACTGAACACATCGGATTGCTCCTTCGGGTTTATTACCCGACCTGACTCCTGTTAGTAACAGTGAATTATAGTTTAAATACTTTATAATCCGTTTTCCTTTTTTTAAAAAAAAAAGAAAATAAAGGAAAGAAGAGGAGATATTTAGCAGTGCGAGACGACGAGGAGGTCCTAATAAGGTACGGTGACAGGAGAAAGGGGCCTGAGTGGTAATTCTCGTAGGAGATGGAGGTAATGGGCGTGTAAATCAGGACGTACGTAGCTCTGGGACTCCCACACGTGTGATGTGTTCATGTCCGGTTTTTTTCCCTCCCTCGCTTCACCTACGAACCTCAGTGGTGTAGTTGAGAAAATTTACATACACTTTTTACTTCCCTTACTTTCGGCGGAGTAGCGAATAAGACGGCAAAGAAACAATGCGAAACGACTATTTCTGGTTTTCATAATAACGGTTTAATATTGTATAATATCATTTTTCCTTATTTTGTACTATTACAAGTCTCTACATCAGTGAAAAAAAACCTCAAGGTGTTAACTTTCGTTGTTGTGGAGATTTTACCCAACGTTGGGCGCTAATTACTATTTTACAACGTGATCTATTTTAGAACCATTAGTGTACAAAACCAAGTAAGCATCGTTTCTAAGCAGTTTATAGAAAATATTACTGTAAGTATTTGAGACCAAGTCATTGAACGGAAAACACGAAGAAACTTTCTGGATAAACGAATTAGAAAGTGAATATCCCTAATTTAATTTCAAAGAAAATATTAATTGATATGTTAAAATGATTTACCCGCTTTTCTTTTCTAGTGAAAAAATTCCTTGAACGATCGATACTCAGTTTCAATATAAATTGTTGCAATCATGATTCTTACTAAATATTTAACCAGTATTTAACCAGTTTCATTCTTAATCTCCATTATGTTTCTGACTGTAACTATTGCTTTTTGTTGTTTGCAATATTTGAGTTTATAGATTCATAATTTATGTTATGAATTTTGTTGGATTAATATGGGTCACTTACCCTGAATTTGAGAGTATAATCAAGACTGAGTTACCGAAAAATTATTAATGATTAAATGATAATTTTTCTGATTCAATTGAACAGAGAATTAATTATTTCCACAATGGTGTGGCTATATTAATTTACGGTTGAAATTAAGAAAACAATTTTCTGACAGTAATTAAAATAAATAAATAAAACTACGGTCAAATATGTCAGCAAAAAACTTTAATTAATATCAATTTTCTATAAGTATATTAGTTTGAATTTAATGAAATAATATAATTAGGGAATCTGTAAAGCGATCTGATTACTTTACTGAAACGAAGCGTAAGGTCACTAATACCAATTTTACAATTATTTAAACGTGGCCGTGCAAGCCCTCAGTTTGAAAATTTAATAATTAATTTTCCTGAAAGTCTGTGTCGTAAATTTTGCTTCGAAAGTTTGTATAAAAGTGAACTAAGCTATTATAATGTAATTATAATTGACATACAAACAAAACTTTTATTTTCTTACACTTCTTTCTGTTATGAGGGCAGTCACTTCGTTTCCTTGTCATAATTATCGCATGATTTGGGGAACGGTTAAGAATACCATTATTTGGCCTAAATTTTGAAACTATATCCGACTGTCCTTGAGTCCTGTATTTTCTTCATTGGCCCATTTCTCAAGTTTTACAATGTTATTTTGTATATTTTGTAAGGGTGCTCAGCATCCGCGGATAGGGCGCGGCCACGGAGATTCGATACTGTCGCCCATCTGATGTCCACACAAACAGTGAGAACTAAAAGTGATCTAGAGCGGATAGGGTCGTAAAGCTTGGGTTTGTTGACCGTAGGTGGGTCTGTCTGCATCTGAAAGACGCAGTCGCATGATTGGTTGTTCCGTGGGCTCGACGCCGCCTCTGATTGGGTCGTGTTTATTTATAGCCAGCAAATCACGCCGTTGTTTGACGTGTGGCCATCTTAACGTCGGCTGTCTGGCGCCATCAAGCACGGAAACGCCTTCACAGAAATAAACTAATCTCCATTCTTCTCCCTGCGTACTCGAGAGACGATCGAAAAGCTCCCAGTCGTGGTTCATCATCCACCGTCTATGCTATTAACCTCGTTATTATACTTTCAATATATATATTACCCATATCAGTCTTCCAACTTTTACCTTAAACCTAAGTTACAGATTGTAAATTTACAACAATATCAAATTACTAAATAAATTAAAATACACCTATATATGGCAGCTAACATTTTTAATAAATACAAATTCAAAGTTTCATCTAACTTTGCGGATTTGTTCAGGTTAATTTTTTAATGGATCAACTAATTTTACTGTGAACAATTTTTTGTCACTGACATTCTCCAGCGACGGTTAAGGATGAATAAAACGTTCACAAACTTGGATGAAACATTGTATTGCTTATTAATTAAATTTTTCGCTAAAATATTTGGGAGTATTATTATTTATTTAATTAATTAATGACAGAAAAATGATTTCTTAGAAATACTAATACGGTTTGAATCGATCTTGTTATAATGTTTTAAATTACCTGAAGCAATTCAAGCTTGTTTACAAGAGCTTAAACATTCAAATAAAAAAAAGGTCAATATAAAATTTTAGATCTACATTAATAATTACATAATAATTTTGTAACTTAAATATCTGACTTAAATATTTCGGCCGCAACTGTCGCTGGAGATGGTCGGCAACACCAAAATCTTTACATGTAAATTCAATAATCTTTTCGACTGAGTGAGTCAAGGAGAAATATGATGTATTGCCAAATTTTAGGCCTGAAGAAGTCTCAAAATGGAGATGAAACGTCGCTTTTGTTATATATTTATAGCTGACTTTTTTGGCCGTTTTTAAAAATTAATTAATAATTACATATTAAAATTTTAAAACCCTGAAGACAGTTATTTGTACCTGATGAAGTCCAAGTTTAGGGGCGAAACGTTGTTTTATTTATCTTTACATATTTTTGGTTTTATAAAACTTAATATTTAATATTAATTTATAAAGAGTCAAAATAAAAATGGATGGCTCTACCTGTACCAGTTAATGTTTAAACGCTTAAACAGTTAAATGCATAATTTATAAACCGGTAGCCAATTAAAGTATAGATAAAAATATAAAATTTTTGATCAACATTAATGTGTAAGGACATATTTAGAATTGTGAATACCTGAAGAAGTTTATTTGTATCTGCTGAAGTCCAAGTTTAGGGACGAACTATATTTTATTCATTTTTACATAAGAATAGGGTAATATAAAGTTATTCATTGCCTTACTTAAAATATATATAGTGTCAAAATAACAATTGAATGGGTAACTGCTTATGTTTAGTATGAATTAAAGGTTGAAAAGATTTCTATAAAGGCATGTAATCAAAATAGGAGTCCAAGTATAAAATTTTAGATCAACAATAATTTATGTTATGGAGGAAAAGTTCTTTTATTTATCTTTACATAATTTGTTTTTACCTAAAAGTAGGGTACTATAGTATTATTCGTTTCCTTAATTAATATGTAAAGTATCAAAACAAGAATTGGATGGGTCTACCTGTACCAGTTTATGTTTACAATGAATTAAACATTGAACATTTTTTATAAAGTTATTAAATTAAACTGAAAGTCCGAATATACAAATTTAGATCAACAATAATGTATGTTTACATATAATTTTTTTTATGAAGTTGATGAGATTTATTTGTACTTGATGAAGGTCTACTTAAGGAAGGAAACGTTCTTTTAATTATCTTTATATAATTTGTTTTTATAGAAACAGGGTGATACATAAATGAGTTACTGCCCTAATTAATATGTAAAGTAATAAAATAGCAATGAGTGCAATTCCAATTACTGACTTATTTACCATTTAACTATTTATTTTTAATTTTCACACGTGTCCACTGCCGCTTTAACGCGTAAAATAAATTTAAATATGCGAAAGAAAATGATAAAATGTTCGAGCTCCCCAATGTTTTCAAATTTTGTACACAATGTGCAACGTTTCGGTCAACTTGACGAAACGAAACTATAGATAACAGGTTTATTTAAAGTTCGTCCGTAGTCTGAAATGACATTAGGCTGATGGTGTGAATAAAATTCACAGTTGGGTGCGTGTTAAAGTGGTGAAATTGGACGGTGAGTTTTAGTTGGGATTGGCATTAGTTTCCTCTATTTTTCTCTCCCGCTTGTTTTCGTAGTGATACAAAACGTTTTCCCCAGCTGCGTGCGTTGGAAATCATTAAATCAGCACGAATTACCGTTCACCAGATATCATCAACTTGATGATGACACTCGCGCTCGTGAATATTATCTGAATTACATAAAGCGGGGTGGTTTCGTCATTAATCCAAATTTACGCACGGCTCTTCATTAAATACCAAAAACGGGGGGCGATGCTTCAAGAGTGAAAGGGATAGAAAGAGAGGCAGGGAAATATTGATACCAGAGTGTGCGCGCGTACACACACACACACGGTTAAAATCAATCATAATCTCATTGCCGTAACCAGCTGTATATTATAATCTCAATAATTTAGCTAATTAGTATTAGCAGCAGTTAACGAAGCTTTTGCCGGCGAATTACATATATCTAATTTGTAGGCGGATCTATCTGTGCGTTCGTTAATGGTACGTGGTTCGTTTGTAACGACCAATTCACAGGAAAAAAAGAACTGATTCCCCCCATATTTTCCTAAATTTAAAACTCGAACCAGCCAGCCAGTAAAACACAAACCGACAGAAAAAGTGTAATTTTGATTAATCTCATCTGAGAAATAGAAGATTTCTTTCGCACGAATATTATTTAATTGAAATATTAAAATTTCGAAGAAAAATTAGTATTAGTATCCCAATTTTTCAACTGGGAGCATTATTAAACATTCATATATTTTAGGATAATTTTTATCGAGTTTTCTTAGCATAAAACCACCCTTAAAATTATCAGTTCTGTTTGTATCCAGAAGCCGTGGTTTGAAAATAATATTTTGGTGATTTCATCCGCCACTAGTAAGCTTTTTCTATTTTATTTTTAATACACAATAGTGGATAGCCCGGGGAATAAATTGAATGCAATTATTTTTTACGTGCGCTATCTTTATAAAGTTTCAAATATATTTCTTTTTATTTTTAATAAAACCTGTTGTTAAAATATTAAGGAGGCGTTATTTTCAAAAAGACCCTAATCAGCTCTGGCTGGCACTTCTACTGAAGGTGTTTTACACAATTATTTTTACTTTATGTCCCAAAGTCGTCGTCTAAAATAACAGCGACTAAACAATGGCTTTAATTATTTAACTTAAATACTTCAGTCTCTCAAACTTCTTGGTTTTAACATTTTTTGGTTCTGATAGTTACTTTTTCTCTCCAGCTTATTTAAAAATTTCTCTCAAAGATTCTAGTGAAAAAGTTAAAATGTAGTCTCTTCACTTATTTTTCAAATTTATTTTTGTCAAACTTAAAATCATGAGCCAAGTTTTTCTAAACGTTTCACTACTACTTATATTACGGGTTGTAATAGTAAAACAATTTAATATGATATTAAGATAGGGTAATGAAACCTAGACAGTTTTGCGCCAGTCTGGTTTTCTTAAATATTGACTGTAACGAGGCCTTGTATTTTCCCCAAAAAATCGGTGGAGTGGGCTGAATGGCTCCTCACAAATTCTAAATATAATACTTTGCCACCGGAAAAAATTAAACAATGGAATAGGAAAAAGAGTGAGCAAGGGCATCATACCAAAAGCAGTATTGAGAGAATATTTAAATGTTTTGAGTGGTCATGAATTTGATGATCCACGTATTCATTTTAGTGTCTCTCTACATATAAATCTTCGCTAACTTAATTTGATATTCAAACCGTTTATATTTCTTGGAAATATAAGGATATGTGGGATTCGTTAAACATTGGTACCCTGAACAATAAGGATTTACAATATTTGAAACGTATTTAATTTATCAACGCACTCTTTACTGGAAAATCCCCTTTTTAACAATATATAATTTTAAGTAGGGAATGTATTAATTTATGAGAATATTTCTTCCACAAATTAAAAATTGTATTTTAATTCAAATATATTTCATTTAAAATTGTTTTTTGTTACTGTCAGTTTCCAACACAATTGTTGTTCTTATGGTATTGATTCCTTAGACCTCTCTAAAGTAATCCTCGTGCTAACCTATACTGTGCATTCTACATAACTACCACAACCTAAATCCTGCTTAAATTCCTCTGCGTATTCCATCCCAGTCCTGCCTCTTTTCTTCACTTCCCCCATATGCTACATTTACAAGACCCTTATGTCTCAAAACGTGACTTATTTATCCATCCCTTCTCTTCTCACGCTTCACATACAAGTAACGCAATTTTTTTAAAATATTATTTTATTTCTTTAACAAATTTAATAGAGATCAATAAATGGCCATTTTACAGCTAATTAAAAAAAGTTACATTCAAGTAGAAAGTTGTTTCTGACGCAATTTCGGGGCTTTATCAGGTGAAACTGAGAAAAATAAGTTACTTTAAATTTTTGTGTTTTAGGTTGTCAGAAATTATACATGTCTCGATAGAAAGAAAAGGTCTAGATTTTACATTTTTCAAGTACTAGATCAATTTTCATTTCAACTGAAACTTATTGTGCTCTTTGAAAAAACGATTTGTCATTTACTTCCTTGCATTTTATTAAAGAAATTGAATTATTTATTACGTTACCTCTCCGTATATACTGACGAGTTAAAAATGTACATTTCTTGAAGGTTCTGGTGATATAAAATATATAATTAAATTAATGATGTATAAATGTATATGAAATTAAATTAAAAGGCGTTATATTAGTACAGGAAACTTAACAGATGAAGGTTTCCCCAAGTCAAAAAGTTGTCTGTCGTGAGATTCACCAGAAGCGTCCAACTGGGCTTCTGACCTCCGACAGAGACAGAGAAGACGCAGGCTTCAAATATCGGGACTCTCTCATATGAGTTCTACTTCTTCTTAGGGGTGGGTGGGTGTGAGGATCGCCTGTATCGATCTGAGCGCCGGCGTCGATATAGCAAGTTTTATCGGCGAAGTTGGGTGCTGTGACCGCAGGCGCAGCTGCGACGGTCGCACACTCCTCTAATTAACTCGGCGCCATTGCCTCCGAGACGACGCCGGACGTCGATTTATCCTCCTCCAGCCTCCCTCTCCCACCTACTACAACACGAGTCATACACGACGCTGCTCATCAATTACTTTCAAAAATACACTGTATAAACTGAGAGAAAGTTTTCCTTTTTCAGTCGGGACGCTTAAATACATTCAACCCATAACAACTTGAAACACTTTCGTTCTGTTAAGTCAGTAGAACAAACACATTTATGTTCCTCTAAATTACCTTCACAAATACGCATTTAAGGTCCGAGTGACTGCAGAATAATTTCACTATCTTAGCGAGAAAAATTAAAACGGAAATGGAAAAGGAATCATACTGCAAGGAGAAGAAATAAATACCATACGAATTTCCGATTATATTGTAGTATTAAGGGAGTCAGAAGAAGACTTGGAAACCACAACAAATAGCATGAACTTGGTCCTGGAAAAAGAGTTCACTATGAGGATTAATAGAGGGAAAACCAAGGTGATGGAGTATGGGAAACAGCGGAATAACAAAGGGCGTTAGATTGCGAGTGGTAATTTTGACGGAAGTTAAGGAATTCCGATATTTGGTCAGCATAATAACTAGAGTAGCACAGGCAAGAATGGCTTTTGTAAAACAAAGGAAAAATGGATTTCATAATACTCGCATTTATATTACCCGTAAGTAAATTCCTCATTTTTTTCAAAAGCCTTTCTTGCCTGTGCTATCCTAATCTTTATGTCTACTATACTTCTACCATCCCTAGTTATTATGATGCTCAAGTAGCAGAATTCCTTAACTTCTTTCAAAATATTCTTTCCCAATCCAACATCATTCGTTATTCTGCTGCTTACAATACTACAATACATTTTCTTAGTTTCCCTTCTATCAATCATCATATTTAACTATTTATCCAGGACCACGTCCATGCCAATTTACTACACCCCATTACCTTAATTTTCCTTCTTTTAATCGTCCAGGTTCACGTCCATGCCATTTATTATGGTTTGCGAGTCTTCTTTTTCCTCCCCGACTACTACATGAACATCGGAAAACTGTAGGAATTTATTTCGTCTCATTAAAGTACGATTACTTTTCCATATTCCGTTTTAACTTCTTTCATCGCTTGTTCTTTATATAAGTTGAAAAGCATGGATGACAGACTACATCCTTGTCTTACTCCTTTCTTGATTTCTGTTTTCTTTTCTTGATCTTCAATTGTAATTACTATTGACTGCCTTCTGTAGTGGTTTTGGTATAAGCTTTCTTCCTCTACATTAGTTTCTACAGTTTTTTTTCAGAAGGTCAATTGCTTTGAAACAGTACTACAATTTTTTTTTCATTAAATTTTCATTTCGGATCATAGTAACAAGGAATCCGCTATTTTGTTTAACCAAATTCAGAGTTCCTGTTTCAACCTCTTTCTTTTAACTGCTTTCATCGCATGCTCTTTATATAAGTTAAAAAGCATGAATGACAGACTGCATCCTTGTCTTACTCCTTTCTTGATTTCTGTTTTCTTCTCTTGATCTTCAATTGTAATTACTATTGACTGCCTTATGTAGTGGTTTTGGTATAAGCTTTCTACCTCTATTTTAGTTTCTAGTTTTTTTCAGAAGGTCAATTGCTTTGAAACAGTACTACAATTTTTTTTCATTAAATTTTCATTTCGGATCATAGTAACAAGAATGCGCTATTTTGTTTAACCAAATTCAGTGTTCCTGTTTAAATTGTTATGAGAAAGATTTTGCTTTTTTTAAATATTGGTAACATTATTCCTTAGTAATCTAGTTAGACTTTTCAATGGTATAAATTAGGTGTTTCTGATTTGATTACACACTTCATGGCATGCCGGGAGAATACAGACAGTTCGTCCTGGAGGCACAGAGGCACCTTTCCTCCCCCTCCCCCTCCTCTCCTCCCCCTCCACCAACCCTCTTCAGCCTGCTCGTTCGCAGAGGCGACATATTTTTGACGGTCATTTATTGTGACTGCTCGTGTTTACAACTTGTCGCTAATATCTTCGCCGGGTGGAAATTGAGTTTGGCTGGCGGGCTTAGGGATGAATTGGCCCTCGGGCTTTTGGGGATGTGACAAACGACAGCGAAGACGTACTAATGCCACCTGTCAGAGCAGGGGTGAATAATACACGCACAAGAGACGCTCAAATTAAATTGGCCGAGTGTGGCAGCTTCCAAAAACGACAACAACAACAGCAAAAAAAACAATAATACGACGTACATATTTGTTTCGTTTGTTCTGACACCCTCCCTCCATATCTGTCTCGCTCCTGTTTCCCTAAAGTCGACAACGTTTTAGCCTCAGATCAGCCGACGAGACAAGTACCGTTGTTAACTCTTTTATTTTTACTATACACGCGAGTGTGACTGGCTTCCGATAATTTAATTTCTGTCGTATTTGGGGACTAGCTGAAAGATAGATGGAGTGAATAATATTTGTTTCGTCGTGTCAGGCATCAATTAAAAGACTCAACTCTTTAAAAAATAAACAGATTAAGATCTCAGAGGATAACCTTGTCGAAATTATCTGAAAAACTTAAAAAAATCAGTAATTAGTTTATATGGAATTATTTTGAATTTGCAAAAAAATATATTATATTCGCTATAAGTATGAGAAATAAATTAATATCGTTTTCGGAATCAGCTACTAAACGTAATCTCTGATGTGTCTGATTATCTTTTTAAATGATATCTCTGATGTGTCTGATTATCTTTATAAATGATATCTCTGATGACGCTAACCAGTATCTGTTGCTGTTATTGTGAAAATAAACGGTTAAGATGTAAGCGAGTACAGTTTCTTAATCTAAAACATTAAAATATTACAGTCTTAAATGGTACTGATTGTTTTGTATTTA
Source organism: Eucriotettix oculatus (assembly GCA_034510155.1). NCBI lineage: Eukaryota > Metazoa > Arthropoda > Insecta > Orthoptera > Tetrigidae > Eucriotettix > Eucriotettix oculatus. Next base: position 23,060,824 of record CM067379.1, read on the forward strand.
TTTTTAGTCGACAGTTGGGCGCAAACTCGGTAAGACACATAATGAAATTTCTTAAAGATAAATACTCCTAATCTAAAAATAAAATCACAGTCCTTTAAACTTTCTATAGCCTTGAAATAAAAAACAGGAACAATAAATAAAAACGGCCAAAAAAGTCAGCATTAAATATATAACTGTTTATTAACAAAAGCGACGTTTGTTTCATCTCCATTTTGAGATTTTATCAGGCTTAAAATTATTTACCGTAAGTATTTAAGTCAGAAAACAATGATGTATATTATCTTAACACTTCACTTCACTTTGACTTTAACATTGAAATTCGAATTGCATTTATATTATTCAAAATATCCACTTCAATTCACACTTTTTCTTTAGATTTTTGTTGAATTTATTTTCCTGATGAGGATTTCCTCCAAACACTCCTGCCACATGTAAATTATTCCAGTCATTGATGGTCCTATTTAATAATGAGAATTTGCCAACATCTGTTTTTTGCTTTCTACATTTCACTTTGAATTGATGATCCCATGTGTCTATATAACCTGGTTTTTACATTTTGGAGCTAATTAAAATCCATGGTTTTTGCCCCGTATAAGCTTCGAATAGCAAAATGCAGCCTTGCTTTCTCCCTCCTTTGTGACAATACCTCCCAACCTTGTTGTTCTACTTTTTCATTCCTATGACCCTGTGGCCCTACTCGCACAAAATTAGCAGTCCTTTTCTGACCTTTCTCTCATGATTATATTTGACTTTTTTCTATAGGGATCCCAACAAATAGGATAAAGATGCCACCTCCTTTGATTTTGGACTTCCCATTTTTAAGTTCCTCATTATGAAATGTAAGGAATTCCACGCTTTTTGCCTTGTAGGCAACCAAGTTTGAAATTTTTTATTTTTCTTTCGTAAAAATTCGACATTACTTGAGGAAGACCGAAATTTGGGGTCGAAACGGCGATTCAACTAAATAAAATTTATTTAATTTAATTACCAGACGTTATTTGACTTATTTTTCCTTAAAAATAATTACCTGACCAGTAAATTTGTTTTTCTTTTTTATGATTTGACCGTCAAAAAGGAACTAAGTTGAATTTTAACCACTTTATTTTTCTTCTTCCTCTAATTATGCTTTTTAACCACTTTATTAATTTTTTGTCTCAATTGACAACTTCTATTTTTCTTCTTCCTCTAATTATGCTTTTTAACCACTTTATTAATTTTTTGTCTCAATTGACAACTTCTATTTTTCTTCTTCCTCTAATTATGCTTTTTAACCACTTTATTAATTTTTTGTCTCATATGACTTCTATTTTTCTTCTTCCTCTAATTATGCTTTTTGGTGGGACGAAATGTTCAGCTATTTATTCGTCGAGACTACTGAAGATGATAATTTTATTTCCGTTAAACAATTTTGACGTTCTGTTCTTTTTCTATTACCGGGTCAACTATTTCGCTGATCGGAAGACACTCGTCTTTTCTTGACTCATTACCTTTTAAACTCAAGAAAGTTTTGCCGTTTCGGGAATGGTGGCTGGCTAAGATTCCACATAAAAAAAAGTTTCCTGCGCGTAAAAAGGAATTTTAAATATCCTTTATGACATTGAACAGCATGGTTTGGAATACCCCGAGGTAATGCAGTCACTTTACGCAGGTAGCTGATGTATGGTTCATGGTTCCGACTAGCTGTAGCCGCCCCCTAGTTGGTTCCCGAAACTCGTAAAATCCGCTTTTCCCATGCGATGTCAAGGACAATATTTATGATTTCATTTCAAAACTATTTTTTTTTGTTGTAACAGATTTCGACTGTATTACAGTCTACTAATTAAAGTTGTTAAACATGCTTGGTCGTGTTTGTTTTATCAACTTATTCTATTTTACCCTGTTTCTAATACCGTACTGCACCAGTAACTCTTTCTTCTCCCACTTGCGGCGAGTGGAAGACGAGCATCTCGAGGCCCCTGCTGCTTTTTGGGGTTGTCTGTTCGACTGGGTCGGTGTGGAAAGGAGTAACAGTTTTACCCTGGTGTTACGCATGGGAATGCTGCTGAGAAGCGTGGACTGACCGCAGCCTCAAACAAAGACAAGTGATTTAGCGCCCAGGAAGCGCTGTCACCCGCTGTTAATTGAGCGCCTGATATATCGCCTCGCTTCGCCTCGCCTCGCCTTACTACTTGCCTGAGTTACTACACCGAACAAGAAACTCCCCGTACCTCAAACTTCCCTAGCGGCATATTTCTCTGCCTTTGCCCTTTATTAACATTCCGTCCTCTCGCCCGGAATAGTGCCATTGTTTTACATAGTTCCCGACTTTCGCACTCATCTAGAAAAAAATCCTGAGAGAGATATATATGTGTAATTATCCCAGGACTTTAGGGTGATCAATCTAAAGATCTCGGTACACCAGCCAGGATCCGATGCGAGATCCATCCACCTCTGAAGCTCTGGCTCACCGACAATTTACTAATCACACACATCATATCCTACTATAGGAATCAGTAAGAATGCACTTGATCAAAGGTGCATGATTTTTATTTAAAACGGAGGACAATAATTAAATCTCAGCCTAAAGGCAAAAATCAAACAGATGTTAGACTCGATTCCTGGCTCCGGCACAAATTTTTCCATTCTGATCTTCTAAATTCTCTTTCATTGCCTTTAATCTGACCTTCAACTGAAGAACTTAGTCTCTATTTGTAACACTTTTTTTTTCGTTCAGATATACGCGACAAAATTGTCAAAAGCTCCAGTTAATTTCCAAATAAAATACTTTAATAATTATAAATTCATTTCACTGTCTGATAAACTCACTGAGGATGTAACACAAACCCAATAAATCCTTAAATATCATTTTTCTGACATTAAGTTTAATAATAAATTAATTAATAAAAATATGGCCCAATAATTCAGCAAATGCATTAATAAGGATTAATTAATAAATATAAATTCAAATGTTTCATCCAACTTTGTGGACTTCTTCAGGTAAATTTTCAAATGGATAGACTAAATTACTCACAGTCTAATTAGTCTATCAATTAAAAAAATAGTAAACTTGTTGATATATTTAGAATTTAGCAGTTTTGAAATGTTCCTTACGTTACGTATTTGAATATATTTTAGCTTGTTTAAGTTTATATGTAGAGGTTGACCATTGTCATCAATTATCAGCATTATTTTAAAATTGAAAAAACTGTGGAGAGAAAATAATTTATTTTACTAAGAGCTTCATATGGTTATTTAAAAATGGTCACTTTTCAACAATTTGAATTTTTTTCAATCAAACTTCTTGAACAATTCAAAACTTAATTGTTGTGTTTGAAGATATTAGCATTATGTACAAAAAGGATAAAGACAATATCTTAATATTTGTGACGCATAGAGGGTTTTTGGTACCAGAAACAGTGAAGCTGAGAAAAACACATTTTTTTCTGAAAAACAGTGATACTTTATTGAATTAGAATCAAACATATCAATTAAAATTATCCTGCAGCATATGTTGCACTTTATATATTTTCTTTGGTAGCTTCTTTTTTTTCAGTAAACTGAATTTAATATGAAAAAAAATTAAAAAGTAATTTTTTTCTTCAGATTTTGGCCGAAATTTCAGTCCCCGTGCCTCTTGATGTGAATTTTCTGGGTTATGGTAAAGTAAAGGTTGATTTTAAGTGTTGGTATTTCAAGTAAAGGTTGAATTGGAAAAATCAATGTGACTTTATAAAGAGGAAATGTGGATTGAGTGACAGTTGGTAATGTTAGTTATGAATCGAATTAAATAATGTTTGCTGAACCGGAACTCGGGTATTAATGTAGTTAGGGTAGGCGTGGTTTTTAAATAGAATTATGCTGGGAATTATTTAAGGAGGTTAGATTTTTTCTACTAATCTTCATATTATGAAAGGAAGAAAAATGATCTTCTTTGAGACATATTTTATTTTTTAATTATTTGTCTAAGAAGCAATAAAACTATTTTCAATCAGTTTCAGGAATGAAAATTTTTGAATAAATTAAATTCTGTTACCGGGGAGACAACGGAAAAACACCTAATAAAAGTTTAGAACGTCGTTGAGTTGAATAAAATATTTGAAAATTTCTGTAAAATTTTCGTTTAATTTTTAATTTTATAATATAACAAAAGTAAAGGAAATACTATTTATAATAAAGTACCGTTTGTAATAATTCTGACTGAGGAAGAAAGAAGAGGAAGGTTAAGGACGCGATCTTGTGTCACCCTTGATGAAGGGCTTTCGAAAACAGGAAGAGAGTAGCTGATGAGTTAGCCGAAAAGTTGGATGATAATTTTGGCACACGAGTCTCTCTCTGTGTGTGTGTGTGAAGTGGTGGGGAGAACAAATTAGGGTTGTGGAGTTTGTAGGGCAGAGAAACCCTCTGGGAGCGTATCTGTCAGGACCTCTGGAAATAAACATTCAGGGACGACTCGCACTTCCGACTCCAAAGCTTAAAGGCCTGTAGCCGATTATGTCTTCTAATTGTAGTTTGGCTGTTCCTCATGTTCGTGACTTCCGAATATGGTTAACTATAAATACGTAGAGAAAATACGCTGCAAATTAAAAATGTTGAAAAGGGAACTTATTGATAAAAATTTACACCCCACCCCCACAAAATGCTTCTAGGACAAACTAGTAACTTTTGAACATAAGCTGACTGATAATTGATTTTTAACTATTTACAATTAATGGATGAAAGTGGTCAAATTTTAATACTCTAGAGCTAAAATAATAGACCCATTATTTCCTAATTTTGGATGAAATAGCAAATTCACCTGAACTTGTAACATTTTGGATAGAGTTAATTGACGGCGCAATTTGAAAACACTCGAGTGAAAAATATCTCATTACTGAAGGCTTTTAAATTCCATTATTCTAAGTTATGACGTATAAGGTATAATTTTTTTTGGAAAATTTAAGTATAAGGTCGACGGGAGTAATTTTCCCCACATATGGGCTAAAATGTATTTTAAACCAGAACAAACTATTGAGGATTTTGAAGATGACAGGAATAAAATATCGAGAAATGACAGTTATGCATGACCTGTACAGATGTCAGTCAGTAGTAATTAGAATTGAAGGGCGAGAAGCGAAAGCAGAAGTCAAGAAAATAGTAATAAAAGGATGCAGTCCATGCTCTTTAACTTATATATGGAACAGCCGATGAAGAAATTTAAAAATGAATATCAAAAGGAAAATCATTCTAAGATTTCCTGATAATAGTTTGGTATTAGGGGGAGTCAGGAGAAGCCTTGGAGAACATAATAAATAGCATGGACATGGTCCTGGAGAAAGACTACAACATGAGGATTAATAGAGGGGAAACCAGTGTAATGGAGTCTAGTATGGGAAATAGAAAAGGGTTTTAGACTGGGAAGGGATATTTTGAAGGTAGGTAAGGAATTCTGCTACTTGGGCTACTTAACTAGAGTAGGGTAGCACAGGCGAGGAAGGCTTTCGCAAAAAAGAAGAATTTACTTACACCTAATATAAGTAGAAATTATTATTAAAAGTATTCTTATGGAATGCGGCGTTATAAAGGTGCGAAACGTGGACGATAGGAGCTGCAGAAAGGAAAAGAATAGAAGCTTTCAAAATGTGGTGCTGTAGGAGAATACTGAACATCAATAGGTGGATTTGAATCACTAGCGAGGACATTCTAAGCAGAGTAGAGGAAGAGAGAAAAAAATTAGAGGACTTCGGCGGAGAGAAGGGATAGATTAATAGGCCAATTTTCGAGACATGAGTGTCTTATAATATTAGCATTAGAGGGAAATGTGCTGGGTAAAAGCAGAAGAGGGGAGCCAAGCATGGAATAAGTTTATTAGGGAGAATATGGGATGTTGTAGTAATGTAAAAAATGAAAAAGCTTGTGCAAGATGGGTTACGTCAGAGAAGTCTAAGGACTGAATACCACTACAATATAAGGTCTACGGGAGAAATAATGAAAGAATTTTGACTCTCTTAAATTCAGCGGAGTATTTTCAAGACTTTTATGTTCGGTGGGAATAATATTGACACTCTTGAGGGTCGAAGGGAGTTAAAAATCATTGGTAAAAATATCACTTTAACGTATTCAAAATAAATACATCAATTAATTTTTCCAAATTATATACACAATTTTAAAAATAATTACTATGGAAAATTTGTCAAAATTGTTTGAGTATAATCTGTGAAAGTGACACACACTGTCACGTGTCATTGCGTCCTCCCCCCCTCCCAACCCATCCTATGACGTGAAAATTTGTTTTTTAATAATATTACATATTCAAATATTGAGCGAAGCGGAAATCCATTGGCGTTAAATCATTTATTTTGTGGTTTCCGGTGGACACTGCAACGAATAAATGTCAATTCCATAACAACAGATTTCCATTAAAACAATCAGCATTTTACCCTGAGCTATATTTTGTTTAATAAATTTCTAATTGGGGTCATGGAAAGCTGAATATCAGGTTTTGGAATAAATGATGATTCAATCATCCTGTTGATCCTGTATTTTTTTTTGCTGGTGATTCAACAGTTTTGAACTGTCTATTTTCAACCTCGTGTTAATAAATTGTCCCGTAATACAAACAATTTAATCTGGTGTTTAAATATGTGTGACAAATACGTAATGAGGATAATTTAAGATGATGTTAAACACGTCAAAAGTTTATGGGTGTTTTTGTTCTAGTAGTATTCAGATTGGTCTGATGCAACCCTCCATGCTAACTTAATTTCTTGTGCAAGCTTTTTCATTTCTTTATAGCTAGGACAACCTACAGCCTCCTTAATCTGCTTAGCCGATTCTATTCTTGGTCTCCCTCTTCTGTTCTTACCCCACACACTTCCCGCTAATATTAATTTTACAATACCCTCGTGCCTTTAAACATGGCTTATTAATCTAACCCTTCTCTTGGTCATCGTCCTCCATATTGTTCGCTTTTCCCCTATTCTGTTTAGAATTCCCCGGTTAGTGATTCTATCCACCCATATGATTTTCAGCATTCGCCTATAGCACCACTTTTCAAAGGCTTCTATTCATTTCCTTTCCCCAACTCCTATCGTCCACGTTTCACACCCACATAACGCCACGCACCATACTAACATTTTTAGCAATGATTTTCTAATATTCACACTTGTATTGCCCGTAAGTAAATCCCTCTGTTTCGCGAAAGCCTTCCTTGCCTGTGCCATCCTACTCTTTATGTCTACTATACTTCTACCATCCCTAGTTATTACGCTACGCAAGTAGCAGAATTCCTTAACTTCCGTCAAAATATCCCTTCCCAATCTAACACCCTTTGTTATTCCACTGTTTGCCAAACTAAACTCCATTACCTTGGTTTTCCCTGTATTAATCCTCATATTGAACTCTTTCTCCAGGACTCCGTTCATGCCATTTATTATGGTTTCTACGTCTTCTTCTGACTCCCCTAATACTACAAAATAATCGGAAATTCGTATGGTATTTATCTCTTCTCCTTGCAGTATGATTCCTTTTCCAATTCTGCTTTAACTTTTCTCGCTAAGATAGTGAAATGACTCTGCAGTCACTCGGACCTTAAATGCGTATTTCTGCACGTAAATTAGAGTAACCTAAATGTGTTTGTTCTACTGACTTAACAGAACGAAAGAGTTTCAAGTTAGTATGGGTTGAATGTATTTAAGCGTCTCGACTAAAAAAATACTACAATAATGTTTACGAAGTTGAAATTAGGGAAGGAGGTCTTTGAGTTGTTGAAATATTGCATGGGAAGTAAAATCTGGTGTTAGGGACGAGAACTTTGACGCCGGATGCAGGCGGAACCATGTGTTTCAGTTGACGACAAGTTGCAGAGTGATGTTCAGGGACTAATTGCTGGAAGGTGATGTTCCGGAAATTGTCTTCCAGTAATGAGTTTGAGTGTGTGTTAATGTGTGAGAGAGTGTGTGTCGTGAGTTGTCCGGACAACATTTTAGGATGTGTTGAAAGATTTAAAGTGGAAAATGTACGGTTTTAAAGTGATACAATGTCGGCGAATCCAGAGATGAGTTCATTAATTCCAGCTCGTATATCTGCAAATGCTGGATGCTCACCAGGGAAAGGGGACGCAGACCCTAGGAACTGCATAAATATTGCGCGAGCGGCAACTTAAGGATGACAGAGGAATAATTTATCCGCACAGGAAGAACGCCGGTCCCCATGTCGCCACAGCGCGGATGTCTTGGCGAAAATTCCACCCCTTTCCGCTATCCCACACACACACACACACATACACATACACTACCACCCTCTCCCTACTTCCCGACAGAGACGTATGGTCGGTTCCTCCTTCACTCCGGGGCTGGCCACCTCTAATTAATTAAACAAGCAATTCATTAGACATTCTCCCAGCTGGAGAGGGTGTGCAAGCAAGCAAGCAGCAGCTTCCTTGTCCCTCAACCTCCCCCCCTCCCTCCCCCTAAGTCAGCGTCGTCCCTTCTGCTGGAACGATGCGATATCTGGGAATTCAGTAGCCTTGGGCGAAATTCAGGTTGGTTGATCGAAGCGTTTGCAGCCCTGATAAACGGAGAATTATATTCCGTCGTGGAGGGTTGGCAACCCATTGCAGATAAAAATTATAAACACTCATTTACCTGTTTCTCTAATACTTCCGGGTCATACATTTAACGTTAAAACTTTACCGGAATTCAACGAAAACAATTATTATAATTTTAACTAATATTCATTCAATAAATATGAAATTAAAATACATTCAGACATCATTATAATATACAGACGAATGACGCTACCTAAAATTCAATATTAAATACTTTACTACGTCACCTTAAAAAATAATTAAATTAACGAGACAAAGATAATGAAATAATTTGTTACGTCACTTTTTAAATGAATTAACTTAACGAGACAAAGATAATGAAATAATTTGTTTCACCATAAAAGGAACATAAATGATTCTTTTAGTCATTGTTTTGGAACTATCAACAGACTTCTTTCCAATACCATTTTAGCTGTAACCGTCTCCAGTAGTAGTCCAAGAATGAATTTTTTTTTCTCTTTTCAGATCAATGAATTTTAATTCATATGTTGGGGGAAGTCGGGGCAGGACGGGATACGCTGCTTTTTACTGGGTAGTGCTGGAGGGTAGTAAACAGGGGTGTAACATTGTAACTGGTCAAGAAATGAACTCTTGTTTTGGAGTCTTACATCTGTGAATATATCATTTTTGCAGCATTTCGACAGAAGATAATTCACAAAACACGTGGTTTTAAACTCTTTAATGGTATATATACGTAAAGTAGGTGTCTTTACTTGCATATAAGTTACGTATGAACTTTAAATCTTCTTGTATTAAGGCTCGGTGAGAAACTATAAACTTAGACTAGCGTTCGGAAAGGAACGGGGCCAAATGTTACGCGGTCCTCAAGAGAAAAAGATAAAACTGATAGACTCAACTTATAATAATAATAATTTACAGGAATAGATTCAGAAAGAAAATGTACGGAGAAAAGTTGAAGAAAAATCTCTTTGTGAAACCGTAAGTTAAATGAGTAAAAGAAGAAAAACACAAAGTTTGTTAATATTTTTCTTAAATTAAATTAAATTTTATTGCACTAATTGTAAACACATAACATCCTGTCCCGTACTGCCCCGAGGTGTGAGGCACAATGGGAAAGCTGGAAGATTCTTTCTAAAATTTCATCAAAAATCTAAATTCTTTGTTTTAAGTTATATTCATATTTGAGTAAGTAAATAATAAAACAATTTAATGTTTCATACTCTTATGAAGTGATTTCTCTACCTAAAAATGGTTATTTATAACAAAATATCTTAGAAATGAAACAGTGAGGTTAGTATTTTAAATGCAAAAAAATAATTGGCAGAAAGCCAGAAATAGAAGAATTTTAATTCACAATAAGACGTTTCGTCACCCCAACTTTCGGGACGTCTACGGTTATACAATTAAAACTTTACCATAAATTTTTGTGGCCGTTACGATTTTGATTAAAGAACTGCATTGGTCCTGAAACGTGTAAACGAGACACCAATTTTTTTACTTCTTAATTTTGGTCATTCATTTTAATTTATTAAAAAAAAGATCTCTGTGAAGATGATCTTGGGAAAATCTTTGGCCGAAATCTCCTTCGTAAACGTTTACTAAATAAATAAAAATATTTTACAACATAGTTTTCTAACTTTAAAATTTACAATAAATAAAAGGACGCCCAAAAAGTCAGCATATATACTGTTATATTTTTATATAACTTTTTGGCCGTCTTTTTATTTATTGTAAATGTTTAATTATTGCGGTTACGTATATTACTGAGACTGATGAAAATTACGAATTATTCATATTAATTTTATATTTCTTATACAATACTTTTAAAAAAATTGTTTGAGGTGGTTGAATCATCATGAGCACGTAAAGAAAAGGTATAATATTATTAATTGCTTATGGGGATCGGAATAATTCACCATGTTCACGTATTTCTGAGCAAACATCTTATGTAATGGAACTGCCCTTGTAACTCTTACTGAGCAACGGTACAATTTTTTTTTCGGAGGGGGTGGGGGTTAACAGGCTACATGAGGGTGATCCTGAAGCAGGCAACTCCCCTTTAATAGCATAAGAATTTATTTGGAAAGGGGGGATGCGGAAGGTAGAGCAAGGTAGCCAAGGGTCCCTGGACTGTGGTTTAAGGTGTTTCACCTAAAGAGATGCAGGGAAAACCCTAGAAAACCTGCATAGGTTGACCTATTGGGCACTATTCTCTCGCGTCCTTCCGAATGACGGGAAACGAGTTTTCTGTGAGGTTGCAGCATTCTCTTCTCCGTCTCTCCGCCAGTTTTAGGACGCAGTGAAACATTCCACTACTTGTACCTCGGCCATTTTAATACACGACCGTCGGGTATTCGTTAAATTGGAAAATAAACCGTGGTTAAACTTTTGTTGTGTAATGTTGGAGATTTTCCCTAAGGCCCAGTGGACGTTCGCTTCTCCCTGTCTCAGTGCCTGTGGAATAAGAACGAGAGTAAAGCCAGCTGAAAGCTCTGCCCCCCTCCTGGTTTCCCCTGTCGGCGGCGGTATTTGAGTCCTTGCAAGAATGTGGGGATGATAGTACGGTGGCAGTCTTAGCGATAAACCTGGCCGACTTAACGGTAATCTTGAGGTCGTGTCTGCGAGGCGCCGACGTGGACTCGGAGGCGAAACACTCGCGAATTGAGGATCTGCAAAACCCACTCACCCGATGATGCGGTTCCAGACGGCCCACGGTCTGCATTCAGACCTTTCAACCCGAATTCCATCAGCTTATTACCCTTTGATACCGTAGTTCCTGTATCCATTAAAGAAAACAGACAAGTTTATTTATTAATGTATGCCACGACGATTCCTCCAACTGACAATTTTAATTATTAATTAATGCTTGAAAAATTCTGTTTTATTAAAGTTTATTAACACAAATAGTAATATTTTTCTAATTTACATATTTTTTCTCTATTTTACCTTGTGCTGGGTTTTAGCAATCATTAATATTCCTCCCTTCCTTCACGGCACTACAGCCCTGTGTAGGTCTTTGTCTCCTTCACAGTACGATATTTCCTCCCCATTCTATCACTTTCTTAATCTTCAGATCGTCTATCACATCCTCAAATTCATCTCGTTATTGGTCTTCCTTTCTTCCTTCTCGAATATAGCCTTGATTTGAAAACTTTTGACGGTGTTCTATTTGTGTCCATACGATTTAGTTGGCCCATCCATTGCAGCCTTAAGGATTTTATGTATCATATTTTCTTTTTTCCCTTTGGTTATAATTAACCAATAATCGTTAATAGACTATTGGGAGCAGTTAATGATATTATTAAAAGAAAAGCGATATGGTTATGTATATTTTGATTACAATAATGTAAATTCTATTTATTGGTTGAGAATGTGAATAATGCAAACTGAAATCAAAATGAAGTCTTACATCGCTGTTTTGGAAATTGTGTGATCCATAAATAGTTTTTAGGTGACGGTCGAAGACAGAAATAGTAGTGGGGGAGGAATTTATTAAAATTTCAGCAGAATACATTCAATATTTGCAATGCTTTATAATGGAAATTAAGAAACAAAATCTTTTGATTTCGTCCCTCGTTTTTCATAGTGAATCGTTCTTGAGAGTTTTTCAATCACTCAACAAGTGTTGAAAAACGTTGTTTGTCTATTAAGATTGTAATTTATTATTCATTTTTAGTGTCCATTACCTGTTAACCAAGCGAGGCGTATTAATACATCAAACGTACGGGTTGGACATACGTCCTCAAAATATATGTTGCGTCCTGGAACGGGCGGGACGTATATTTTCGAACAGCAAAGGTATATTAGTCATCCCTGCAGTTCTCGACATTTTTACATATATATTTTAATTAAAAAAACTCAATATTTATATTTTCTTTGAGTCCTTTTGCTTACTGTTCTCTAATAGTTCACTTTTTATATTTTTTATTGTGTATCTAAATAATTAATATTTATTTTTTGGAATCTCTATAATTGTTTGTAAAATTATAATTTTTTAATTCGATGTTTCCATTTTTTGTTGGTATTCTAATTTATTTATTTATTTGTAATTTTGTATTTTCTTTGTTTTTTATATATAAATACTTGAAAAAATATACATTTCATAGTCTTTTTATTTATATTAAGCATAAATAAAAATAATATTAAATTACTACCAGGGGGCGTAACGTACTGACACGTCCTAGTGGAAGAGTTCGCACCCGTTATAAGTTGCGTGATTGAAAAGGGAATTCCCCGGTTAATATAGTGGATTAATTGAACTCCTTTTACCCTGTCTGCATTGCCTCTAACACTTTAGAGACAATATAAATTGTCTGTCAATTCCTGCTACCGGCGTCTGAACTACTTGCGCCCAACTTATTTCATAGTTGTGACGTCACCTGAAAACATTAGCGACGTCGAGGCAGTCGGTAAAGCAGCTCGCCCGCGGCGTCTGACGGTCCATATTAAGATCTTTGAGGCGGGGTAGCATGGTGGTTGAGGTCCTCCGCATCTTGAGGAGGCCAATCGATGGCGGCTGGCCGCTGTCCACAAGACGTCTTGAGGCTAGCCACTCGATACACACAGCCTTGCCCGCAATTACGTACCGACCGCCGACCGACGCCGCTCTGCCTCGGCAAATCTCAGGATTCTGTCTGTGCTGGACCACTGGCTGCTCTGCTCTCTGCCTCCCTCTGTCCACCACCAGTGACTTGGATTCCTCCATCCTCTACATTCTTTTTTGTCCTCATACTTGTCCAAAATTATTTGACGTCTCATTTACCCTACACATTACACATCAGGTCGATCCCTAAGCATCTTTTTATTTAAAAGAACACTGGTAGTGATAACGGACTGGCATCAATTACCAGTCTACAAGACGGTAATTAATTTAAAAAGAAGAATTAATACATTTAATAGATGTTACACGTCTGTTTTGTGTGTATGTGTTGTTATTTGTGTTACCTTTTCATACCCGCATAACGACCACATCGCATAACCTGCCTAATCTACTTAGCATATTCCATCCTTTCTCTCCCCATTCTCTTCTTACCTCACATACTTCCCTCTTATTCTAATTTTACAAGACCCTCATGTCTCAAAACGTGGCCTCTTAATCTGTCCCATCTCTTCGTAAAACGTCCTTTCGTGTTGTTCGCTCTTCCCCTATTCAGCTTTGGACTTCGTCTTTAGTGATTCGATCCACCCAAATGATTTTCAGCATTCTCCTATAGCGCCACATTTCATGTGCTTCTATTCTTTTCCTTTCTGTAACTCCTACAGTCAACGCTTCGCGCCATATAACGCTAAACTCCATACGAACATTTTTAGTAACGATTTCCTAATAATCACACATATATTACCGGATAGTAATTTTTTTTTCGAAAGCCTTCCTTGCCTGTGCTTACCTTCTCTTGTTATCATGCTGCCCAAGTAGCATAATTCCTTAACGTTCTTCAAAATATCCCTTCCCAATCTAACAGCCTTTGTTATTCCAGTTTCCCATAATACACTTCATCATCTTAGCTTTCCCTCGATTAATCCTGATATTGATGTCTTTCTCCAGGACCACGTTCATGCCTTTTATTATGGTTTCCAAGTCTTCCTCTGACTCCCTAATACTACAATAACGTAGCAAAGCGAAAGGTTATTATTTTTTATTGTGTAACGTTGCTATGATTTAAAAAAAAATTAAAAAAATTTTTGGAAATCACTGAATGCAGTAACAATTTTTTTTATTTTTTTCACTAATTATACGTATAATCTAGACAGAAAATTTTTAAATTTAATTTCCTTCGTGTATTCCAGGCTTCTAGTCTTCTAACCCTAATTGTTTCTTCCCTTACTTTCTCTTTGTTAATGACGTAGAGTACCTGACGAGCTTTCCTTTCCTTTCACCGTCCATTTTTGTGTTGTGTATAGTTGTACATGAGGCGCGTGTGGTTGTTGCCCGGAGCAGCCTTCAGAGCTGATGTGCAGTGCTGTCTCTTTTAGGACAACAGCAGCAGTTCCACGCCTTCGCCTTCGGACAGAGGCCCTTCCTCTCTGGACACTTCGGCAGTCCTCTGGATCCTCTGCAGAGGGCGGCCAGCGATCCTCTGTCAGGGTCACTCAGCTTTCGTATGCCGGCCATGTCTAACTGCCAGAGTGAGTATGCACAAAGTAAGCTAAACCTTTACGACAATCACTATTATTATTTATATTATATTTTAAGTTTTTATCTAAGTGACAACACGTTCGTCAGAACGAAGGAGTCATTCAGGTTGTCTGCTGAACAAGACAGACCACACCCCTATTAATATTTAAGTTTACTACAACTTTCAGCATTCAATATGATTGTTTTTTCTAACAAAAAAACGCGATGAAATTCTCTAATTTCATCTTATTTTCATGGAGAGAGACTTTTACTACCCTTATTAAGGTACTGTTGTAATAGCAATTTTATTATATATATACTTGGTACAACAATTTACTCAATTCAATCCTATATATTTTTAAAGGAAATTCGTGTTACAATTACAACATTAGCTTCTGAACTGGGCTCAGCGCTTACGGTCCTCTAAGTGGAGGAAGGTTTCGCAGTGATTATGATTTGGCAATCGTTTACCGTCTCGCGGCGTTTGCTAGCTTGGCGGTAAGGAAGTCGCGGGTACAGATGTGGTGGGAATCAATCGGTTGGACGTAGATATGCTTCTTCTTCTTCCTTGATTCTGGAGCCAATTCAGGAGGACACATTATTAGTTTCGGGCCATGACGTCACAAACATCCAAGCCGATGCTAGGATTCGAACTCGTTGTGAGGCAAGGATGTTAGGTACCATTTCCCCTGGCTACTATGCTGATTCAGCCTCATGGACCATTTGTTCATGCTCCTACATTTCACATTACTACTTCAACCGTACTCGTGCGCCTCTAAACTGCAGTGTCTTTGCCTTCTCCATTCGTTATTGTTCCACAGGGTGAGATACCCGAAACTTTAAGGGACCTCGACATCTGTTAGTATCTCAATTCGTTCCTGATCACGAATGGACATGCAATATGCTCAAGATCCTTTTCCCACGCAAACTGTGAAGTTCTTCTTACCAAAAATCCCAAAAATAAATATTTAATAGTACTTCATTACACTGTAATTTTGTTTATGTACGTTTAGGTAACAGTAAAATTTTGTGGCGGCGAAAATATGCCAAGTCTTCTAATTTAATATTTACACAAGTGGTCCCAAAAGTTGTTGACGAACGTTTTATTTTTATTTTACATCAAAAAGAAGCAAATATTAGATATGATATAACGAGATGAATCAGAAATTTACGGGTTTAAAATTTTGGAAGTTACTTTTACGACGTATGAGGTACAGTAAGTAACCTTTGGATGTTTGTACTATTATCTAATAGAGTTTTTAGAAAAATGTTCTATCTGCTTAAGTATTTTCCACTATACCTCATGATGACACTTGCGATTCTTACAAATAAAAAATCACGCGTCACTTACCACTTAGCACTGAAAACTGGATGTTGATGTTGGCAGCTGGACCCCACAGCTGGATGCCATAGGTCCAGATGGGTTTGAAGACTGTGTTGTAGTGGAGGAGCTTGTTGGATAGGGCTATTTTGGGTTTTAAATGACGATAGTTACCGCCATACCAATTAATGGACGTGACGAATAGGATGTGTCTTTGATTGCAACTGCGTGGCCATTACACATATTTGTAATTATAAAAGGATGAAGATAACCGGTTTACACGTGCAACATTATTCATTAAGAATCTAAAGGAAATGATTCCTTAACAAGTTTCAAGAAGAAAAGAGTTGATATTAGGAGACTAAGGGATTAATATAGGGTTCCTGTTGACGAGAATCTAGGAAAACGTTTTCATATTTAGAATTGATTAACAAGTTTCAAGAAGAAAAGAGTTGATATTAGGAGACTAAGGGATGACGAGAATCGGAAGAAGCAGCGCAGCACTGTATAGTGGCAGGATTGTTCGGTCGGGAATCGATTCCGTTCACGTTGCTTTCAAAGATCTGTGTGTGAAAGGAGGACAGGGAGGAGGGGAGGTAACATACAGACACACACACACAATGCTCTCGTTAACGAAGCTCATCTCCGTGCAGATCACGAATCCAACCCCTCTGATTAGGAAACGTAACTCAGATTTCAAACTGCATCCCCTATCCCGTCTCCCGTCCCTCATCCGAAAACAAGCAAATCACTTAAATTATATCGCTCTCCGGCGCCTAGCTCGGGGTGCTGGTCGGAATGATGATCAACCGCCCCCTCCCCCCTCTGCGCCACCCCCCTTGCATTATTCCGCAACACCCTCCGGAATTGCAGTGGATATGCCCATAAATCGCCCGCCCCATTGTGCTCCGGCCGCGGACTCTGTCGATTGATATTCAACCTTTCACGCCAACCCCGAAATATTATTTATCAGCGCCCGAGCACATGAACTCAACCCTTTCACCCCTCCCTGCCCCGTCAACGATCCATCACGCACTCGTTTCCACTGTGGTCAGGTTGGACCTTTTCTCTCTCACTCAGCCCTAAATTCCGTCGCGATTTCCACCGCGAGCATTCGTGCGACGAGTTTATTCATTTGGGTCGTGATTTCTTTCTGGGCGAACTACATCAGTGGCCGCCCTCGGTCTCATTTACGTGGAGCAGGGAGGCCCGTGACTCTCAACAACGATAAACACTCTGTGAATACTCGCAGACTTTGATACACTCAATTCAAAAGCACATTTCGTCATCTAACATTGTTCAGAAAACTGGAATAATCAACTCGAGGTCAACTGAATCGAAGAAACAAAAACGACATTCTCCATCCAGTTGTGCTTTGAAGGACGCACATCCTACCTTATTTTGGTAAACAGGTTACGTGGGGGTGATCCTGAATTAGGCTTTCTTTTGGGTTAACAGGCTACATGAGGGTGATCCTGAAACAGGCTACTCCCCTTTAATAGCATAGGAAGGGAACTGAAAAGTGGAGATGCGGAAGGTAGATCAAGGCAGTTTATTAGTTTGTAGAATGCATGAGAGCAGGAACCTGGAAACTAAAAAATACGTTATTTAAGTATCAAATCTCGATTACTGAATACATCAGACGTATGCTACTGCGAATACTACAGTTCCCTGTGTTTGGTAAGTCATGCATCAAGAATTATACCTAGGAGGATGAATATAAAACTAGAAGAACAATAGTCGGAACAATTTGGATTTATAAGAGGAGTAGGAAGGTGAGACACCGAGTAGGATCCTTAAACCATAGCCCGGGATCCCTAGTCAACCCTTGATTACCTTGCTCTACCTTCTACATCCCCCCATTTCATTTCCCTTTCTATGCTATTAATGGGGATAGTTTCCCTTTATATGCTATTAAATTTGTGTTGTGACATTGAATAGGAAAAAAATTATAGAAACCCATGTAAACTTTTATTTATTTTGTAGATCCAAAAAAGGGGTTGGACAACGTAAACTGGAAAATATCTTGTTTAATATGCTAATAATAACTGACATTGCTTAATGGGAGAGAAGGTTTACTTACAATATGCAATAAGGGCGAGTCGAAATTGTAGGAGAACCAAAATAACTCCAATATTTAGGCAGTGATGAGACACACAGAAGAAAGAAATAGTGAGTATAAAAGGGCAGGCGAAGTATGAATTTAAAAACAGAAAAATCTAGACGAAGAGTTTTGGGGTGATGAAGTTCGTTGTCCACGACGGCGTTTCAACGGCCGACACTGCCATCTTCTTCAGGTGAAGTGCCGTCAATGTTGGTTTACATAGTCACGGTCCAGATATCGCCAAACAATTTAAGCATTGAAGTGAGAAATAATTCTTTATGGTCGTCGTTTGAAGTATTGCATTTTACGCGAGGGAAACATGGACCATGCTTAGATCATGATGAATCACTCCATACGTGTGACATTATAATTCAGTAAATATCGTAATCCAGGTTTCCTTTAACTATTTGATTACTTTGATGAAGTGACCTATTTGTAGTAACGATAAAGCACATACTGAATACCTCAGATCAGAGAGGGGGAACTCGCCCCCTCAGAAAATTTCCATTTAGGTTCCAGGTTCATTGCAACCTATTATAAAAGATATAAATCGTTCGTATTCTCTTGGAATTTCAACTACGGACTGACAGCTACTCGTCATAAGTGTCTCTGAGTGCAACGTTATCGTATGGAAGACCCTAATAATTGCTAATGGAACGTTAAAAAACCCTAAAAAAAGTATCTTTGTAAAGATGGTGATTTGTCAAAGTCTTCGGATAGCATAAGTGAAAATCTTGAGCGAGATCCCGTTGTGAAATGATCTTCGGAGACGTCGTGGAGGCTTGTGAAACATGGTGTAGAGGGAAATTAATAAATGAGGGGAGATGATTCTTGCAAAAATGTGTAACAAGGGTGAGCTGTATTATTAGAGCACACTCTTAGACACGAGGAAACTAATGAAGAGAGTAACTGAGAGTCAGGTTGACGGGAAATGTTTCAGAGGAAGGTTTGGTTTAAAATTAGAAAAAAAGTTATAGAACCCAACTCAAGAGGAAAAAAAGTGAAGCGTTGGCGTTGGCTAACGGCTGTTTATCGTAACATTCAACTGTACACCTTAATAATGGTTAACAATGAGGAAGATGGATTCTACATTACCGTTGATCAGCTGTGTTCTTGATGTTTGAAGGTTACATACAGATCGGTGTATTTTGCAGAGGGTTCTAGCATCTAGAGTGCGGATCAGGGTCGCAGGTATCAGCATGGAAGAAGGACACTTGTTAATATGGCGACGACAACAGGACACGCTCTCGATATTAACAACCTCGCCAAAGGATTTGAGGGGAATCGGAAAGGGGCGTAGAACTGCGCAATAATCTAAATTACGAAGCCAGACAGCCACCCCCACGGTCCAGGACCTCATTTCGTCCTCGCAAGAGTTTTTATTAATGTCGCCGCCGCCGCTGCTGAGAGAGCTGATTATTAATTAATTTTTAGGTCGCCTGAGGGGAAACCTATTCATTTTCTCCGCTCAGACGCTTGCTGCTGCTGCTGCAGCAGCTCAACGATTTCTGTTTCATCCCTTGGCCCTTATATTAAAACCCATAAAAGCCGTGGCCGGGGCTTTGAAGTCCGCTGATGACAACGCCAGGTACCGCCGCGGCGCCGGCGTCGCTCACAGCGGTGCAGCTTTCCCCCGCAGCTCTCACGACGGTCATGTCACAGCTTACAGAGCTCAAGACTCTGCCAAATAACCACTTATGCAAGAAACCTCGAGAACTCACTTGATCACAGCCACAGCCTAAATAGCGAAATCTACTGAAATATAATACGTATGTACAATTGATAAAGAAATCCTGAGAAAAAATTACATTACTTGTAGAAACTTATATTAATATTAAAGAAAATAAAATTGACTGAGAGTGACCCAACGCGTCGAATTTATAAGGCGTAAAATGAACGCCACACTCGCGAAAACCAAACAGTATCTTAACTTTTGGAAATTGTTTGTAATATTTAAGCATTAATATCCCGGACATCGCCGGGCAGCCAGCTTGAAGCACTGTCGATTTTGATAGTCGAAGGGTTGTATACAACTTATGACTCTTGGGCTCAGATGTTAAAAATGAAATGTGTTGTCAGTTAAGTCACGAATATTTTTATTATATGAATACTGGTAATAAATTTTATATTGAACTAAATACCCGAAGTATCTTCCCTAATAATTTCCGAAACTCTTTATTTGTTTTTAAATTATGTATTTTATATTCCAAAATTATTTAATTACATAAAGACTGAATTTATAGTTTAATTCTAATTAAATTCCAAATTTTCATAATTAATTTAAAAATTATTTAATTTGGTAATTTCTGTTTGTATGTTAGTCATCTGTTAATGGTTCTCAAGCTTAATCTATACTTTATTTTCAAAACGATTCATTATAAATAGTTTTATATTAAATAACACCCGTTTGGATCTCAAAAGTATTAGGGATGTAACTTGAATCGTAAATGTGAATAGTAAAATTTTATTTAATTTTTTTTGACTTGCTTTACCGCAAATAATAGTATTTATTCATTAATGTGTCAGATAAAATTGAATATTAGTTCTTGATTGAAAAAATTAAGTTAAGGATGACAATTTCAGAGACAGGAAATGTTTTGGATTATCGAAGTAATGGCGACGACTGTCAATTTTATTTTCCTTGCTGACGCAAATATAACGGAGCAGGTCTTCTTATCCAAAATCCATTCGGGTAATATCATGCCTACTTATTTAAAGGGGGAGATCGACCTATTTGTAGTAACGATAAAGCACATACTGAATACCTGTCACACTCACTCGGGTCGTGAACCCTCAGATCAGAGAGGGGGAACTCGCCCCCTCAGAAAATTTCCATTCAGGTTCCAGGTTCATTGCAACCTATTATAAAAGATATAAATCGTTCGTATTCTCTTGAAATCTCAACTACGGACTGAGACCTACTCGTCATAAATGTCCCTGAGAGTAAGGTGATCGAATGGAAGACCCTAATAATAGCTAAGGGAATGTTAAAACAAACTAAAAAAGTACGGTTCACTGGAAGCAGTGTTGATATAAATAATTATTAAGATCCGACTGTTTCTCAGAAAAATTAAATATTTATGTTTCTAAAATAGAAAAATAGCTGAATAACGGTCCATTGTAACCTATAAAATTAGCCAGCACATTTGCAATCGTAATTTTTCCATGTTGTTGTCTTTTCATTTCCTTATAATTAGCACAACCCACATCTTCCCTAATCTGTTTAGCCTATTCCATCCTTGGCCACCCTCTTCTGTTCTTAGCCCACACACTTCCCTCTAATGCTAATTTTACAAGACCTTCGTGTCTTAAAACGTGGCCTATTAATTTGTCCCTTCTCTTAGCCAACGTCCTCCATATTGTTTACTTTTCCTCTATTCTGTTTAGAACTTCCTCGTTTGTCATTCTATCCACCCATCTGATTTTACAGCATTCACCTATAGCGCTTTGTTTAAAAGGCTTATATTTTTTTCCTTTCTCCAACTCCTATCGTCCACGTTTCGCGCCCATATAACACCACGTTTCATACGAACATTTTTAGTAACGTTTTCCTAATATTCACACTTATATTACCCGTAAGTAAATCACTCTGTTTCGCGAAAGCCTTCCTTGCCTTTGATATTCTTCTCTTTATGTCTACTATATTTCTACCATCCCTAGTTATTACGCTTCCCAAGTAGCGGAATTCCTTAACTTCCGTCAAAATATCCCTTCCCAATCTTTGTTATTCCACTGTTTCCCATACTACACTCCATTACCTTCGTTTTGGCTCTATTAATCCTCATATTGAACTATTTCTCCAGGACTCCGTTCATGCCATTTATTATGGTTTCCAATTCTTCTTCTGACTCCCCTAATACTTCAATATCGTCTTCAAAGCGTAAGGGTTTTATTTCTTCTCCTTGAAGTATGATTGATATTCCATATTTTGTTTTAACTTTCTTCATCGCCTGTTCCTTACTGTTTTTCCTTATTGTTGGGATTCCCAAATTAAATCACCCGAAATCGTGTGTTACCGTGTACCAGGGCTGTAACCGTAACAGAAGATGAAATGCAACACGCCACCGCAACTCAAACGAGGAAACCACCGCGAAACACGCCAGTGCAATTCCAGAAGAGAAATATGTGAAAGAGGAAATTGTTTCGTCTGTAAAGTGTTTTCCTAGACCACTTATCTATTGTCAATGACTGCAAATTTTTTCGCCTATTTAGAGCTTTATTAAAAATGGAATTGTATACGTTCCGTGATCTGAGACCTCGGTCGTTAACTTAAATGGTTTTGGGCTTTGCAGATACACTTATCTAAGGATTTTTTCTAAATCTAAATGTACACTTTCTTGCCTTTTCAATAATTTGTTCTATTTAGATAGCGCAACAGGTTAGTAAATAGGGGTGGAACATTGTAACTGATCAAGGAAGCCGACTTAAGCAAGTTCCAACTCTTCCTTGAGAATAAACCCTTTTTTTACGTCATACATTTGTAAGATTTTTGCAGTATTTCGACAGGAGGTAATCTGTTAACTCTTTAATGGTATATAATTGTAAAATTTAGCTGCATATAATTTAAGCATAAGGTTAAAATCTGTTCGTACTAAGGCTAGGTTAAACACCTTAAACTGAGACTAAACAGTGTGTGGGGCGGAACGGAATACTACTGTATAAGGCAAAATGTAACGTGTTCCTCAAGAGAAAGAAAAAGAAGGAAAAGCAGAAAGTCTCACCGTAGAAGAAAGAATTACAGGTTTCTGTTCCCTAAAAAGAATAGATCAAGAAAGAAAATGAATGGAAAAAATAGAAACATGTTTGCAAATTCACTGCTGTTGCAAAAACAGTCTCTTTGCGAAGGTAAAAAATAGATACACCGGGCAACCGTATGGTAAATAAGAAAAAACAAAAAAAAATATTGCACTAATTGTAAATACAAAAAATTCTATCCCTGCGGTGGGACAGAACGACAAATTTGAATGTTTCTTTTTAAAAATTCATCAAAAATTGCTTTAAGTTATATTGATATTAGAATAGGTACGTAATATAAGAAACTAATGTTTTATATTTTTATTAAGAGATTTTTCTTTCTCCATAATTTTACAAAAAATTTAAACATACCGTTCCGCCCCGATTTCCCATAACTTTAAATTATTTTAAAGTAATTACTTTGGCAGCTTTCGTTTTCCGTTTTTGATAAATCAGTAGCATCTCACTACTTTCAATGTTTACTCCGAGTCGCGTTGTTTCGTTAAATTTAAATTTCTGCTTTTTAAATTCCACCCTCGTCCTTCATCACTCTGAATTTGTTTCGTAATTGAATGTCGTTCAAACCAAAATGCTATTCGACGTATTTGATCTTATTTTGTAGCATTCACAAAGGGCCTTTTATGGAACCTAATATTCCACAAGCAGATTATTGAAAAAGTTTGCGTCCCATCGCATCCGCAAGTTGCTAATGAATTTTGCTTCCCGAGAGCCTCTGTGGCACAATACATTGGGTTTCGCAATTGACTTCATCAAACTGAGTAATCTATACACTAAAATTTATCTTTTTTTTTTGATTAGCTTTATTAGAATTTACTAGGTTCCATTGTAATGCACGCCTTGTTGAAATACTTCCTGTATCATCTAAAACACTTTCCTCTTTTCTATCTTGGCAGCACAAATTTCTTTCAAGTCAGTGTTTAGTGACTTATTTCAAATGTTCTCTGAAAAAAAATTCTTTGACAAAACTTGACGCCTCCTTGAAACCATAATTAATCAACTTGTTAGTAGCCTTTGCTAATTGGCCGCCATTATATTCGAAACTCTCAATTGGTGACTGACCAGCACGATTCCCGTCGTCCATTTCATACTTTAACTAATTTATTATACTTATAAATGCAAACATACGTTACTGACTACTTGCGTGGCGATGAAACACAAAAACGTTGACCCCTATGGAAACATTTTAAATTACGAACTTTCAGCAAACATTCCAGCGGACTGAAATTGAAACGAAATTAATCAAACAATCAGATAAATACGTACGAATGATTAAAAAAAGGAGTAATTTTACAATTAATTGTGTGGGTAATCACATATTTAAAATAATTGCACTTTGAATAGTGGGTGCTGCTAAAAGATAATTAAACATTGTTAATCACGTATTTTGTATTATTAAATGGGGTTATAAAAATAAAAAGAGTGAACGTATCCAAATTAAAGTCTGGAAATAGTGGAAAATGCATATATATATATAGTGGTAGTAGAACAAAAAATTAAAACTAATAGGTTCTTTTCCACAAAATATTTAAATTTTTTTTTAAAAGTTCAGACGTTTTCCTAAAACTTGTTTTAGGAAATAATAAAAAGAAAACAACGACAATATCAGAAAAAATTTTGGTATATAGACCAAATTTAATTTCATCTCTTAAATTTAGAATGAACAAGGATACCAAATTATTAATCGTTAGAAACAAATATTAAAATTTTAAAACATACACGGGAGAGTTTGTAAAATCGTAAACAATTTAATTTCACTATAAATAAAATACAGGAAATGTATAAAAGTAAGAAATAGAAGAATTTAAAAACGTTACGTCCACAAAATTTAGGGGCCTCTTGTGGTTAGTAATTGAAATGTTATTATTTCGTGTTTCTATCGCAACTCTGGGGTGGAAAATTTAAAAATTCTTCTAGTTTTGAATTATTTTTCAATTCTTTGTATTTAATGTTTATGGCAATATTCAGCAAAGGCTCCAGTTTTCAAAATTCAATATCCAAATAAAAATTTTAAGTACTTTTTTAATATTCCATAGCGGATGATAAGAAACCCTTAAGTACAGGGTACAGAAAAAACAGCTAAATAATTAAATTTTGAGGACAAATGTTATTTATTGAATTTACAGGAATTGGAATATATAAAATAAAACGAAAAATCTTGTTCTATTTTATTTAATTTTATTACATTGTTTTTGACTTCTTTACCGTTTTATATTGGTTTAACTTATGAATGGAATCATTAAATTAGTTTGACTTGTTTTTTTATAATAAATCACACAAAAATTATATCAAGTCAGAAATGGAATATTTAATTTGGAAACGTTTCGTCCCCTAACTTTCGGGTTTTCCTAAGTACTTTAAATTTTAAAATTATTCTATTTTTGACTTTTTATCATTCTTTAGAGTTTATTTATAACATTAAGTCAGTTTAATTCAGCTATTTAATTTACAATTCTGTTTTCATCAAGATGTTTTTGGGAATATTTGTCAAAGTCTGGAATTTTCAAAATTAAAATTTCTAAAAAAATTTTTTAGTATCTTTGCATTATTCTATTGTGACTCATAAGAGACCTTTAGGTAAAGGGCACAAAAATATGCTAAATAATTAAATTTTGGAGAGAAATGTAATTATTACAGGAAATGGAATTTATATATATATATGATACGGAACTTTATGTAATTTTATTATATTTTATTACACTGTTTCTGACTTTTTCACCGGATTATTTTATTGATTTTAACTTACAAACGAAGTCACTTAATTAATATGACTTATTTTCTTGTAAATAGATCACAAAGTATAGCCAAAAGTTAGAAACTAAATAATTTTATTTGTTTACGTTTCGACTCCCAACTTTCACGACCTCAGCTATTCTGTAATTAAAATATATAAAATTGTTTTGTCCCCAAAATTTGCAGCAGCAACAATACATTTTTTAAAATTATATTTTAAATAAAGAACTAAGAAAGTCTTGAAAGTTGGGGGACGTAACGGTTTTAAATAGAATTAATCTACTTCTGACTATGGTCCTAAATTTGTGTTTCACTTGATTTTATTAATCTTAGAGAAATATAATTTAATCATTTGTCTCTTTTTCAGTAAAGAGCGTGTATAAAATTAAATACGAATACATAGAATAATTTAATTTGAATTAAAACGTTTCGTTGCCATCTCTTCAGTTCCTTATTATCTAGTAAAAAATTGTGTTGCTGCCGCAACAATTCGGGGATGAAATTTTGTGGGAAGCTGGTGTCTAAAACGTTTGAAATCAAATTAAATTCATCTATTTCTGATTTTGGCTCATCTTTGTATTTTATTTATAACTATCTGGGGATTTGGCGTTTCCCGGGTATTTATTTATATTATCCCTGTACTTTATTTTTTTATTGTAAACGTTTGTCGTAAAGACAATCAGTTTGAAAAAAAAATTCAATATACACCATATTAAAATAAAGAATACAAAATACATTATTTAATTCTTGGTCAACACATAACTAAACCTACATCGAATCTCAAATATACTCGTAGTATCTCGAGAGAGTTCAAAATACCTGCCGGTACAAATCCAGGAATAAATACGTACTGTATTTTCAGTATTCTGAGAGAATAAAAATATTCCCCCATTAAATGGCTGAATTTTTATTTAAATCGCATATTAAAGACGATGATACAACTCAGTTTCGGCATCAAACTCGATAGTTTCCATTTTATTATCATATTAGCAATTACTAAATTTTAAAATTTATCTGACACTAAAAAATAAAACCATTTTATCAATATAGGTATACATCGAATCGACTATACAAAGCAGTTCAGTTTTTCTCAGCCCTGCTGCAACAATAAGTGGGATGAATGATATTGACTTATAACTCGCAGTCGGTTTACACGCCGTGGCCATTCCAAGAAATATTGCCATAGAATTAATATTTTTATTTATATTCATATTATATTATGTTCTGCAGTATATCGAAATTAAATATGCACAAATATTTAAGTAAGTCTCTGTTTTTTTTTAAATCCTCAAATTTTTATTGAAAACTGTTGAGCCGTTTTGGAGCGTATTTCAGACAAACATATTGACAGACAGACATACAGACTGATAGACCGACACTTCAATTTTATGTATTGGTATAGATATGTCGGATTACCATAATAACTATTTGGCGTACATATACAATATTAGAAAATTGTTGTTGTAATTATAAGTCTTATTAGGTGGGGTTTTATTGCCAACGTCACCACAATGAATGACAAGTAGAGAAGAGACGCGTTATTCGTTTTGATGGTGACGTCTGACGCAGTTGCTCGTGAAGAACGGGCAATGGGATGCAGTGGGGTTTCCGCTTATCTTTTCTAGAGGGCGTCGCGCAATGTTGGCCAGAGTGTTGATTGTTGTTTGGGTGGACACCTCGCTAGTAGTAGTTATGGTGCACAACGTCCTGTTTACTCGCTTTGAAGTGCTGTACACAGCTGTGGCAGGACGACAGACACAGACACGCCCAACTCACGAACCTGCCACCACAGCAGACTCAATTAATTCAAAAGTCTATCTCGCAATAACGCCCGTGACAGCGACAAGCTCATCAACTTAAGGCCAGGGACTCCTTAGCAAAAAGTCATTTTAGAGAGTATTTACAACTTCAAATGGCTAACCTTTAAGAAAAATCCAGTCAGGAATAATAACCTTGTGAACTCCACACTATTTAATAGTACGTCTAAGACCAATTCAAGCGTAAAATAATAAAATTCCATGAGAACCTGAACACGGTTATGAAAAAGTTATTGCTTTAGGGTGGGGGAACCATAGAAAAAAGGAGACAGAAATGTAGGCCGTTGTCATTACACAAAACGTTTGTGGGAAACAAAACATGGCGGGGACACTCATGTTAGGCTAAGGGATTCGAATTATTTGAATAGATCTACCACGCGTATAAAATTAATACCAGGCTAAAGAGAACAAATATTGGTAAATATTCTTTCCTGGATAAGACCATTAATAACTGGAACATCCTGACTGCAACAGTGTTTGGGACAAATTCTCACCTGATATCCAGCTTTCGATATAATAAGTTACTGTAATGAACTTCCCATTTAGATCTTAAGGAATGTAATTGCCACCAGGCTATGCTTAATTGCAATTTGGAAATACGTACATTATATGAGGTTTCCAGCCAATTAAAATGTCCTCAAATATTTTACAGATTTATGTGGCCAATGACTGAAAGCTTTTTGTTTCTGTTAACGATGCTGCAATAAATTAATTTGTAAAATGTTTAAGGACATTCTAATTGGCTGTAAACTTTATAAAATAAAATAAAAACTGTCAAAGAGGCTGTTATAATTCATTTAATTATTTTTAGAGTTAACTGATAGTGAAGACTGTTTAAATGTAACTTTAGCTAAGTCCTCGGAAATGTATTGTACCCGAAACGATATGGAGGAATTCCTTCTCTTTTTCTTTTTTTTTCCACGTATCCGCCTCCATTCAGTAAAATACCTTCCTGTCGCCTCCTCTGGAGGGACAGGTAACGACCACAAAGCGATCGTTTACGGACAAATTCTGGCTTTCGCCGGACCGAATCGCACGGAATTCCTGTCCGTCGGCACATCCACCATCCCGTCGGCAAAATAGAAATATGTCGATTGAAATCCAATTAATATTCCGATTGAGTGAGCAGAGCCGGGCTGTGAAATGTGAGGTCTGCCGCCATCATCGGCTGCAATTACTTCCTGGGCATTTTCACAAACTGCTCGTTGGAAAGAGAGTGGGTAGCTTTGGTCACGCTAATGATGGCGATTTGGGGGCGGATATTGGCTTGGGATTGCTTCCTCGCTTGTCGGGGGATGAACGCGGCTTTGTTAACCCCTCCGATAAGATACAGCCCACATCGCAAAACTTACACTTAACTCCTACAAAATTGGTTTTACATATTTATGCCCGCAAAAAACTATAATACAAATTCTACCTTTCCCATTTCCTTTTTCACGTTTCAGTTATCGAAATTATTCGAAAATTACCTCAATGGAAACTGTAGTCCCTCGGTACCGTGTAATAAATAAATACAACAGTAACTAAAGTTTATTAAAACGTTTCACGAATTTAATACTTACCTCCTATAAAATTGGTTTTGCATAATTATCCCCGTAAAAGGCTATAATTTATAATCTAATTTTTACGTTTCAGTTTTCGAAAGTATTCTAAAATTGTCTTTATAGAAACTGGAGTCCCTCGGTACCGTGTATTAAATAAATACAACAGTAACTAAAGTTTATTAAAACGTTTCACGAATTTAATACTTACCTCCTACAAAATTGGTTTTGCATAATTATCCCCGCAAAAAACTATAATAGAAAATCTACCCTTCCCATTTTCCTTTTTCACGTTTCAGTTATCGAAATTATTCGAAAATTACCTCAATGGAAACTGTAGTCCCTCGGTACCGTGTAATAAATAAATACAACAGTAACTAAAGTTTATTAAAACGTTTCACGAATTTAATACTTACCTCCTACAAAATTGTTTTAGCATAATTATCTCCGTAAAAAGCTATAATTTATAATCTAATTTTCCAGTTTTCGTTTTTCACGTTTCAGTAATCGAAATTAATCTAAAATTGTCTTTATAGAAACTGGAGTCCCTCGTTATCATGTAATAAATAAATACAACAGTAACTAAAGTTTATTAAAACGTTTCACGAATTTAATTCTTACCTCCTATAAAATTGGTTTTGCATAATTATCCCCATAAAAAACTATAATTTATAATCTAATTTTCCCGTTTTGCTTTCTCACGTTTCAGTTATCGAAATAAGCCGAAAATTGTCTCAATGGAAACTGGAGTCCCTCGTTACCATGTAATAAATAAATACAACAGCTCCACGAACTTTAAAATTAGTATCTTTGCATTATCAAGGTACAACATAGGTTAATACAATTTACCAAAATTGAATTTAAGACGAATTATAAACCTGCAAGAAACTGAACTTCCTGTCGATTAAAAACGCAAAAAGACTGTCATACATTATTAATAGAAATTAAAGCAGCAGGATTCCAATAGAAAACAAAGCCTTATAACCTTTATAATTTACCATTTCCTACACCTTACGTATACGAATTAACTGTATTACTAAGCCTCCACGGCTCTATTTTTTTTCATGACGCAAAGTACTTAAAAATCATGATGATGCATCCCTGTTTGTGGCAGAAAAAGAAACCACGAAAAGGCCCGAGGAGTAATTACTAACACAAGCACATTATTTTCTTTTATCACAGCATCACGTTTCTCAAAACGTATGTAAAGAGAACCCAATTTATTTAACATGATTTTTTTTCATTTACATTTGATTAGCTTCACGTCCTACAATACTCCAATGCTTTATACTATCATTTCCATTATTACTAACGAAAATAATACAGAGGAGACAAATAGAATTCGAGTTAGGAGGAGATCAGTTTAGTTTTAAGAAGAATGTAAGGATAACAGAAGCAATATTGACTCTACCTCTAATTATAGAAGACAGGATAAGAAAAAACAGGCCTACGTTCATGTAGTTTTAGAGCAAGCCTTTGTTATTTTGAAATAGAACACACTATTAAGTATTATGAAGAGGACATGAATAAAGTATCAAAAAAGAAGGCTTATCTATAACCTCTAGTGAAGACAGTCAGCAGTAATTAGAATTTAAGGGCAAGAAAAGAAAACATTTTAGAAATTAAAATTTCACATTTGCTATTTTAATGCCTTTACCATGTAAGAAGAAAAATTCTGAGACCTACAGAAGAAAAATATAATTATAGTACTAAATTACAATTTATTTTCTTATACTTAAGTTCAGGTTTATAAATTAATAATTCATCAACAACGTTTATATCTCTTAGTTTAATATAGATATTACGTTTGATTGCAGATAAAAATATACGTTTTTTGAAGAAATTCTTCTTAGGAAAGTTCTTAAAATTTAATTTATATAATAATGACGTTTTTTAAGTATAATGTTGACGTACAAGGGAAACGCAGACAGCAGGAATCAGCTGGTCTTTGGTTCAATTGGTTGTTATTTTGTTTTTGTTAACTGATATAAAAGTACTAAGAAGCTAAAGGGTTTATTTTATTCAACTTGAAAATAATTATACGATACTTAAAAGCGTTTATTATCACATTTCCTAATCGCCGGAAAACTACTTATTTGGGATCAACATATATTTGAGTGACAACACTTGTACTTCAATCCTCGTAAAATTCACTCGTCGTTGCATGGTTTTAATTAAACCATTACGGGTGATGGCGGAAGAATGCCCTTTTTGCAGTCTTTGAACTGTTGTGATTAAACGACCCTTTGCAGCATTCGTTCTCTTTTTTCCCCACTCTAGTTTATAGCCGTGATGGGATGATAGTTAAGGGGGTGAGTTCGGTGTTTACTTTGCTACTCGCTAATGAAATGAAATTTTTGGCCAGTCAGCAGGTACTTATGTTTGTCTTTCACTTTTCACACATTAATTAAATTTTTTGGCAAAAAAAACATTTTAAAACTCCTATTGTAATTAATTTTTGTAGTCACCAATGGAGTTTCTTGTTGATGCGACAAAAACCTCATTAATTGCTCAGAAATTTACGTAGTTATCATATCTTTATTGATGTTTTACGTCTGTTTTAAATTATTGGAATTAATGTGACGACATTTAGCAGACCACTTTTTATTACGTAAACCTACGTTTCGGTACCTCTTTGTACCCTCTTCAAGGTTAACAATTCCATATTCTAACAGAAAATACCACGTTGTGCCTCGGAAGAAATAGTCAGTGCTATTGTGTGAACTATTAGTTAACATCTATTTATGATTGGTTATTTTCTTGTTCTATTAGAAGATAGAATTTTAAACCTTGAAGAGGGTACAAAGAGGTACCGAAACGTCGGCTTACGTAATAAAAACTGGTTTGTTAAAGGTAGTTTCATTAATTCCTTTACTGAACATTTTATAATTAAGTCATTCAGGACAAAAAATTTTATTATCTACTGAAAATTTTAATGAGAAGGTATAACGGTAACTTTGATAATTACAGTGTTGGAGTTTCCTTCTTTTAAACATTGTTTATAACAATTATTTTGAATTAATATTCAGCTTGTTGTAGGTAAAATTGATACTTATGCGTAATTAGTATGCCTATTAGCTGTTTATCGTTTTACATTGACCTGGAAAGATAATTCGTATTATGTAGGAAGTTTATTCCCCCACCCACTTACCATCTACTAAATTGTTATTGTTGGCGAGTATTGTTCAAAGAACTTATGTAGCGTTAGTATTTATGAGAGTATTAAGATTTTTTTGGAGGAAAAAAAATACTTCATGATAATTGAGAGTGGTGTGTATCGCGGGAAGGTATCGGCGGCGTTGGCGTGGTTGTGTTCTTGTCGAATCTGTGCTTGGCGCTGGTGTGGGGGAGTGACAGCATAGTTAGCAGCAGGCAGTGCTAGGTAGGTATGCCATACCTCCCCCACCCCCACCCCTAACAATCATTGCACGAGCTTCGCGTGAGCACGTGCCAGACAACGCCGGCGCTGTTGCCACTTCGCACTACCACACGTAACATTTCCACCAGCATTTGTCGGTTTATTCCAGCCCAAAACTCTTAAAGTTAGGGTTACTTCTTCACATATTATC
The DNA here is from genome assembly GCA_034510155.1 of Eucriotettix oculatus. Taxonomy (NCBI): domain Eukaryota; kingdom Metazoa; phylum Arthropoda; class Insecta; order Orthoptera; family Tetrigidae; genus Eucriotettix; species Eucriotettix oculatus. Next base: position 23,093,300 of record CM067379.1, read on the forward strand.
TTACCACTGTGATAAAATAGATAAGTAGTTTGTGTCATGTAACATGGCCTTTTAGTAACAATACTGGAACATTGAGAACCCTTCGAGAATAATGCGCAGTATTTTTAAAAAAACTCCAAAAAATTAATAAATAACATATTTATATCTCCCCTTAATATTACATTTATTAATCATTAATCCTACGTTAATACATGGTTGAATAATTTGCTCGCCAGATAATAAAATATAACATAAATTAATGCACTTCACCATAATCTTTTTAAAAAAATCTCTTCTAGTTTCAAATTTACGAATTCCTTTATCGAACATACCTATGTAGTTTTAGTCTACCACGTTTTAAAATCCATATCATTAATCTTAAAACTACACTTTTCTTGCGAAAGCCTTCTTTGCCTCTCCTATCCTACTCTTTTTGCCTACAACACTTCTACCACCATCCCTAGTTTTTACGCTGCCCAAGTAGCAAAATTCCTTAATTTCATTTAAACTATCCCAGTTGACCAGCATGGGCGACAGACTGCATCCTTGGCTTACTCCATTCATGATTTTCGCTTTCTTTTCTTGCCCTTCAATTCGAATCTGTATAAGCTTTGTTTCTCGATATTTTATTCCTGTTCTCTACAAAATCCTTAAAAGTTTGTTCCAGATCACATTGTCAAACACTTTTTCTTAATCCACAAATGCCATGAACGTAGGGCTATTTTTTTTCCTGTCCTGTCTATTAAAATTAGACGCAAAATGAATATTGCTTCTCTTCTCACTACATTCTCTCTAAAACCAAACTGATATTCTCCTAACTCGTATTCTATTTGTTGTTCCGTCCTCCCATATATACTATTTTCATTAAAAAATTAAAATATAATATTTATAATAATTCCCACAATTTTCAAGAGACAGTAGACAAAAATTTCTTCAAAAATTCCAAGGAAAATTGTACGCAAAACAAGGCCAGAAATGAGTCGTAAGTTAAGAGGAAGTCAAGGCCTAAAGGAGATACCGAAAGAAGATCTGGGAATCATTATTTCAGAAAAGTTAGAATTCCTCAGCATATAAAAAATCAAAACTGCCATATTTCTAATCATGAAACGTCTTAAACGTAAAGGATATAAAATAATAATATTTTATGACTAAGAAGTGGAGAATACTGGAATTTTTAGTTCATCATTTCCCGCTCCACGTCATAAAATCTTTGTACTGTGCGGAAAATAGTTTTGTCTATCTTTGTGTAGTTACAATCTAGGTTGAGCCGAAACCCTATTTTCGTGGAATTCGATTTTGTGGTCTCCTTTATGGACCCCCGTACCTTGAGGGGGTGACCAGAAATCGTTTCAGCAACTGCAACCTCCCTCCCAACAGACGTCCCCTTGTACTACACACAGCACAGCACCGCCGCCGGGGTTTCGAAATGACAGTTAAACACATTAGAGCGTGCTTAATTAGAACACTCACTCTGCTATGCAGAGCACTGTAATCCACTGTACAAATTAGGAGGAGCCCATCCAGCTTCTGCTCTGCCTCCAAGCGAACGAGGATAGATTAAGCACGCGCTATAATACCACCCTTCCTTCCTTCCTTCCTTTTTTTTATACCCGCCTCCCTCTCTCTTTTCCTGTTATTTAAGCCAACGCGGATAAGACTATTTAAAACTGCGAGTCCTGGAAGCAACACAAAACACATACGTACACGCCAGGAGAGAGAAAAAATAGAAGGAGAAAAGGGAGAGAGGAAACAGGAGGACCTGAGTTTCGTGAACGACTAATTAATGATAATTGCTCGTGACACACGCGCTGGTTGGGGAGTTTCGCCGTCACTGGGTGAGAGAGTCAGAGAGTAAAAAAGCAGAACCGGTGGATTAATCGTCCGCAAGTGAAAGTGCGAAGCGGTGTTTTTTTTAACAATGGAGGCGTGCCATGTAATTAACGCATGGCCACAGTCAACACTGAGGACTAACCTGGCAACTGGAAGTCGAATTGTTTACTTTCGTGGTGGTATAAGAATATTGATAATTTTGGAAAACGGGTTATCTCAATGCTGACCAAAGAATTTAAGGAAATTTAACGAACCAAATTGTGTCAAGGGGATGAGCGCCACTATTATGGTAAAATTTTATTATGAACTATCTGAGTGACCGGCAAAGTCCGCAATATTACTGCTTCAATATAACACTCAATTTATTTAACTTATGATACTATTAGCTTCTCGCGAACGTCGTCGTCGCCGCCGCCGCCCCTGAAGAGATTACAAAGAAAGAGGTGATACGTCACGCTGTTTTTATTATGTTTTAAATAATTTACTAATATGTATATATTAGCTTATTTATTTATTCTCTTGAGAATTTTCCTTTTATTGGCCGTCATTCTTCTCCCGCTGATTTTTAGGATCATGTTGTATCTGTTGAGTAACGGTAATCATGTTCCGTGTGTGTTTCAGACATGAGCCAGTTCGGTCTGAGCGCTTCCAACAGCCACTGGGGGTACGGATCAGCTCCGTACTCTCCCTATCTGACGGGAGCGGGTCTGGGTAGCTGTGCGGCGGGGGCGGCAGGAGGTTTCAACACCCCCGCACTCGGATTCTCAGCGGACCAGACTGCCACGGCCCCTCACGACGCGTTCGGATCCACATCAACAGTCTCTTCTCGTAAGTCACTTACCCTCTGTGAGAGTGAGCTATGGTTTCATCACATTGATGTCATCACTTGAACACTGAATGAACGTCAATATTTTTTACTTGGCAATAATATAAATATTTTGGTAATAACTAAAAATTATTTTTGTATTAAATAAAACAAGAATTACTAAACAAAAAGGTTGATAATTTTTTTAGGAAAGCGTAGACGTTTCGATCAGTTCCACGTGTTTCTTGTCAATATAAAAGGCACAGGTGTCTAATTTTTAGGTCAAAATTGTATTCTATTATGTGTTTCATGGTTTTCACTGTTATGATATTGACATTCCTTTTACGTTACAGTGCTTCCAGACACCACAGCATCTGCAACGGACCTGGACCAACATCTGGGACTCGTTACACCTTCTCACAACGCCGCCACCGCGGCTCTGGCGCACCATCAGAGCGCCGCCACAGCGTCCAACAACAACGGCACCACCGCCAACGGCAACAACCCGCACGGCCAGGATCGCGTAGGATCCTCCGGGTCTGCGGCGTCAGGGTCGGGCCTGCTGGTGCCGCGTTACCCTTCCTCGGCGGACTTCGGGTTGGGTTCCGGAGGTCCGCGATCGCTCAGCGACTCCTCGGCAGGCGAGTCTCCAGTAGGCAGCAGCGACGACATCCTCGGATCTTCACAGCATAATGGCTCCTTCCCTTCGATCATGTCAGGTCACCATCACCACCATCATCACCAAGCGACGCCCACCGCCGCCTCCGCCTACTCGGCGGGCTCCGGAGGCTCGAATCTCTACTTGGGAACGCCCGTGCTGCCGGCTTCGCTGCTCTACTCGCAGCTGTACTCGGCCCAGAACCACCATCACCACCAGTTCCACCACCCGCTGCACCACCATCATCACCACCACCACCAAGACCTGTCCGGAGGCGGCGGAGGCACCACGACGGCTTCCGACGCCGTGAACGGTCTGCTTGGGACGTGCGTGTCGGTGTCTCAGGCCGCCGCGGCTGTGGCGTCGAGCCGCGCCGTCACGGACGACGACGCCTCGCAGACGCAGCAGCGTCTTGGGGCGGGACCTCAGCAGCCGAGGACGCACTCCACGTCCAACGACAGCGTTGCTGTCTGGAGGCCGTACTAGCCACACTCTGTGACGGGGGACGACTACGTCTCCAACACTCTGACCGTCATTAATGAAGTCTGGAGGCCGTATTAAAAATGGTTCCGTGGTGATCCACTGTCAGACAACATTCATCAATTGTGTAGTCGAATAACGTCAAGTCAACATGAAGTCTTTCTGATTTAAGAGATATGTTCTGATGGCCAAACCTACATAACGAAACTTAGATTCATTCTCTAGGAGACTGAATGTGCGGACTCCTAAATCCCTCGGGAATGTGAACATGTAGGAGACACACAATGCAATGTTTACCCAGTAAAAGAAAAAATCCTCCACCTTGTCGACACTAGATGCCACCACCACTGCGTTGAATAGTATGAAAAGTTACATCATTAGCCAATTGAAGACAACATTAGAAAAAGTATTAGCTACAGACGTCGTAGCTACAGGCCCTGGTAACATGCGTCGCATCACCCGTGCTGCCTCGACATCCGTTGACTCCCCATCTACCGGGAAACATCGCCACTGTTGCCATAACCACGGCGGATCTTTTCTGGAGTGCCACGACTTTTCTCATCTGATCGTCTGAACGAGTTTGGTGACTCGAGAAAGAAGTGTGACATTTAGGGAACACCCGACGTTTAATGTAGCCGTTGCAAAGACACAAAATCTCCCGACAGAGTAAACGTAAAGGTGCTTGTGTTCTTTCAAAAGACTTGAGGTCAACCATCCCGTCACTCTGACGACCACAGTGTCTTACATGGTGGCAACCTTTGGGATCATCTGACTCCCTGTACATAGAAAACGCAGGAAAGAGGACGACGGGTTCACAATTTGTACATCCGCGTCAAAGACATGTATGCTTTAAAAAAAGTGAAAGTTTGTGCTAAACGTGAGAGGGACTCGAATAAACGAAGAGGACAGAGAGTATCAGTGCAATATATAAAAAGTGTTGTTCAAATTTTTAAAAATAACTGAACGTACGTACTTGGCCCACGTGGCAATAAATTATGTAAATATATTTAATTCAAAAGTGAATATAGTAATACCGCAAAAGGAGAGGAATATATTCCCTCCTTCTTGCTTATATGTCTTCAGATGTTACAAAAAAATAGCATTCTATCTTGGAAACTGTGTTTTTATTTAATTTATTATCGATCGAGGTTAATTTGTTTGAAATAAATAATTATAGCAGTTGTTTTGTAATTCAAAAATATTAACGGTGGGATGAAAAATTAATTATAAGTTTTATTGTCTGTACTGGAGCTGTAAATTTCAGTCAGACCCAAGTTTCTTGTTAGATATTTTTTATTCTACAACACGTATCATCGTTCCTGGACGTTCTCTCACTTTTTACACTTTAAATTTCTAAAAAATTCAATAATTTTTATATTCTTCTTATTTTCCTTCAAATAGTTTCAGACAAGTCTTCTTTATGACGTAGTTCTTCTCTCACAGTTTTTGAAAATAAATAAATGGAACCCTTTCTGGAAACTCTTTAGTTCAATCAGACGTCAAGTTAATTTAGAATGTGAAAAAAATTAACCTTCCAAAATCCACCTCCTCAAGTCATTATATCAGGGTTTTTTCCTTTTGTAGTATTTCATATTTCTTTTACTGAACAAACTGACTATTTTTTTAATTCTTTAACATTATTTTTTCAACCATTTTTGTGAGACTTGATTATATTTCAATGAATTTCAAAGGATTATTTTATCAGTCAACGATACGCTTCATCATAATAATTATTTTTCTGTTATTTACCTACAGGTTGTAAAGTCCTTTTTACTGACCACCGGACATTTAAAAATAAAATCTAGTCATTCCTTGCACGAAGTAACCTAATTAATTCCCCTCCAAAATGAGAGCTTTGGTACAGGACAGACATTAATTTATGTTTTACGTATGTTATGGATCAAACCACAATTCATAAATGTAACTTCAAGGGAAATTGTAAGAGGAATCATTTTTAAAAAATTATAAAGAATCAAAAATTAACCAACGGTGGTTACGAGTTTTTTTAATTAAGCGTATTGTAATTTATCTGATTGTTTAAAAACAATGTCTGTTTGTATTTTATCAAGTGTTTGTGCGTTTCGTTAGCATTTTATTCGGTGTTGGTGGTTTTTAAAAATTTTGAAGCTTATGAATGTTGTTCTTATTTGTTGAATTTTTCTGTTTCAACCCCGTCTAACTTAATTGTTATAGTTTTTTCCTGGATGTTAACCGAACGATCGCAAAGCCATTACGTAAATGTCTTTTTCTTTGTATTCATCGATAAATGAAGAAAAAAAACAATAACTTTAATGTGAGTTTATCATTAATGCAAGTAGAGGCATTTAAGGTGTTAAGTTTAAAAAAAACGGCGAATTCCAAAACATTGTCAATCATCTGAAAATAAAATGTGTGTTTGACATACGGACATTGCTCAAAAGGTATTACGTGTACATCAGTTTATTTATTTGTAAATAACTTAGGAGTTGTGGTTTAAATTGAGTGGACCTGATCACTTTTCCGTTTTGAATAGTTATTTGTTAATCGTATATATAATAAGAGAGAATTAAAAATGGAAAAAATATTTTGACTCGTCCGAAAATGAAACAGTCTTCAATTTTATAAACATTGTAATCAAAAATAATTTTTTTTGTGGATCAAAAAGAAGTGGAAACTTACTTATTTACGACTGATAATATTAGTAATAGAAGTTTCTAGTTTATTTACCTTCAATCGTTCAACGAACATCGAAAAAAAAAATTTCGTGAATTTTTTATTCTTCTGTTGATGACGACGACAATTGATAAAACAGTAACCAATATTAACGATAGAGAAAGATAATTTTTATGGAATGAGGGAGAATATAAACTGAATGATTATTTCTTGTGTTATTTGAAAGAAGTTATAATATTTAGAAAATTTTATTGAAGCAATGTACGTTTTTCATTTTCTCTGTCGCCTTAGCGATTGTTATATAGTAACTTGTGCCAAATGTTTTTTATTATTAAGTTTAAATTATGTGTACTGGTTTATGTTTTACTGTCTGAAAAACTCAAAAAATATATACTATTACTTATTCTTGTAATTTTTGTTGTCCATATTGTACGTGAACCTTAACCCTTCTGATTTAGAATTGTCTGTCACCCGAGAGAATGAAGGCAATGAAATATTTTTTCGTGGCATAAAATCGTGTAATTTTTCGGAATTGGTAAGAAATTTGAACAAAACAATTATCGTGATGCTCGTTCCTAAAAGAAATTTTCGAAAACAAGTGGAGCTATTTAACCCCATCGATTGGGTTGTAGCTGACATTTTAATTATAACATTTTATTGTCTTCCATTCTCATGAATCCAAATTACCCGCCTATAAAACGTCTTCCCTCCACGTTAACCTTCACTATCATTAATTTTATGTGGAATGGATTACCAGAACCTTCGTAAATAATGGCCAAAAATACGTAACGAACGTTCATATTCGTCTTTTACAAGAAAAGCAAAGAAATGGACTGTAAAAGGACAGAAGAAAAAATTCCGTGAATATTATTCATAATAAAAACACTGTTAAAATATTCATTGTATATTTACTTTAAAATCCATCCTATAACACCTCTCACTTGTTTATGTTGACTATAGAAACGTACAACATAATATAGTACTGGTGTTTTGATTGGGAGATTTTCCCAGAACATTTTTCTGCCTCCTTTCCCTTTGGAAAGAGTCGACTTGTCAACTCACTCAATCCGACTCAGTCTTTCAAAATTATTTCTCGGATTTACACCTGGTTAAAATTCTCATTAAGCAACGTTTCGACGAGAGAAAAAAACGCACCGTCGTCATCTTCTAGGTCTCGATAATTGCACCAATGCTTCTGTTCGTCGAAACGTCTCGCAATGAATTTCCGGTTCATAATGTATTCATAAAGAGTTAAAGGTGTTAATGAAACAACTCACATTCCATTTTATGTAATTTTGTTTTTAAAAATTTGAGTTGAAAATCAATAATTTTCTCGGACTCATAACACAGGTAATACAGTCTATGTAAAAGGTAACACACCAAATTATTCAAGAAAGGAGTATATTTAAAAAATATCAATCAATTTTGTAATAAACGAACACTTTTGAGTATAATTTTCATAATTTCATTTAAAAAAGTAATTGAAATTTCAGATTATTTTGTTCGTCACTTAAACTAAACATGCTAAGCAATCATAAGATATACCAAGATTACTCTGGATGGAACTGATGGAGATGTTTCAAACTGAGTGAAAAATGACAGAGAATTTTTTTATTTCAAGAGGATATGTTACATGGGGAATATTCTGTCATAGAAACAATAGGTTTTAACAGATTTTTTTACCCACATTGGGTTTTCAGTAGTAAAATTTAAATATATTATAAAAATAATAATATTTTATTTTAAAAAATTTAACATACAATTCTTTTGATGAATGTGACAATATTAGCCAAAATCTCAGGTTTCGACATATAATATTTTTTTTAAAAAAAAGCAATAATTCAAAACAGTACCGAAAAAATATTTAATTGTTTGGTTTCAATAACATTTTAGGAGTAGCAATTTAAATAATTAAGGTATTTAACCATTTATTTAAAATTTAATATTTATTTTTAAAAATTAGTCTGTAAATATTAGCCATAATCAACGGTTTCTAAAAATTATTACTTTTTAAAAGCACGATTAAATAGTTTCATTAAGTAAATAATTACCTACAGAATGTTTCCTTATTCTTACTCCATTGAATATTTAGCAGTGAAAGGTTACATAATAAAACTATTTGATAATTTTTTAAAAGAAATTAATAATACTTTGGATAGAATTACATACAAAAATCCCTGGTTTCCAAAAAATTTAGTTTTAGAACAATAAGTAGATTTTATATTTAAATAATTACTGACAGAAAATATTACGTGTTTTGGCTCCATTGTATTTTTAGCAGTCGCAATAATTTACACTTTTTAAATTTTTAAAAAATTGGGCCTCCTAAAATTATAGTTATGACTGAGTTATTTAAATGAACAGCAAAAAAATATTTAGGTATTCCTTTGGTTTGGATTTTATTTATTAAAATTTTTATTGGCAAAAACTTTTATCCGTAGATAGTGCTGTTGTTTGGGTTTTATGCATTTGCAAATTAAATAACAAAATTACTTAATAATTTCTTATTTTTTCATATTTAATATGCGTATGCATAGCAAAATTTGGCAATATTACTCAAAATTTTTGGTACTCAAAAACTGTTGTTTTTACAAAAACAGTTAAGTAGTTTTATTACTTATATTAGTACTGTTAAAAAACATGAGGAGATAATACAAAAATATTTAGAGGATTTTTTTAAATTTAAAATTTCGAGACAATTTTTTTCTACTTATTATTACAATTTCGTTAATATTTTGTTGCAGAGTTGCAGAAAGGAAAAGAATGGAAGCCTTTGAAATGTTGTGTTGAAGGAGAATGACATAGGTGGATAGAATCACTGACGAGGAAGTTCTAAGCAGAATAGGGGAAAGAACAAGAATATGGAGGACGTTGAGCAAGGAAAGGGATAGATTAATAGACCACGTTTTGAGACATGAGGGTCTTGTAAAATTAGCAGTAGAGGGAAGTGTGTGAGGAAACTAAGGACACCAAGGATGAAGGCAGATGACAGAGGGTGTTGATTGTTGTAGTTATGGGTGAATGAATTGACTTGCGTAATATAGTTTGGCATGGAGTGTTGCAACTGACCAGTCTAAGGACTGAATACCACAACAACAGTGTTGTGTTTAAAACAAATTTAATAAAGAAGCACGACTGTACTTTTGAATTTCTCTTTTTATATCTCTAGGAATGTCGGGTAATTAATGGTAATATGGTAATGCTTCATCTGACTACATTGATGATTGGAAAAATATTCTTTCTGAAAGTCAGAGGTTGGGATAAAACTGATTTCAACGAAACCCCCTTCCCTCCCCCCTATTTTGTTATCATTACCTTTGGTACCTTGCAGATTCTGCGCCCTTTCCGCAGTAGAAGTCCTTTTGTCCACGTGACCTCACCTCACCTCAGCGAGGCAAGTGTGAGATTCCCACGGCTAATGGTTTCTCGCTGACGTGGCAGATGCGAGGCTAGGCTCCCTTTCTGTCTGCCGGACACACGTGTTCCAAACTAATTGTTCTCAACATCCAGCTTCCCGAAATGGACCTTGAGCTGAGCGACCCTCCACCCCGTCTGCATGCCGGACCCGTGCTTGAATAATTGAAGGCACACAGTAAAAGGTGGGTAGAGGGGAACTGGAAACTAAGTCTAATTTAAGCGGAAATGAACTACCGACATTATCATACGAACCATTTGTCACGACTTAGTGGCACTCCTTTTCCATAGAAAATAATTTGTAAAAGTCACAAGGACTTTGAGATTCCTCTTGAAAATGGTTACTTGTCACATTTTTGTATATTCTCATAAGGAGTTCACTCCTTATTAAAAATAATTTTGTAATGTTTCCAAACTTTAAATATTAATTAATTTATTTATTAATAAATTATATTATTTTCGTCTCGAGACAACCAGATCACTCAAAGTAAGGTTGGTATATACGGAAGTTGTCGATATTTATAATCAAACACTTCTTACCGGAACATCAGTATTATTTTCTGACAATTTAAACTAACTGAAACATTTTTGTGGGTGCACGTTGTTATTTAAATTAATAAAAGAAACAACTGACTAGTCCATGGAAGCAGAAATGCCTTCACAGGAGGCTCAAGCAGGAGCGTATGGATTTTTTCGAAGAAAGACAAGAATGGAAATATGTCGACCAGACCAGGGACTCGAATCCCGGACCTCCCGTTTATCGGGTGGGCATCGTAACCACTGAGATAATCCAAGGACCGATTCAACATCTCCCCATTCCCGTAAACGTAAGATAGGCTCACCTACTACCTATTTAGTCCGGGGTTCGAGTCTCTGGTCCGGTCGACATTCTTCCATTCTTGTATTTCTTCTGAAATAATTAAAGTTTTTGTTTTTATCAAAATTAGGAGTAAAATCCCTCTAGTCAATTTTATTTACAATAAGAAACATTTGGTTTTACGAAAATAAAAGTTGTTTAAATTATTATTCACAGAGTTACAACACCTCACTTTTCAACACGGCAATGGTTTCTCTCGAATAATACTTTCCCGGATAGAATTGACCATTTCTTAAATAATCAAATTATGGTCGAAGAGAAATCAATTCTTTTCAATTTAAAAAATTGAATAAAAAAGTACATTACTTTCTAATGAGAACGGGAATTGTTTTAACTTTTTGTGTAATATTTTCTTTTTAAGAAAAGTTTATTTGAAAATGTTTCTTTTTAATTTACCATTAGTTACAGGGTTAATTAAATAATGTTTTGTTGCGTCGATTATTCTCAAATTGTAATAATTTATATAAATATCCCGATATTTTATTTTTCGTAATTTATTTTAAAGACTACTGATACTCTTTTCAGCTTGCAATACCCTGTTTTTAAGATTATTTTAAATGTTGTTTTCTTTATTCTCATATTTTTCTTCTTTTAATTTTCATTTTATGATAGAGGACTTTTTCAATATAATTTATTTTGTGTTTCTTATTCTTATGGGTTTAAATTTTTCTTTTTAATAACTAATTATAACAAATAGGTATTAAAATATATGATAAAAATTGTATTACTTTCTTACGAATCACGTTTCTGTTCACATCAGAAACTTCTATATCCGTAAAAACACAAAAAAACTTTTGCTTCGTTCATCAATTTGAGAACATTTATGCTAACAACTCCCTATAAAAATGTAATCCTTAATTTATTATCAGCACGAATCAATAACGTTTTTCTGAGTTTAGAATGTAGAATTTTTGGTCGGTTCCCATTAATAAATAAAATGTACGAATTGCAGTGACTTGCTTGAGAAAGTATAGTCGTCATTATTATTTTGAAAAATGTAGAATTTATTTTGATTATAATTTTTTCCCTTATTTTTATTAGTTACATCAATAAACCAAAACTATATTTCAATTTTGATTTCAAAACTTTATTTGGAAGAAGCTTTCGGCAATTGCCTAATTCATCTGAAAAAAATTACAATTTATTTTTTGAAACGTTACAAAAAAAATTAAATATAAATATGGAAATTTGTTTAAAAGTATGATATAATCATAATAAATTAATTATCAGTCTTTTAACGAAAATTTGAAGTGTAGAATTTTTGGAAGCAAAGAAAAAAAGGGGGTACGAATACCAGATTGTCCACTAGAGCCGCTGTCTTGTGTTGACATTTGTATGTATTTAAATTTCTGCGTGCTTAGCTTTATTATTATAAGCCTATAAGACTGTATCGAGCCACAGTGTTACTCCGTTGTTGCACACACTTCGACGTAGAACCTTCTAGAATGACCTTCGAGTAACAAGAGGCTCAGTGACTGATACTGATTGACTCAGTTTACCCAATACGAATTTTTACATATTTTAATTCAATTAATGAATTGAGTATCGAAATAAAAGTCGTCTTATTGGATGTTGAAAGCTTGCCAGTTTGATACTCTGTGAATTCGTATCATAGTTTCAAATTGAGAAATGGGGAAACCTGCTCATTACAAACCCCTATATGATTTTTAATTGAACATTATTATTCTATGTATTTATACTGTTAACACTCCTCCTTTACAAACTCATTTACTACTGCATCAAATGACAAGCGTTTTTGTAGAGGAGCTACACTCTTGGGGGGTAAAAATCCTAGTCGTCGAGGGTGTGTGTGTGTGTGGGACGTGGAGATTTCCCACTGAGAATATAGCAGATGCGTGTGAAGCTCAATTTCAAAGGAGGGAATGTGTCACGGACAGGGAAGGGAGAGGGGGTGGAAATGACTCTTAGGACGTACGTAGTAGGGTGGACGGCGAGGGGGGGTTTAAGGTCCCATGACAGCCCCTGCTCCATCTTGCTTCACCCTTTACTACCCTGGGTCGATAACCACTCTACACGATGCCAGGCCAATGCCAAAATTTCGTACTAAACCAAAGTTGCTGATTCTTAAACAACGGCGACGACCGAAAGAGCTACTTGCTCACATTCAGCAGCAGTGGAGGTAACAAGAGGGTCCTAACATACGATTATGTAGTTTCAGGATCAATAAAGCCGAAAACTATAGGTTTTAAGGTCCACAACTAAAAAGTCAACTGTTAAGACTTGCAAACTTATTCATGGATAATTAAACTACCCTTCTGTAGAAAAATTTAATTGTAACCCTTGAACAATAAGACGAAATGAACGCAAGAGGGCAATTCCTTCATAACCTGAAAATTCCTTGGCAAGAAAAAAAAATTGAGCCACGTATTTAAATTTAAAATTTCAACTTTAATAATGTTTATTTGAAAATTAAAATTTACGTTTGCATTTAAAAACAATATGAGAAGACAGCTGCATAAGATGACTAATTTGCTTGTTATTTATAATCAAAAACTTCTACACACACAACTATATTCGATTTTAATATAGACAATTATTCGTATTAACCATTAATTTGTCTATTTAATACATGTAACACACTCTCTCTCTCTCTCTCTCTCTATATATATATATATATATAATTATATTTGCATGATAATTTTATCTTAATATTGAATCATGAATTACTACTGTACAAGTGACGTGTACGCTATTCGCTGTCTCGTCGTGAAAAGTCCTCCGTATAAGGTTGGTCGCTTCTTCGATACTGAACTTACAATGAAGACATACGAGAAAATTTTAACTCCTTGAGCGTCATGAACCTTTACTTAATTCAACCCTCGTGAGTAGTTGTTGATTCTCTGTAAAAGAAGGTAGACTCGATTTTCTTTTCCGATCAACCTTGGCAGTGAGGTCTGTATAGCTTCTATTACATCCGTCAATTACTTTCTATCGAGATGTAAATCTTTCCGAATTTGTTTTCTGAAATCACAAAAGTTAATAAGACTTTAAAAATTAGACTTACGTTAACTGAGAAATAAAAATTGGGCTTACCCTTCCAGGAGGATATAGAATGGACCGATATCTACAGTCCTTTGTGTAACTGAAATTTATTCCTATGATATTAAAGGAGAGTGGCTACCCTGATATTTACTACCCTCCTACGCAGCAAAAAAGCAGATAAACAAATAAAACACATTTCTATTTCATATGAAGTGGAAACTTAACTTTTATTTAAAAAACATTAATTATAATTAAGTATTTTATCTGACAGATAATTAATTAAACAAATGATAACAGTCTCTTTTTTAAATTTTAAAAGATGAAACACACTAAGTTTCGTCTGCCATTTGAGAAGTCTTCAGGTATAAAAATTAAGCAAATCATTAACCTCACTCCATGACTCCTTCGGCCGAAAATGAGAGTCAGGACGTAGTAAATTTCATCTTTTAAATAAAATAAAAAACAGACAGAGAGACTGTAATAATTAATTTAAATAGTTATAAATTGTATTACCCAAAAAGTGTTATATTAATAAAATATTGATCCTAATGTGGCTTAATTTTTATAAATAAAATAAAATAATAGGCGTTTCGTCCCCATCTTTCGGGACCTCTTCAGTTGTGTAGTTAAAACTATAACAGAAAATTTTTTGTTGCTACCACAACGTGCAGAGGACACAAAAATGCTGTGTTGCTACCACAACGTACAGAGGACACCGCAACAAACCACTCAAATAATGTTTTAAAAGGGTTTTAAATTAACGGGTGGAGATGTCCGAAATCTGAGGGCTAAACATGTGTTAAAATTATATTCCTGACTTTTGGCCAAATACTGTATTTTATTGGGCCAAAAAAAGTTTAATTGAGGGGGGACATTACATAATTTAATATTCGTCCGTCAACGACTGGTACCAGCGAGGAACGCTCAGGGATCAAACGTTTTTGGCTCTACAGTCCACTGAGGGCCTGGGCACTACCTGGGTCGATTGCAGCCTGTCATTGTGCATGACACGTCACGAATTTTGGAGTGACACGTGGTCAGAGTATGGATTCTCCAGCAGTCTTAATTCCAATGTCCGTGACCGTGACGCCACCAGGATTCGAGCTCGGGACCCCTGAGACGTGGGGCAGCCACTAGGCCACAAGAGGTCTGCATTCTCAAAGGCTGCTGTACTGTGTTAAATTTTTATGGTAGTATTCTTCAAATTTCAGTGGCCCTTCGTTTTCGTACACGTCAGTGATGACGTATAATCACCATTCGCGCTCCAATGATGGTGACGGTGTACCATCGCCGACTCAGCCAACTTGTTTCCATCCACAACAGAAATTCAGCTAGAAAATGTGTTTATTTTAATCCTGAAAGGACTTTGGGTATTTCATCGCTCAAGGAGGAGAGTTGGTTGCTGAAGGCCCCATGACGCCATCAGTAATCCCTACTAAGCGGATCACTGCTAAGCAACACGACTGACAAAGTTAGCCAAAGTGTTTTGCTATCGATTATGCCTTAAAGGGAGGGAGAAATACCTGCGCAAACTACGGCATCATCAACCCTCCCTTCGCTACCGGTAAGAGCACAGAGAGAGAGAAAGAGATAAAGGAGAGAGAGGGAGAGAGAGAGAGAGAAGGGCCGGCATAGTTGCTTTTAGCAAGGAAAACACGCTGACTGACCGACGACGAGGAGGGATCTTGCTCGCAAGAGAGAAGAAGAGGAGGGAGAGGCGTTCCACAGTCTCTAATTACTTGAATCTTGTGAGGCACAACAGTCGGTCCGTATCACATAACATACCTCCATACAGATCCGTTATACATTCCAGCTCGTAGCTCCGGGGCAGCAAGGTCCGAGCTCAAAGTCCACCAAGGAATGCGCCTGCTGTGTACTTCTGTGAGAACCCTTTCCCCTTCGCAAGCAAACAACCGCCTTGTTGCTTCACAATTCTGCTTCCGTCCGTCCGTCCGTCTTCATAAACTCGCCCCATCGCGGAATCTTCTCTCTTTAGTATCACATCCTAAAGAAATACTTAACAACAAACAGAATTTTTTCTGTAATTAAAGCAACGTTTTTAAATAAATAAGCATATTTAAAGATTAAATTATCTTCACCAGTATTCTTATTTTAACATACTACTCAATAATAAAACAATCATTCACTAATCAGCCAACGTTTCCGTACATCATTGTTAGCTGTGAATGTTGTTATTGTGGTATGCTTCTCGGATGCCACAGTTAAAAGACACGTGGTTAGGATTTAGGGCGCCATTACGATTGTTTTTTTTCACAGGAATGAATTAAATAAGTAAATAACGTAAACTAAAAAAAACGAAAATTAATTATAGTTGAAACTTCTATCATTTTGGATGTACCCAAAATTTAGTAGTTTCAAAATGAGAATCTGTTTCTTAGGATTAAGAGTGGTGATTTCTGTTACAAACACGTGGTCGGGGGATCATGAGTGGCTAAGACTCACCAAAAGTCGGAATATTTAGGCACTGTAGACGCTGACTCGTTCTGTGGTGCTGCTAGGACCATCACTCACGCCGTCTTTTTAGGAAGTATTGTATTGTATTGTATTTGCTAATAATCTACAATTGGGCGCAAGCCCGGTGGCAGATACATAATTAAATATACATAATTATAAACTAAAGAAAGATAAACATGTTCTGTGGAAGCCCTGAAAGAGAAAAGAGAAACACTTCACTTCACTTCACTTTAGTTATTTATATTCGGAAACACAGTTATATTAAAAAATATCTACTTCACTTCACACGTTTTTTCAGATTTGACCTAAATTTATTTTCTTGAAGAGGATTTCCTCCAAGTGTCTGTGTGTTTCAGACAATCTCGGAGACGACGATAATTTTTCATCCTTTCCCCTCTACTTCTTTAAAGCTCTTATTGGTCAGCCTATGGCTAAGCCCAAACATCCCCTCCTTAGCCCGTTCTGAGAAAGGGATCATAACAGAAGTATTTGTAGATTTCCGGGATTTTCCAGCATCATTCTTTGTCCCAACTGTTCCATTTGTTGGCTTTGTGTTGGCCTATGTCTCAATGCAAATGAAATTATTATTAAATGCACCACATTATATTTCAGAAGTATCGTGAAGCAGTCTAAAAATATTCTATTAAAAGGCGCTGCAGCAGTTCCTTGATCATTCCTCGAATACGTTTAATTATTGTTCCTGGAAAAGTGTTGAATGTTGTTGTTGTGGTGATGGTCTTCAGATTGATATGATGCAACCATCAATGCTGACCTACCTTGCGCAAAACTTTTCATAACCGCATAACTACCACAACTACTTAGCGTGTTCCATCCTTGGTCTCGCTCTTCTATTCTTACCCCACACTCTTACCTCTAATGCTAAGACCCTCATGTCTGAAAACGTGGCCTATTAATCTAAACCTTCTCTTGGTCAACGTCCTCCATATTGTTCACTCTTACCCTACTGTGCTCATAAGTTCCTCGTTTGTGATTCTATTCCCCCACAGCATTCTCCTATAGCAACACATTTCAAAGTCTTCTATTCTTTTCCTTTCTGCAACTCCTACCGTCCACGATTCGCACCCATGGAACGCCACACTCCATACGAATATTTTTATCAACGATTTCCTAAAATTCACACTAATATAACCCGAAGGTAAATTCCTTTTTTTTTGCGTAAGCCTTCCTTCCCTGTGCTATCCTACACTTTATGTCTTCATATTTCTACCATACCTAGTAATTATGCTTCCCATGTAGCAGAATTACTTAACTTCCTCCAAAATATCCCTTCGAGTTTATTATTCCTCTGTTTCCCATACTACACTCCATTAAATTGGGTTTCCCTCCGTTAATCCCGATGTATTCTTTTTCTAGGACCACGTTCATGCCATCTATTATTGTTTACAAGTCTTCTTTTGACTCCCCTAATATATAATAACACCGGAAAAGATTAGGGTCCTTATTTCTTCTTCTTGCAGTATGATTCCTTTTCCATATTCTGTTTTAACTTTCTTCATCGCCTGTTCAATATATAAGTTAAATAGCATGGGCGACAGATGTCATCCTTATTTTACTCGTTTCTTGATATCTAATTTCTTTTATTCTCCTCCAATTCCCTGAAGGTCTGTAACACTTTGAAACTTTTCCAAATTATCCTTAAATTTCCGGTACGAAAATAATTGCGTTTTTCCCTTAACTTGGTTAAAAATAACGTTTCGTAGTAAATATAATTTTAGGCGTTACTAAAGCACAGTAATTCTGAAATCGCTGATATTTAATTGAACTCTAACCGCCGTTGAGTGCTTTATTCTTTTTCTGTTTGTCGATCCGTTTTATGAATTTTGGCAACGGTTACTTAACGTGCTCGAGTGTTCGCCCCCCCCCCCCGAACCCCACCTCACTTTTTAAGTAATTAGTCACGAGTTTAATGGACTACAGAGCCCCTTTTCTAGGGGGTGGGGGGGTTCGTTATTTCAATGACAAACAGGCAGGACCGATATAAAATTGACTTATTATTTTGGCACGCTTTTAGGTGGCGGTCGTCACCGCATAGTGTTAACGGGCAACGCCGCTTCTTTGATCACGTAGAGCCGACCCCTGATTACCGCGAATTATCATAATCGTCATCATAATAGTGCCCGTCATGGTCCACATACGCACGTGTTTGCCGTCATTAGTAATGCTGATCCGAGAGAGCGGGGATCGACCCCGGGAATCGAGGATCAAATAACTTTCTCTCACGCCTTTTATGGGCGTCACATACGAACGTGATTCGTTTAATATGTAATGACACGCGTGTTATATTTTATAAACGACTTTAAATATTAATTTTGAAACTTTTTCTTTCCGTGGAAACAATTTATCCTCTTTTATTACTTAAAAGGATTCCTTAAATCAGGATTGTTGATTTTAGTAAACTTTTATGAGTCAACCATACAATTTTTCAGATAAGGACAAATTATTTTTTGCCTCAGGAAGTTTAGAAACGAAGTGATGTGATTATCAACTAATTTTGAGCGTGGACTAAGTCAGTATAACTCTATATTCGTCATCCACAACTGCCTTTATGGGCTTCACACTACGAACGTGATTCAGTTAATATTAATGAAACGCGTGTTATTATTTATAAACGACTTTAAATATATAATTTTTTGAAACTTTCTTCATTTCCGTGGAAACAATTTATCCTCCTTTTATTACATAAAACGATTCCTCAAATCAGGATTGTTGATTTTAATCACTTTTATGGAGTCAAACCATACAATGTTTTTCAGATAAAACAAATTATTTTTTGCCTCAGGAAGTTTAGAAACGAAGTGATGTGATTATCAACTAATTTTGAGCGTGGACTAAGTCAGTATAACTCTATATTCGTCATCCAGACGTCTACTATTTTTTTCCCAGATACTGATTAAATTTTTTAAAATAAAACGTCTCTAATAACCAATTTAACAGACTTAAAAATAATTTAAACAATATTTTCGGTTGTTGAAACGTCGTTTAGGAGTTACTTGAACCGAGAACCATTCCTGCCACTTCGGGGAACTCTTATATCTTTGATATTTCATCTAAAACCTTTTCATTCAAATTGTTCACAAATCAAAAACACTATTACACTCTATGGTGTTGGGAAATAATTTATGAATTTATGACATACAATTGCAAGGGCCCTTTTAGTTCTTATATTAGAAACGTAACGTGTTTTTCATTATTCCGAAATGAACATAATTTTTGTGTCCCATTTTTTTGCATTCAAATGTTTTGAAATAAGAATTTTATAAAAATTAAAAATTCTGTTACGTAACATTCATTTATTTACAATATATATACTAATTTAATGAATTTTTTTAATTTCCAAAGTCGACTTTTTTATGATTAACACTAAGTATTTTATAAAATTATTTACTATAATTAAAACTAGGTACATGAGATATGTTCTGGGGGTCGTCTTAGCAAGCCTTCAAATAGAAATGGAAACAGAAATTCTGTTCGGAATTTTCTGTATAAGGATATCGGCAAAAGGTTACAAACAGGGTAATCTCCATTTTGCCGCTCTGCCTAGAAACCGTTTCTGGACACGCCGTAAAGTCAGAGAGGTTGTGCAGGTCCCATCAAAAGCCTCTAACTTCCTTCTTGCTTATTTAGCTTTCTACAGTACCACCACAGACAACAGCATGCATTCCGCCTTTTATACAAATGTTCACGGCCAACTCCGATCCATTACGTTACAACTCCTTAATGTCCACTGCCCCTACTTACAGTCAACGCTTAATGTTCACTGCTTAATCCTGACTGTCCTAAATCTTTACTGCCCGTAAATTAAATTTCACCTCGGTTTTTAACAATTTGTCCTCACTCCATTATTTCCTTTCCTTCGGTGCGGAGACCCGATCTTCTCCAATTGAAAGCTTATCTTCCTTCTCTGGGAGGAGCTATTCATCCTACTTCACCTATGTTTTGGGAACAACACTATGTTTTGCCATATTCCAGGTTTCCCGAAACATCAATCGGTTCATAAAACACAGACCGGCGCCAACCTGTCTAGGTTTTATTAAGTTAATTGTAACCCTCTTCAACTTCTCTCAAGCCACCTGGCTTTGATTGTTTACCGCCAATTTCCATATAAAGTTGTGTTTTACCATAACAACATGTGAAATGCCCTGAATGTTATTTATTTTCAATATTGGTAACAATAAAGTTACTTAAATGTGCCACGGTTAATGTTTTAATAGTGATCTTGATCCTGTTTCCTACTATTTCTTTCTTCTTGAGGCGCGTGCAAAAAAAAAGCTCCTAAATCACTGGTATATATTGAATAAAGGTAGAGCTGCAAGAAAGTAGGATCATCGCAAATTATGCTCTGCAATCTCTGGCACTTGCGTACGGAATTCCAAGTCAGAATCTCAATTATTCTTTCAGTAAAGCCAGGATGTAGTAGTTCTCGCTATTCCATTAAACGGGACGCATTACGAATTCAGCTTCACGGAAGTGAGTGTTGCGTATCTTGTCGCACGCACCTTCTGGTTTGCATATCAGCGCCTCGCCGTGTTATATTAGAGAAGGTCTCTCTCTCTCTCCTTCTCCTCTCCTCTCTCCTAAACTCGAGAACAAGCTCGTCGTACAGGGAATAACAAATTAATACGGCCCTTAGTTAATGATAACGCGTGAGACTAACTTATTATTAGCTAATGAATGGAGGGCCAACTTGGACGCAAGTTTGAACATTACTTTGCACCCAAAACCCACCCCCGACAACTCTTGTTTTACGAATTGTTAACTTTGCTACTGTGTAAGAACTTGCGCGCAATTACATTAATTATGGAGGCATGTTAAGATTCAAGCAAGCCAGTACACCCTCAGGAGTTAACGATGGAAGACTCACCTTTCCTGATAACGGGGTAATATTTCACCCTAAGCGCTGATCAAAACACGAAAATATATAATCACTTCTATCTTTAATACATTATAAACATAGAGAGAAAAAATAAAAGAAGCAAAGTTTCTAAAACGGGGACAAGGTCACGGAGGACGAATGGGGGTGGAAATATTTGGCAGAAAGGAAACAAATGAATGTTGTGACTTACAAAGACAAAAATTAACATTCGTAAGTATGTAAATGAACATCAGCGCTTATTAGGTATAATACGAAATCGTCACTAATATTTAATTAATTTACACAGTAGTCTCTTATGACTAGGGTAGTAGACGTGAAATAGTTATGTTTCAATCATACCGGGTTGATGCTTAAATGTCTGGGGGAAAAATGGAATGATACATGGGAAATGCTCGACAGCCCAACTTACATAGGAAGAATTGCATATAAAACTATAATAGAAAAGAAACCACAGGAAACAACCTTAGGGAAATTTCAGTTTTAAACACATCAATAATATACCGGAACAGTTTACCAGTAACACAGTCTTAGGAGAATCTTTCAGCAACAATAATAATTGAGAAATATTCGTTAAATTATACGAATGAAGTCAAGTGCTTTATTTTAGTAAATAAATATAATAAAAAACGACCATTTTTATCAAAATATGTAATTAATATAAAGTTAATATTTTTACAACCATTTTAATATAATTTAGATGTTTAGAAATTTCGCGAATAGAAGAAAAATCAACTTAATTTCTAATCACGTAAATCTGTATTTAATTAAGGAAACCAAACTAAAATATTTGCTGTATATTATATTATTTTCATTCCTTTTTCTACATTCACTTTAGAAAAATATTATAGACTTATCAATTTAAAAATTGTATTATTTATTGTTTCCATTTTTTTTCTCTAAGAGGCACTTGGAACATTCACATACATGCAGTATGTTGCATATTGATGTTAATCATAGACACAAATAAATAAATCAATGAAATATCTTAGTAGAATTTAGAGCTTTGGAAATTTTTCTACAATACATTTTCATACTTTTTAAGTAGTTTAAAAGAATAATTTTATAAGTCTAGACGATGAATGTCATTGGTTATATTTTTCTGTTATGGTCCGCGTCACCTTTCAACTTATATCCAATTTGCGAATAGTGAAATACCAACCGACACCAGGACCAAAGCTAGTTGAACAAAGCTGTTCTTGCGCTGAAAAAAATAACTGTTGGTTGGAATAGAAATCTCCTTCTGTTGAATATTTTACATTTTTAGGAGCGAGTGTTGCCAACATTGTTGACGATACAGTACAGAATTACCAACCCAGAACAAAATAAAGCTGAGGAAATTCAAATTGTACTGCGGTACAGCATACTCTAGTTTCCCACATCAGAAACATTCCTTGGTCGCCAAATGTAACGTTTGATTTCTATTTAAGTTTAATTCCATATAAATTCCATCCTGGGAAAAGCCAGAGACAAATTCCAACACAAATAATCACAAAGGGAGAGGATTGTCTACTTTTAGGCAATTAACAACCTTGGTGAGACTGGAGATAAAAAAAATTATTTCAACTGAATTTAATAATTGCTAATATTAAATTATAATATAGAATTATAAAAAAATTACTTTGTAAGCGTACAACTGATGATGATGATGACGATGAAACGACGCGCCATTGTTTAAAGCTGGTATTTCATTTGCCGTCGCTGACAGCGTCCGGCGAATCACATAATAGCTCACGGTGACATTAAATTGAAATAGTAAGTTGATCTGCACACGGGCAACATGAAAATTAGTCTTCACCGAATTATCAAGGCGACTGAACAAACAACAGCAGCAACAGTGGCGTCGGATCAGCAAACAAAAGCCTTAGCTAACGGTAGGATAATGGGAAGCAATATGCTATGATGGGCGACGCACGCTGTGTAAATGTATGTAGGGTGTTAGGGGGCGACCACACGCCCAAATCCCGTGCACAAATTCAAATATCGTGCAACAACCTCCATGCCGACATTCAATCGCGATCTTGCTCCAATAGTAAACAATAAATAATAATAATAACATAACTTTTTAGAAACATAAAAACCGAGTTCACTTTTTTTCATCTCTGTGCTCTATTTCTTGTTTATTTACACGTTTTTTAATGATTCGATTTAAATTGTTTGGTTTTAAGGAAAACTTCCACAAAAACGAAACAAATAAGAGCATAATATACTAGAATAAAGAGGAGAGAATTTTATTAATTATAAATATCTGTCCCTCTTTGTATCAGAACAAGTGATCAGCATGGTCGTTATTGTAGCAACCGATTATAACCTCAAAACGATTGAGTAATGAAGATGATGGTAATTAATGCCAAACAGTGCGAAAAAATAATTTAGTAAAACGTACCACTGTCAATTTTTGTGCCCTCTTCAGTTTATTAACAAAAATTATATATTTACAAATACTTAGATGAATATTTATTTATGTTCAACTGTATATGTATGTAATTATATAAAGGTTTTGTAGGACGAACCGTATGCAAATCAAATATTGCATTCCATTTGGTCATCCTTTGTGTTTTACATATGATAAAAAGTCTGATTAATTTAATTACATTATTTTTAATTTTATTCTATTGTTGTTTTTCATTCTACTTTTATTTATTTTCAGAAAATTATGATTTGATTTTTTGGACTGATATTAATTGTTTAACGGTTACATCAGTTATCTATGCTGGCTGAGGATTGCCCTGAGGTGATAAAAACGGGAAGAATAAGCAATGTAAAATGTAAAATAAGGTATGAGCCCATTGTATCAGTCGTCAACTGCCTCCTGAAACTGGTCAAGACACGGAGAAGGGAATGCTGCGACCCCACAGCAAACCAGTCTTCCGTCATTCGGAAGGGCGTGAGGATAGTACCCAATGCCAGACCTAACTAATGCAGGTTTTCTAGGGTTTTCCCTGCATCTCTTTAGGTGAAACACCGGGTAGGATCCTTAAACCACAGCCCGGGGACCCTAGTCAACCCTTGGCTACCTTGCTCTAAACTACCATCTCCGCATTCCCCCCTTGTTCCAAATTTTCGCTTTCCTATGCTATTTAAAGGGGAGTTGCAAACGTTTCAGAAAACAGACACCCCACATGAAACACCCAAGAGAAAAGTTAATTTGTTCAATTTTAATCTGAGGGCCAAGCCCACTTTGTCATGCGAAAATTTGGCTGAAAAGAAATAGAATAGGTTAAATGGGGGGGAATGATATTACCGATTAGTAAAACATACTTTCTGTTATCAGTTGTATTGTATGTATTAAACGGCTGTCTCTCAGCTGGATTATGAAACGTGACTGTAGGATTATTCACGTGTGGGTTATGCGCACAATATTCATGTTGGTAGTAGAAACGACGCTGAGATTTTTATATCTATCACTCTTAGGTAATCATGAGTGAAATTTATCGATTCTGGAGTCGACCTACACATACGCGCTCGGAGAATAATTTTTAGTCTGTAGATGAAGGTTTAGCCTATCTGTGTCAATCCGAACCGACGAGAGTAATCTCGCATTAAAGGTGGTCAGAGAACTCCACTCACAACACGATTAGTAAGGACGGAAAGTTTCAATATAATAGTAGGCGATGCTCACCGTAGTGATGCCACGCGTTCAGTTCAAGCGACGCCAGAGGAATGGATGTCACTATACTAGATAGGGCCCAAACCGAGTATTCACGGCATCTTATAAACCTTACATGAGGAGAGATTAATGGGTTCTAGTTGGTACTACTGACACTTTAAAGTATTAACCATTCACTTTATATTACAAGTGGAAAATGTCTTAAGATTTAATTTCATTACTTTTAAAGACGAAATTTATTATCATAGACGCGTTTAAAAGAACATTGAATCAATAATTCAAAAACGAAGATAAAAGTTCTTACTTTTTTAAATGAGTAAATCAGTCATTTTGTCAGTTTTTTAAGTCAAAAAACGACCATAAATACAAAATAAAGGAAAGGGACCAAAGAATGGATGTCGGCAAATATTCCTTCGTAAACAGGGTGATAAGGGACTACTTGAATGCTTTGCCTGCAAGCATACTAAAGAATTTCCCGAAAAGTACAAATGTTTTCAAAAAGAAGTTAGAAACACTGAAAAGTAAAGTGCTTATTTTGTAAAAGAAAAAGGGACATGAAAAAAATTTAATTTGTATTTTTTCTGTAATTTATCTATTTTTTAAAATTCATCAACAATTTACCTTTGTACTTTAATTTTATCAGTAATTCCACCGGAAAAATGACCACCTGCAGTAATAATATATACAATACAATTAAACATTACAACGTTTCGTCTCTCATTTGCGACTTCTTCAGGTAAAAATTTAGCTGTAAATGGAACCTCACTCCATGGTTCCTTCAACCGAAATATGTATAGAATATTTAACTGTCAGATAAAATATTTAGTTATTATTTTAATTTTCTAAGACATCTACTAAATTTTATTTTTTTATTTGTTGTTTTTATAGTCCAATCAACTATAAGGTCATTATCGAATACACAATTAAGGGAAAACGTATATCCGTGTACCTACACAACTGAAATATCAACAAATTAAAGTTTAAAAATGTATAGTTTTGGAATACAGATATGAAAAATAAGTACTTCATAATTTTCAAAAATTTAAAAACAATTTTTGGGAGAAATAACTTGAAATAAAAGTATGTTTTAATTAATAAGAAAGTAAAATATATTTCATTTGTACTCAACTTTGAAATCCATTTCTTCTCAGGGGGAATTTAATTCCTTCTCCTCCTTAACCAACGTTTAAAACTCGCATCACTCACCATAAAAATTATTTGAAATTTAACGTTTCAAAATATGCAATAATGTCTAAAGAAGATTTATTAAACCTATCTGAAATATTTTTTGCAAAACATTTAGAAAGTTTAAGTGAAGAATGTAATTGTTATTCGAGATTGATGATTGTTGTACGTCAGTTCCTGTAATTTGAATAATAATAATTTAAATAATATTTATGATTTCTTATTATAGTGAACTTTTTCATAACTCTATTTATTAATTTCTTAGCAACCATACCTTTATAAAAATCATTTCTGCAGCAATTTTTGTGCCTTGATCACACTGAAATTTTTTTTAATATCTATGATAATTTTTAAATTCACCTGAAGAGTTTCATATGAAAGGTGCGAAACGTCGTGGTATTGTTCATTAATATGTCCTAAATATTTCTTGCTTAATTTTATTTCTGTTTAATTTGTCTGTTATATTTCTTCCAAAGTCAGATTGATACAGGTAATTTTAGAGGCATTGGTTACAATGCTTAATTTTATTTCTGTTTAATTTGTCTGTTTTTTTTTCCAAAAATCAGATTGATACAGGTAATTTTAGAAGCATTGGTTACAACGTTTCAGTCATTTACTCATCGACAGAACTTACCATTCCAATTTTGTTTGAATCAGGCAAGATAAACGTTCTTGAAATATGTAATATTCGGTCATCTTTTAATCGGCGCCTACTTATACATCTCGCCTTACCAATATTCGCGATGTCAGTCGCAATCTGCTCACGTCCATACGTACACATATGGTCAATTGCAGTCCCTGGACACACACCCTCGCCCTCAACCCCACTCCTCCCCATTTTGCCATGCGTCATGCTCCTGAGGCACGTGCGACTAAGTGCGAACCACGTGTGCATAATGGCGTCGACATGAGAGGAGGAACAGGGTCTTGTAGTGTGGCCAGCCACACACATTCAATTACCTGCGACTATTACCGGAACTCGCCCTGTTTATCGTACACTATGCAATATATATTAAAATAATACTTACTCGGGATCTTTCTGTCAATTACAATCGTTTCACGTTAACATTTAAATAAAATGAGGGGGAGACAATCACCCTTACGGGACATTATTCTGAAGAAAATGGCAAGCAAGTGTGTTGAAGAACCACATTTGGTTCCTCAGTAAAACTAATGACCTGGATGATACATAAAGTCTAGCATTACTCACAAGCTTGGTCAAATCAACTTGTAAGAAGATATAATTAAATATTTCTTAAAAGTAAATTTTTCCCAACAAAAACTCCATCACTTACCTCGGACTTGTTCTGGACTCCAAACTTTCCTGGAAACCCCATTATACTCACCTTGCATCCAAAATTAACACCAAAATAAAACTACTCCATCCACTCCTCAACAGAAACGCACCAATCTCCATCTCCCTAATCCGCCCCATATGGTCATTCATACGCATGATCCATTTGGGGATCTACTGCCAACTCCAATTCAAATAAAATCCAAACCAATTAAAACAGAATACTTAGAATCATTTCCAACTCCCCCTGGTACCTTCGAAACTTAGTAAATCACAATGACATCCAAATTCCACTCATCTTCAGCACAATTAAAGCATACATATCTTTCTTAATCAAAAGCTCCATCAATCACTCCAATGGCACCATAGCTATAGCAATCCACCTCCACACAACCGCAGACTCAAAAAAAATCTACCAATAGACTACATCCTTCCACTCCGGCACAACCTAACAATAATTTCTCTCTCAGTTACCTGGCATCTCATTCTCCGTTCTTCAAACAATAATTCCTTTACTTCTCTTCATCTGATTCCTCCTCCTACCCTAAACTCTATTAATATACACCGCAATCACGAAGTCAGTCAAATATTATCAACTGCAATAACATAATTATGTTCACAGTTCAGTCGATTCTCTCGCTTTTAAATTGATTGTCAGTGGACTGTACAATATTCTTCAAGCAAGCATGTCATTTATTTATTCAGTGTATAAATATGTATATAAAATTTAATAGAAACGTTTTCGCAATAATAATAATAATAATAAAAGTAAATTTAAAGAAAAATTCAATACGTCTCAGACGCAGCAAATAATATTGCTACTTATTAAAAAATAATGATTAAGAAAAAAATTCTAAACGTTGTTGATAAGTCTTGATATTATTACCCCCACAATTTCCTATGTCAGTCCGTAATCACAATTAAGACACTATGGATGCTACGGTCAATTTCTATGAATTAAAGAAAAGAATGAACCAGAAAATTGATAAGAAATATATTAAACCAAAATAAAAATATTGGAACATATTAACAAAGGAAAATGGTAATTAAATTAATTTTACTGAATATGGCCAAAAGCGTGAATTGCAATATTTTAAATTGAAAACGTGTCGTCCCCTAACAATGTGTGAGTTTCAATAAAATGTATTAAACAATACTACTACCACTTTTTATTTACGTTTCAAGCCAATGAGCTTTCGGCTGATAATTTCTACATACTGAATAAAATTTAGCAAATATTAAAAAAATATTATAAATTAATAACAGGGATGGAATACGCTAAGATGATTGGGCTGTACGTGGGATGTGATAGTTATGTAGAAATGAAGTCTTTCGCAGGATGAGTTAGCATCAAGGATTGCATAAAACCAGTCTAAGTGCTGAATACTAGAACAACGTCAATCCTTATAGGGCTATTAAATGTCAAATGTCGAATTTCTTTACAATATGTCTACAAATGTTTTAAAAATTTGTACAATAATTAAAATGCTAATGCACTTATTACTTCTTTATACATACATAATTTTTTTACCATAAGTATAAATTAATTATTTTTATTTCGTTTGATTTCCTGTAAGTCCCTACGTCTCAGCTAATGTATATTTTTCTTCTCGATCCAGTACATTTGTGGGAAAGATTATTGGGTCTGATTTCACCTGAGCTAAGTTAATGTCCGAGTCGCCTGTAGATATTTCGTGGGGTGGTTAGTGTGTGGTAGGGTTACTGAGCCGCTAAGCTTGTATGGTTGGTTGTCTGTGTAGCAGCCAAGAGCCTCCGGGGAACAACCACGAGGAGCAACTAAAACGGCCTTGCCTTTGGGAGGAAATCGTTATTATTGCCTACTTTCAAACTGTATTTTAATTAAAATAAAATATCGACAGTCGGAGTACACTCCATTTACGGTGTAATGAATACTTTAAAGTACTAAACTATCGTCACTCGCAACCCATTAAATAGAAACTTATTAAATAATTAAATATTTTATTAAAAAAGAAGTTGTTTTTGTTGTGGTATTCAGCCCCAAGACTGTTTTGATGCAACCCTCCTTGCGTAAGCTTCTTCATTTCCCCATAACTGCCAAGTCCCACATTCTTTCTAACCTCCTTAGCGTATTGCATCTTTGACCACCGTCTTCTTTTCTTACCCCACACACTTACCTCTAATGCTAATTTTACAAGATCATCTTGTCTTAAAACGTGGCCTATTAGTCTATCCCTTCTCTTGGTCAACGTCCTCCATATTGTTCGCTCTTTCCCCTATTTTCTATAGAACTTCCTCGTTAGTGATTCTTTCCACCTATCTCATTCTCCTATAGCACCACATTTCAACAGCTTCTATTATTTTCCTTTCCGCAACTCCTATCGTCCACGTTTCGCACCCGCATAACGCCACACTCCATACGAACATTTCTAGAAATTATTTCCTAATATTAACACTTATTACCCGTAGCTAATATCCTCTTCTTTTGCGAAAGCCTTCCTTTGCCTGTGATATCCTACTCTTGATGTGTATTATATTTCTACTATCCCTAGTTATTACGCTGCTCATGTAGTAGAATTCCTAAACTTCCTTCAAAATATCCCTTCCCAATCGAACATCCCTTGTTATTTCACTTTTTCTCATACTTCACTTCATTTCCTTGGTTTTCCTTCTATTAATCCTCATATTGAACTCTTTCTCCAGGACCATTTGTTATAGTTTCCCAGTCTTCTTCTGACACCCTTAATACTACAATTTCGTTCGCAAAGCGTCGGGTTTTTATTTCTTCAACTTTCATTACGATTACTTTTCCATATTCCGTTTTAACTTTCTTCATTTCCTGCTGTATATATAAGTTAAACAGCATTGGCGACAGACTGCTGCATTGTCTTACTCCTTTCTTGATTTCTGCTTTGTTTTCTAGATCTTCAATTATAATTATTGAAGACTGCCTTCTGTAGAGGTTATAAAAGCACTTCTTTCTGTATATTTTATTCCCTTGTTCTTCAAAATCCTTAATAGTGTGTTCCAGTTCACATTGTCAAACGCTTTTTTCTAAATATACAAATGCCAACAACGTAGTCCGTTTTTTAAGGATTAACTTGTTGCATGGCATTGGAGGAGGAGTATAAGAATCTCACAGGAATATTTCATGTACTCTAAAAAAGTGAAACATGTGATATTAATCTGGCTATATAAATGGGGAAACCAAGCGTTTTTATTCAAATACAATTACAATAATATTTCTAGTTAAAGTTTAATGGAATAAAAGCCACATGTCTTAACAACAAAAATTTAATTTTATCTTAAAAATGGTAGCTTAAAGTACCGTCAAAGTCATCAGGAAATTTAGAAACTTAATAAGTATCCAATAACGAAAAACTCTCGGTTTTTAATCAGTCACACTTTTAATAAAATCAAAATGATGTTTTATTATATTTCACAAAATTGAGACATGTAAAACAGATTAAAAGATTCAAAGTAAAATGTTATCAAAATTATAGTTTATAATTAAAGTATAATTTCTCGTATTGTTTAAGTTAGTTTTGTCTTTTTATTTGTTGATGACAGAAAGATCCTCTATTAAATTTTAGGACAAAATTAATAAAATTTAATTTTGTTTTTTATTATTCAATTTGCGATTATTATTTTAAGGTAAATGAATTTCCGAGCATCGCCGGACAACCATCTAATAATTTATATAAAAGCCAAATTGGTTTTATAAACCTTGAAGATTTATTATTGTCTCTATTAGATTAATTAAAGGCAACCCAAAACCTGTAGAAATTTGTTAGAGGAAATCGTGCACTGAAGATTCAGTTCAGAAATTCAAACTTATCCAAGATAAATTTGGTATAAGCCTTTTCAAAATTTATTTCGTTTTTAATAATTCTGAAGCTACAGCGTTGAAACTGATTTAACAAGTTCTTAAAGCGAGTATTTCACCTACTCAGTTTTCCTGTTCACAGAGAAATACTCATCGAAGTATTCAAGGTAAGTGTACTTTGTTTTTAATAAAATAATAGAATATTAAAGAGCATGACAGTGAGCTTGAGAAAATTCCTGTGAAAGTTACCAGAGACTTCAAACGAAACGTTGCTAACAGAGTTTTAGTTATTTAACATTATAGATGAGTAAACCAATTAACTTAAAGAATATTTTAATCGAATAAAAATTATAAATGAACAATGTTCCAAAAATATATTAATAATTTTACTTAAAATCACCTCTTGACTTAGAGTAAAACAGGAGGAACGCCAGATTTTTAGTA
The DNA here is from genome assembly GCA_034510155.1 of Eucriotettix oculatus. Lineage (NCBI taxonomy): Eukaryota > Metazoa > Arthropoda > Insecta > Orthoptera > Tetrigidae > Eucriotettix > Eucriotettix oculatus. Next base: position 23,124,702 of record CM067379.1, read on the forward strand.
TTCTGCCCCTCATATATGACATTTTCCAGCAACTCTGTGTCCAACCCCCACAGTGTCTGGTTGTACAGCGCACCCTGCGGACAATTTCACCCCCAATTTAGCACCGTGTGCACGGCCGCCATTAAGGACGCCCTAGCAGTCGTCTTCCAGGTCATTCCCTGCACCCTCGTCTCGTCGACAACTCATAACTCCCTCTTGTAAAAAAAAGAGAGATTATTCTCATATGTCGTCCTAATAGCACCGACCCCCTTTTTAACACTGACTTAGCTTGTAGCTATATGAAACGTTATTAAGTGTACCGTATAAACTCGTGTAATTTACACTACATTCGTCTCACTCAGTTATATACTGCTTTTACCGTGATTTTCTTCGGAGACTGTCATTCGCACATCGTCCAGTAAATCAGGTATAACCAAATATGTACACAAACGTGAATAGAGCTGTTGAGTATTTGTTCAGAGAAAAAAAAATCTGCATATTTTGTAGTGTGACGGGAAGAAGTTTTTAAAGTAATATTTACAGTTAATGAAATCATACTTGGGAATTTTATATTTTAATTAAGTATAATATTTGCACTGATTTGAATAAAGGTAAAAGCCCCTAGCCAACGGAACAATTGTACGTCTGCATGTGGCAACTACTCTATGTAGAAACTTAGTCTTCACAACACCACGTCCGTGCGTCAACTCTTGATTTTATCGAATTAGTAAAATAAATGAATTAAAAGTTGCCCAATCAGTCAGCAAATACTTTCATTTGATCTTCGTGGAGCAGGAAATTTAATTAAGTGCTTTATTGAAGTCCCCTACTTCGCAGCCACTGCCACAAATTGAAGCCGTTGATAACCAGGTACCAACATTAAATTATGAAAAATATGGAGGACGTAGACAAAGAAAAGGGATGTATTAATAGGCCACGTAAAATTTTCCGCAGAATTCGCTGCACAGTTTTCTGTAGAAGTTCAAGTTCCCTCGCTACCCGGTAGGTTGATTTCTCCAGTCACCGTCATTTTCTATTCTCTTTAGAACTTCCTCGTTAGTGATTCTATCGACCCATATAATTTTAAGCATTCTCCTATAACACCACATTTGTTTCCTTTCCGCAACTCCTATCATCCATGTTAAGCATCCATACAACGCCACGCTTTATACAAACATTTTTAGCTAAGATTTACTAACATTCAGATTTATATTACCCTTAAGTAAATTTATCATTTTCGCGAAAGCCTTCCTCGCCTGTGATATCCTACTCTTTATGTCTACTATAATTCTACCATCCTTAGTTATTACACTGCACAAGTAGCAGAATTCCTTAACTTCCTTCAAAATTTCCCTTACCAATTTAACACCCTTTGTTATTCCACTGTTTCCAGTACTAGATTTCATTACCTTGTTTTTCCCTCTATTAATCCTCATATTGAACTCTTTCTCCAGAACCACGTTAATGCCATTTATGTTTTCCAACTCTTCTTCTGATTCCTCTAATACTACAATATTTTCGGCGAAGCCTAGGAGTCTTATTAATACTCCTTGCTGTATAATTCCTTTTCCATATTCCGTTTTAAGTTTCTCCATCGACTGTTCTATAGAGCATGGACTGCATCATTTGCTCACTCAGTTCATGATTTCTGCTTTCTTTTCTTGATCTTCAACTCTAATGACTGCCTTCTGTAGAGATTATGTATAAACAAGCATTCTTTCTCGATATTCTATGAGTGTGCTCTTCAAAATCCGATCACTTTTATGGATTATTTCATTTAAATAACTAAGAATCACTTTATACAAAGCCCAGTGTGAAGATAAAAATCTTTATTGAATTAATAGTATCATTTATTAGTAACTTTTTTCTGTTGGTAATATCATAAATTTTTAATCAATTAACGTCAGATATTAAAATGAAATAATTTTCAACAGGTTTTTTTTCAAACAGATTTATTTTTATTTTTAATCAAACAACTTTTCGGCGCATATTCGCACATCCTTCAGGTTTTTCTCTTCACAATCTGTGAAATACATATTTCAATTTAAATTTAAACTTATCCATAGCCAAATATAGAGGGAACTGACTAACTAACAACTTGCTAAATTATAGTTACATCCAATTTTTTAAGAGTTCGTCGTATTATAAAATGTTATAAATACCAATTTCTTTTACGAAGCGAGTTCCGAGGCAGCAGTAATAAACTTACTTAGCCACAGTATACACAAGACTGAATGATGGACCGTCTCTTTTTTAGGTGTTTGAATTGTCTCATTACGAATTTACAACACCGTCCTCGCGGTCTTGGGCAACCTTTAATTGTTAAGAGAAAAACTACAATATTATTATTATTCAATCCATTAGTCCTCGGTTGAGGAAATAGGATACGTCAAATATAATATTACAAGAAATATACAAAATTTTACAACTAAGAATTGACAAGAAAGGAAAGATAAAATTCAATCTTCAATTTTCAGTCGACGGAGAAGGCAGCAGAAGATCGTGCGTAGTTTCCCGTCGAACATGAAAAAGAAAATAAGTCAGCAGTTAAATTCTAGTAGAGTATAGTTCTAAAATAATAGGAGAATTTGATAGGACACCAGCAAACTGTTTTAGTCCTTCCTATCTACGAACTCTTTGAGTGAATAATACGCTCCATTCATTAACAGAGATTTACAATCTGATGTAGGTGCGAATATGCACCGAAACGATGTTCGATTAAAAAAAATTACTGGCTGAAAATATATGCGGTCGAAAATTATTTTTTATTAATATCATAAAATGTCTTAGTTATATAATTCATTAAATCGCTTGTCAAATACTATTTTAATAATTAAATGTAAATAATAAGCTAGTCTTTTATTAATATATAATTTTCCGCATTGAAGGCTGGTTCATGTTTTGTCGGGACTTGTGAGAGAGTCATTATCTTGTGTGTTTGTTAAGCGCCATCTGTATTTACAATTGACCTGGTATTCTTGCAAGAAACGAAGCGGGACTTCACGGAACGTCGTCAAAGCCGAAGAGAGGAATTCTAAAGTCGCTTAATTTCTCTGATCTGTCTGTACCCGATGGCTTTTTGACGTCTGTGAAGTTGTGTAGGACTGTTGCTGCGGAAACCAAAAAGCTGGTCAAAGCAAAGACGCTTAATACCCTTTCTCTGTTGGAAGAGATGCTGCGGTCTCGCTACTTGTCAACTTCTCCTCGCGCCAACGAGCGAGAGCGAACGACAGAGAGAGTGAGGGAGAGGAAAGAAGGGAAGAGGAGGTAAATGGACGTCAAAAGGTGGCTTCCTTTTCGGACGCGAGGCGAGCGGAGGAAATCAGCCATTTCCGCTTCCCTTTGTCCGGCAGGTAGCAGGGGAAGGCCCAACAATTCTGAAAACACCGACGTCCGTCGTCGCTCTTGTTTGTTAAAACAAATCGTGATTGTGATTTGTCACAGGAAAGTGCTTCCAGGCAGTTGTCGTGCGATGGCGACGCACTAAACTCTCCAAAGGGGAGAGAAGAGAACAGGGAAGGTTGGTGATTGCACTTAATAAACTGCCTCGCCTGCTGTACGTTATCTTCCTTCGAGTCTTTGGATTCAGTAACATTAAAAAATATTTTGTAGCTTAAGTCAATTTCAAATCATATTTCTATCTGACTTCAATAGAAATAAAAAAATTGTAAAACAAATAAATTTAAACATGGCCAATCAGTCAGCAAATAATTTAACTACTATTTAAAATAATGACGAATATCGCTAGATTTTAATCAGCTACACCGTGGTTCATTAAATGATGTGACTCATTAAAAACTGGGGTTATTCATTGTGTTTTTATAAATTAAAAATCAGTTACTTAAAATTTTCAAAATATTCCTTGAAGAATTGTATCAATTACTATTTAGTTAATACAAATAAAACGTTTCATCCAACTTTGTGGACTTCTTCAGGTAAATGTGCACGAATAAAACTACAAAATCAAAATTAATTACGAGTACATAAAAAATTGTTAAAATATGAAGTGTAATATTCAATATATTGTAAAATAAATGACAGACTACATTATTCAATGGATGAACGATTTAAATTAGAGAAAATTGGTGTTTAGTTACCCGAAGAAGTCGAAAAGGTTAGATGAAACGTTCTATTTGTATTAATTAAAGTAAATAAAAATACAGTCAAAAAAGTCAGCATAAAGTAATTATTAACAAAATTATAAGTCTCAAAACGTGGCCTATTAATCTATCCCTTCTCTTGGTCAACGTTCTCCATATTGTTCACTTTTCCCCTATTCTGTTTAGAACATCTTCGTTAGTGATTCTATCCACGCATCTGATTTTCAGCATTCGCCTTTAGCACCACATTTCAAACGTTTCTATTCTTTTCCTTTCCCCAACTCATATCGTCCTCGTTTCACAACCATATAACGCTACGCTTCATACGAATATTTTTAGCAGTGATTTCCTAATATTCACACTCATGTAACCCGTACGTCAATCCCTCTTTTTCGCGAAAGCCTTCCTTGCCTGTGCTATCCTACTCTTTATGTCTACTATACTTCTACCCTAGTCATTACGCTTCCCTTAACTTCCGTCTCAATCTAACAGCCTTTGTTATTCCACTGTTTCCCATACTACACTCTATTACCTTGGTTTTCCCTCTATTAATCCTCATATTGTGGCACACTTCGTGTACCACGTGGTCAGGGATTTTGGGCGCCACCTGCGTAGGTTATTTACGCAAGAATAAATTAAATAAAAATAAAAAATATCCTAAGAAAATGAATTTATTATAAACAAAACAAAAAAAATTATATATGAAATATTTATCTGCCTGGCCTGAAAATTCACCAATTGCGACAGCTAACAGTGAGTCTCCCTTTCCCAAGGATAACCGTGGTGATTTCGGTTACGAACCCGCGGTCGCGTGATCATTCGTGGCCAACACTTACCAAAAGCCGGAACATTCAGGGACTCTTGGATGCCGCTCGTTCTGTGGCGCTGAATGGACCGTCCCTCTCGCCGTCTTTACCACAAGTGTCCGTCTATGAGAATCTCAGAGACTACGGTAAACGTTTTCTCCCCTCCTCTCTACTTTTTTTCATCCTCTTATTGGCCAGCCTATGGCTAAACCCAATATCCCCTCCTTAGCCCTTTCTCAGAAAGGGGGCCAAAATAGACTTGTTTGTCCCTTTACGGGATTTTCCAGCGTCACTCTTTGTCCCGAAAGTTCCAACTCTTGGCTTTGTGCTGGCCACAAATGAAATATTTATAAATAATATTATAATGCACCATAATATTGAATTCTTTCTCCAGACCTCCGTTCATGTTATTTATTATGGTTTCCAAGTCTTCTTCTGATTCTCCAAATACTTCAATATCATCGGCAAAGAGTCCGGTTTTTATTTCTTCTCCTTGCAGTATGATTCCTGTTTTGTCTTAATTATAATTGTGGAATGGTGAGTAGGAGGTTTTTCAAAGGCTGTGACCTCCGGTCGTGGACCTTTACGTGGGGAGGGATCCAATTGAGTTGCTGATACTAAGAATGCTGGCAATGGCCCCCGCCCTGGCTGGCTGCATTAGCATATCTTGGCTGAGCCTCGCCGTGCCGTGCAGTGCCGTGCTATATAATACGCCTTGTGTACGAGTCCGCGGGGAATTGTGCATCTTGGCGCGGCACTCTCCCGGCCCCCGTTCTGAGGTTTAGCAACTGATTAACTACACAACGAAACAACACAATAGCCGAAACGAGAGATATACTGCTTGATATTCTAGACATACGGGAATCAACTCTCTCTGCGAAGTGCGTATGCTCGGGGTCCCACCCGTTGCAACACACACTACCCCCACTGCATGATCATCTTGCGGAAAGGGGTTGACTTTCGTTAGGGGGGGGTAGATATCTCCTATCCATATACTTCTATCATCTCTATCTCTATGTGAGACACATACACAGAGAGGTTGTACTATGTTACTCTTACTCTATATAAACAATAAAAGGGTCGAGGGGCTTGAGAGAGGAGATTGAAGCGTCGGTGAGAGCGTGATATATTGCAGTATATCTATATATATATATTAACTTGATGTACTATGCGTGAGACGTTATAATGTTGTGTGAGGAGCGCGTGTGTGTTTTTGTAGAATGGGAGGAACTATTAAAGAGTCTATAATTGTATAAGATAGATAAAGAGTATTGGAATTTTTGTTTTTGATTATGGTAAATTTAGTTAGGTTTTATTGAGTTAATATTTAGAGCGATTTGGTGTTGAGCGCGAGAATGGGTTTGTATTATGGAGGTAGAATGAGATGCAGGAGTTGGATTAAATTAAAAATATAGTGTTAATATAGGTCTTGTAAGACATATATTATCTGGGTGTATATTTATGTATATAAAACTTTTTTCGGGGATGGAGAATGTTGTTATTTAATTGTGAGAAGGTGAAGTTATTTTGTTTGGTGATAGTTTGATTTTCAAACCTCTATCAACTCAATCAAAAAAATATCGAGTGAATAACCTACTCCAAGCGATATTTAAGCCACACAGTGCCTGGGTTTGAAAATGCTCGGCGCTATCGAGCGAAACGTTGGCAAGGGCGACAAAAAATATATAACCTCTCCTAAAACCCCAAAAAACGGCATGTAATAGTGATGTAAATATTTAGATTAATCCTCGGTCGAGGAAATAGGATACGTCAAATATAATATTACAAAAAATATACAAAATTTAATACATATAAGAATTTAAGGACAAAGAGAGTAAAGATAAAATTTAATCTTCAATTTTCAAGACACTTCGAAGACATCGAAGACATAGAACCTGTCATACTGATTTTTTTTAAAACAAAATCCCAGTACCACTCGTAATTGAGTTCTTTTGTTTATTATATTTGGACATTATTTGTATTTTTTTGTAATTTTAAGTCACAATAGCTTAATTATGTTTTCATTTTATTATTTTTTAATTGAACTCAGTCTGTTAATTTTTAAAAGGTTCTTTTCCTTTCTGCAATTTGTTGGCATATAATTTTTAAACGGTGTTGCAATACTAGAACAATAATTGATGATATATAATTGAACATTCAATCAAATCTAAAATAAAACTTCTCATGGAAAACTAAAGTAATGGGGATTTTATAATTAGTGTACCTTTTCGTAGAAGAAAGTGGAATGATAGTTAATTTCTTTAAATCATTCTTTATGACATTATTCTATTTCGTAAGAATCTTTATTTTTTCAAAAATAACTGTGTATTCTATACTGATTATTTTCATTTTTCGTGACACGATTAAACGAATACAAAATAAGTAATTAACAAAATATATGTAGGTAAGGGTAGCCACTTTTCCCTACATAACATATATGCGGTAAATTCGCAAAATAGCAACAAGTTGCAACGGCTATAATGTTTTGTATGCCTGCAATATTTTTAATAGAAGGTAAGTTGCAACGACCGCAAAAAAAATATTACAGTCGAGCTTTGTCCGTAAAACACGGTGGCTTTTTCACTATAAGCTAGAGGTATTAAGATGTTGAAACGTGCGGACAGGGTGGTTTTTTCGGGAATCCCGTGAAAATCACACACACACACAAACAAGCGAAGGCATGCGCAGTGGCGTGGTTCTGTTGGACGTGACACAGAGTTTTGGGAAAAGTGATTGCCCAGGGCACAATGAATGATTTGCAGCTACAGTACGGCCCAGCCTGTGTGTGTGTGTGTGTGTGTGAGAGAGAGAGAGAGAGAGAGAGTGGGGAGGTTTTCGTTTCAATGGCTCCGGGATCAAGTACGGATGATTGCAGATAATGCCTATTCATCCCTCTCCTCCTCCCCCTTCCAACAGTACCTGCTAAAATGTTCCAAAGCTCATGGAAACCCATAAACAATATTCCGATCCAGTATGGGAGAAACCCAATTAATCATTTCTGTCCTCTTTCTCTGTCTTTCAACAAGTGCCCTAACAATAGACACTAAATTACGTATATAGGAATAGCGCAGTTTTTTTATTTAAATAAAAAGGAGCGTGAAGTGAAAACCCATCCGTATATTTGTTCAAAAATATAATAAATACAACTGGTCCTAAGATGCACAGAATCTACTTTCAGTAACTTTAAAATTAAGAAGATAAAAGGGAACATGAAGGATAAAATCCAGTCGAGAAAACCACGTTTATTCTACATCTGAAGACGACATCTTAATTTTAAGTTTGGTTTCCTTCCCTTCCTTTCTTCGATATTAGTGATCAGTTTACAATACTATAATAATACTTTTTAGGGGTTGTTTGATTACGTTGTTTTTTCGCTCGATTGTGCCGAATATTTTCAAGGAGTGGCCAAGATTGTTGCACAGTGTGGCTTAAATATCACTGGGGCGTTCAGGAATTTTTCGTTTATTCCTAGAATGAGATTGAGCTAGCAAACCTAACAGAATAATCTCGTTCTAGGAATTAACTTAAAGATATGGGCAGGAGTGAGAGTGACGTCGAAATTCCCAGCGATATTTAAGTCACACTGTGCCTAGCTTTGAAAGTGCTCGGTGCTATCGTGCGAAACGTTGGCAAGGGCGCCAAAAAATAGCCGGTCCTAAACCCCCAAAAAACGGCGTGTAATAGTGAAGTAAATATTGCCACGAAAACAATCAGTAGCTTGTCCTGTTGATATTTTCACAGTTACTAATTATTAATCGCAACGTTTCTAAGCCCTATTTGGATACCCAGAACTAGTTTCAGTGTATTAGGGACAGCATTATAAATTTAAATTTCATAAATTAATTATTTTTTGTTTATAATTGTCTCCTTTCTTTAATGCGGTCCCCGTTTAAAAATTTTGATTCTGAAATTAAATCCACAGCTGTAAATATAAATAAATTATCTTATATTAAGCAGCATTTGGTGTTGACTTGTGTAGGTTATGAAGTATCTATGTAGTTGGTTCTGTGAATGAATGAAATGGGTTCTGAAAGAAGAGGAGAGGGGACTGAAGGTAGAGACTTAGTTGAGTATGGTGAAGAAGCAGAAGGCTTTTCAGTATACAGCGAACAGTAATTAATATAGAATGAAGTGTCTTGAAGTGGAAGGTAATGGCAAATTATTTCAAAGGGAAGTCAAAGATTTTGATGGAAAGGGGGGGATGGTGAATGGAGAAGGCTGCGTCGTGTCTCGGGATGCTGAGCTGCAGGTCGTCCCCCTCCGACGTCTTCTCGCACAGTGACGTCGGCCCCGCCGCCGCCGCCTCCAACTTCACCTTCACCACCGACGGCGACGCCTAAGACATTTTTCCCGCCGTCTGCGCCATCTATCGGCGAAGGAGCGGAGTTAGCGAGGGGAGAAAAGAATTGCCGACGTCGAGCGCCTTCGAGGCGGGAGCGCCGGAAGACAGAGTTACTTTAAGAAAGCTGTAAGAAAACGCGCCAAGACGCCGGCCGGGAAGGAAAGGGGAAGGTGAGGGAAAGACGCCATCTCCTGGGCTCCGCTGCGACCCTCGGAACCAAGCACGACGAGTCAACGACCTTCGCCTGGATCGGCTGGAGAGAACACCCCCCAAACATTCCTATAAATAAATGCATAATTATTAAATAGCAATACGTACAGCATTCAAGATCGAGGTAAGTATTCCGTTTGTTTGATTACACATTCTTAGTTTCTTAGTAAATGAATTTTTGAAATAACAAAACAATTGCTCTTAAAATGATTTTGATAAGTTACAACTAGTGAATTTTACAATCCTTTAAAAGTATACAAAATTATGATAGTTGTTTATTACAATCGGAAATATTTGACTTAATTACCATTAGCCCATTATAAGAAAAAATATAGTGTAGAATTAGGGGAGTCAGAAGAAGACTAGAAAACCATAATAAGTAACATGAAAGTGGTCCTGGAGAAAGCAGAAATCAAGAAAGGAGTAAGCAAGGATGCTGTCTGTCGCCAATGATCTTTAACTTATTTATATAACAGTTAATGAAGAAACTTAAAACGAAATATGGAAAAGGAATAATACTGCAAGGAGTAGAAATAAGACTCCTAGGCTTTGCCGGAGATATTTTTGTATTAGGGGAATCAGAAGAAGACTTGGAAAACGTGATTCTGGAGAAAGAGTTCCATATGAGGATTAATAGAGGTAAAACCAAGGTAATGATAGGAAACAGTGGAATAACAAATATTGGGAAGGGATATTTTGACGGAAGTTAAGGCATTGTGCTACTTGGGGAAACGAAAAAAATAGAAGCCTTTTAATCATGGCGCTGTAGGTGAACGCTGAAAATGAGATGGATGGATATAATCACAAACGAGGAAGCTCTAAGCAGAATAGAGGAAAAGTAAACAATAAGGAGGATGTAGTAATGGATGTAGTACGCATGGGAAGTAGTGGAATACCAAAGGGTGTTAAATTGGAAAGAGATAATTTGAAGGAAGTTAAGGAATTCTGCTACTTCGGCACCATAGTAACTGGAGATGGTAGAAGCGAAGTAGACATAAAGAGTTGAATAGCACAGGCAAGAGTAATTGACTTACGGGAAGTATAAGAGTGGATATGTGGAAATCATTGCTGAAAACGTTCCTTTGTAGTGTGGCATTATGTGGGTGTAAAATGTGGACGGTAGGACTTGCAGAAAGGAAAAGAATAGAAGCATTTGAAATGTGATGCAATAGGAGAATGCTCAAAGTTAGATCGGTGGATAGGGTAAATAACAAGGATGTCCTAAGTAAAACAGGGAAAGAGCGAACAATATGGAGGACGTTGACGAAGAGAAGGGATAGATTAAAAGGCGAGGTTTTGAGACATGAGGGTCTTGTAAACTTAGCATTAGAGGGATGTGTGTGTGGTAAGTTCGGAAGTGGGAGGCGAATGATGGAATACACTTAAGAGATTAGTGACAATATGTAAATGCGGAAATGAAAAGTCTTGCGCAAGATGTTTTGACACGGAGACTTGCATCAGAGTGACAAGTCGGCTTACAAATCGTGCATAATAAAAAGATTTCATCTCTATCATACTGATGATTATTTTACTACATTTCGTTTCCCATATTTACTATCAAGGATGTCTCGTCTATCATAATCAAAAATGGACGAATAGAACTCGTTACAAAGTTTGTTCAACCGAATAATATTTTTCTCGTCATGTCGGCCTGTGTGGAAAGAATATTCACTGTGCAAACTTTATAACTATCCGAGTTTCTAGTTATGTAATTGCCACCGACTTCGCCGGTATTGGATTTTGTCGTCTGGATAGTTCCTTGCTATTTCCATTTTAACATCCTATGGTGATGATAATCCTATTGGAATAGTCTGTGCATAATTAACAGTAAAATTGAACGGTCCTGAAGAGTCCTCCGCTTTGTTCCATTAAGCATGACCCGATAATTGTACATTTTTTGATTAGCCATTTTTAATGTATTTTTAAATTTTTACAGTACGGAAATGTTAAATGGCACCTGAAAACTTTCAGCGTTTCACATTGTGACAATTTTTCAGTAATAAATGGTAATATGACATTGTACACTATTTAATATTAGCACCACCATTAAACTTCCGTGTTTCAATTCGTAAAAATATAGGGCAAAAAAAAGATGATAGCCCATACATTGAATAACTATTTACGTTGAAGTACTATCGATATGATTATTTTTTTATTGAAGCACTTAAATGCTAAACTTTTAGAGCAATACTAACTGCAACCTAACATTTATTTTTATTAATATAAACATTGAAACCTATTGAGCGGCTGAAACTAGTATTTAAATAAAAATTTCAATCCAGAAAAGAGAAAATCTGAAGTGTTTCATTAACAAGTAAAGCAAGTAAAGTGGACGAAAGTCAGAAACGAAAAATTATGACGCAAAATAATTTAATTAGAAATTGAACGCTAAATTAGGCCAAGCGTCAAACAATTACAAATACGGTAATTAAAGTTAATCGGCCTTATTATTATTCTAAATAAAACACATTTCACTAACACCCAGAAGACATTATAAGCTCAGAATCTATTTATTTGTAAAGGATTTCATTATTTTATGTTTTTGAATAATTTTAAAAATTAAAATAAACTGAGTGACGAAACATAACATTTTCCAAACGAATATTAAACCCTTTTATTAATGATTCTCAGTTTATTAACCGGGTCAATTGGTTCTCGTAACATAACGTTTCGAAAAAATCATGTCTGCCGTCGTAAGATGCACAACGCATAATCCACCGGATTGGCAAACCGACAATCATGATTAAAATCAAAACACTGCGAAAAATACCATTTTAATATATAGACCAATCACCATACTTCGAAGAAAATTTTTTACAAGTTTTAAGAACAATAAATCGTATTATCCCAGTCGGCAGCCGCCTCGGTAGGCCTAGGCCCTCAAGAGGGCTGTTGAACCATTGGAAGAAGAATAATAAAACAATAAATACTTATAATGTGTAAATCGAACGAATTCATGACCAACAACACAACAAAGTTGTTTTGTATGTAGGACATTTTGTAACCATTTTCAAGACTTTCCCAGGTGATTTCTTAATAATTAAAAAAAATTGAATAAATTCACGACCAAACAAAGACAAAATGTTTATTTAATTGTACCTACGAGTCAGAACAAGACTTGGAAAACATTATAAATGGCATGACCGTGATCCTGGAGCTGCACCTAAAATTTACTTAATGCCAAAGTAGATTTTTAATATAATTTATTTTTTAAAAAAAGTGCTCAGAGTAGTACAAGTGAAGTTTAAAAAAATAATCACCCGATTTAGAATATTATATAAAACGGAGTTTCAATTTTAATCTGTGGAAGATGTAATTCCAACAAATAAAGTACAATATTCCCCCAAAATCATTTATTGACCATTTTTATGTCAAGTATAACAACAATCACGTCGTTAATTTTGTGTACATCGGCATCCCGTTTCTCATCCCGTCCGGATGCTCCAGAATCCGCTCCTGTGTTGGAAAAGTAACAGGTGGCGATAACCAGGATGTGATAGGACTGTCTGAAACACGATCCTACTACTACTGCTGCTGGTGGTGGTGGTAGGTGAAAATGCGACTGACACAAGGTGCCCGTCGCGTGAAAAATTTGTGAATTGAGCCCAATCAATCACAGAGAGGACAAAAAACACCCCTGTGAAACAAGTTGGACAGACTGTGAGTGAGGGTGGGACGAGAGGGGGTGGGAAAGAGGGGGGAGGGGAGGAAAAAAAAGAGTGCTACTGCTGTGTTTTACACTGCTAGCGAATCGTAACCGATTTGTGGAGACCAGGCGCTGTGGTTTCTGTTTTGCGAGTTAATCGGCGAGTTTGTTGTTACCAAGACAACGGGTATTTAAAAAGGATAATCTTTAAACCTCGATAACTTCTTTTCTCTTTTCAACATGAAATTGTTTTCTCGTTTACGATCACCTGTAGTTGCCCCTGTTTATTCTGAAATTGAAAACCAAAATAAATAAAATTAATCAAAAATAAATCCAAACCCCAGGTAACATCTCGTAACTTTTAATTCCAACCACATTTCCTTAGTATAAACTCACGCTGATTCAATTCTAATTTCTTCAAAAACAAGCTAAAACAACATTTACTTCCCCGCTAAAATGAAATTTCACTTTAAACCTAAACTCTATACACCCACTATCACATTTAATTCCCTAGTTCTCTCGAACAACACATAATCCCCCAAAAATTCAAAATACCCCTTGTGCAGGATCGAAATTATTAATAAAAGAAAATTAAAACGTCAGATTAGAAAACGAAATTGATAACACTGATGATTCCCATTCAAAATCGAATCTAACACCTTAAAAAAAAAGAATACGGCAAGGAAGAAATACTTTACAGTGGATTGAAAGATTATAGAAAAGGTGTAGAAAATAATGAGTTTGAAAATACATCGTTGAAACGAAATTATAAATGGACACTATATATTAGGTGGGATCCTCCAAGACTGGAGAAGTTAGAATTGATTCAGTGTGAGATTATATTAGGGAAATGTGGTTGAAATTAAAGTTGGTAAATAAAATTAAATATGGTCGTGAGGACCAGGATTAAGGCTGCTGGGGAATTGATACACTGACCACGTGTCACCCCAAATTCGGAATGTGTCACGCCAGATGACAGTCCGCAGCCGCCTCGGTAGGCCTAGGCCCTCAAGAGGGCTGTTAACACATTGGAAGAAGAAGAAGAAATAAAATTAAATTGTAGGGAATTTCCTGAAGCAAATCAAAAAATATTCCTCAGCCCCTATTATTTGGACTATAAGCGTTAAGCATTTCAAGGTTTCTCACGACTATCCGACTGCAAGGTCAACCCCTGGTTCCTTATTTGTATCAGTCCGGTACAGTATATAATTCGACACTAATGTGATTTAAGTGGTATAGAGTGCGTTGTCAGACCTCTCTATCCCCTAGTTCTAAGAAAGTCTTATTAACAGAGGGAGATATACGGAGCTGTGTGAATCGCTTCTCATCTTCCATTTGTAGATACTCATCATGAGTCCAGTCCCCGTATTTTTTTCTTCAATTTCTTCAATTTATGAGGTCGACACTCACGCCGCTACAACCTCTAGCTACATCCGAGCGTACCCGATGTATTCCGAGAGTTTTACGAAGAATGACATATAGGACTATTAGACAGTATATGTAGAGCTGCATTACAGATAAACTTTTCCTGAATATTATCCTCATCTTCTCAACCGTTTATATGTCACTCCTACCAGCGAAATCACAATATTTGATTCTTCTGTCCTGTGAATATTTTCATCCGTCCGAAGATGTCCGTAATTCTCCTCTTATATTTTTAAAGGCAGTTTTCGTCTCATTCTAAGCGTCCCTGGACTTTTCAATATCCCTCCATACATCATTTAAACACATAATGCGCACTACTCCTAAAAAGACAACATCTAAGCTCAAAAAAAATTTTAACAACTTTGAAATTTTATTATGATGTCATCAGAATACAGTTAAAAAAGAATCATAAAATTTTAAATAACCTCAGGTAACCAAGTTAATCCAAAATTATCACTGATGAAATTGACAAAAATTCAAATAAATAACAATGACTTAAAAATTTTATCTTTCGTTTTATAAATTTACTTGAAATGTCAGAAAATGATTTATGTAATTCTTTCACATTTATTATCATCATCTTTCCATGTGTTATATTTCGGTTTGAAATATTAAGGTCTTGTTTATTAAATAGGTTAAAAATCTGTTGAATTAACACTGATAGGTTTAATGAAAGTAAAAGCTTACACTTGATATTTATTTTGAAGATAATATTAAGTTTCAGTTCGAAAGATAGGTTAGTTTGTAGAAGTAGAAGTAGCACTACGTTAACTACTTTTAACCCAAGTGTACCCTCTGTACCGTGGTTTCTTTCACGAAGCTGAAACCGACCGTACCCGATGTATTCCGAGAGTTTTACGAAGAATGGCTATTAAACAGTATATTATGTAGAGAGACATTAAAGGAAACTTTTTCAAAATATTCTCGTAATTTTCTCAACCGTTTATATTTCACTGCTATGAAATAAATCACAATAGGTGATGCTTCTGTCCTGTGAAGGTTTTCGTACGTCCGAACATGTCCGTTATTCTCCTCTTATACCTTTAAAGGCAGTTTTCTTCTCGTGCCAAGTGCCCCTGGGATTTTCAATATCTCTCTATATATAATTGTTGCGGACAAATAAATTAACGTATAGAAATTCATGCAACATTACCGTTTTTAAAAACATTATCCTTCGCTATTAGTGCTTTCACTGGTACCGAAAAATGATTACCGCGTCTCAAGATGGCGGACCGACAAGAGAATTTATTATTAAAGAAGATCTGCCGCCTTCGCCTCGCCCCGTCTCGGCGTATCGCTTTACACTTAATTGATAAGTCGGCCCCCAAGTATAATTTCTTCCACTCATTTTTAAAATAAAATCACAGATTTTTTAGTCTTAGATGACGTTGCTTAAAAATAGAAACATCACACTTCAATTCTGAAGAGTACGATAAATACACATTTATAATGATAAAATACATATGACGCCAACGGGAATCAAATTCGGAGCGTTTAATTTACCTAGAGTCATAAGTAAGGTTTTCAGTATAAATCTGGTAAAATTAGTATTTTCCTTATCATACATTTAAAATTAATTATAGAGAATAACGGAATGGCCACTTTGACAGACAACTATGACGACATGTTCCTGCGTTGTAAAGTGCTACAAAAAATTTAAATTTCCTACTGAGTGATTTTATTGATGAAATTACAAAAAAAAATCACAATATATAACAGTCTTGAGAATCGCCCTTCCTGAAACGCTCGGCCTTAACATAGTCAAAGAAACCACGTTGCAGAGAATACACTTCAAACCAGTTTTCCATAATAAAAAGTTACGTTAGTATTACTTAATGTTTATTATTAATTCAAAGCGATTGAAAATACTGAGATGAAATTACTTAATACTTCTATTGCATATGGTAAGTTATAGATTTATATAAATTATAATAACATACATACTTGATGTTATTGTTTTATTTACTGTTTTTGAAGAATATTGTAACTTGATACTTCTATAACCGTTAGAAATATTGAACACGCATGACTACGAAATAAACTACGTTTTGGGCCAACGAAATAAATAGCAACGATTTGTTTCCATTGATCCTAGTCGTTTTAATACATATTTTAAATTGAGGATCCGGTAGTAAGAAGAAGAAGCATGGTTTTACAGCCTGCATCCGAGTTATGTTTCTGTCGACATCCTTCAGACTTGAATTTCGTTAAGTCCTCCGCATAGCTTATTTTATTCCATTTCATCACAGACCCGCCCTTATTGTAAACCTTACATAGTGACAGACCCTTACACTACTGCAGGGCATTTTTCAAGAGAAATTGACGAAATAAAAGTTGAAAATATAATAAAGTACAGTAAAAGTTAAAAATGAAATATGAGATTTAAATTTTAATGTCATAGCTGTTGTTGTGGTATTCAGTCCTGAGACTTGTCAGTTACGACCCTCCATACTAACCTATCTTGCGCAAGTCTACATCCTCCCTATTCGTCTTAGCGTATTCCATCCTGGGCCTCCGTTTTCTGTTCTTACCCCACACATTTCCCACTAATGCTTATTTTACAAGACCCACGTGTCTTAAAAGGTGGCCTATTAATCTATCCCTTCTCTTAGTCAACGTCCTCAATATTGTTCGCTTTTCCTCTATTCTGTTTAGAACTCCTTCGTTTGTGATTCTATCCTCCCATCTGATTTTCAGCATTCTCCTAGAGCACCACATTTCAAAGGCGTCTATTCTTTTCCTTTCCCCAACTCCTATCGTCCACGTTTCGCCCCCATATAACGCCAAGCTCCATACGAACATTTTTAACAACGATTTCCTAATCTTCATACTTCTATTAACCGTAAGTAAATCCCTCTTTTTCGCGAAAGGCTTCCTTGCCTGTGCTATCCTACTCTTTATGCTTACTATAGTTCTACCATCCCTAGTTATTACGCTTCCCAAGTAGCAAAATTCCTTAACTTTCGTCAAATATATATCTTCCCAATGTAGACCCTTAGTTATTCCACTGTTTCCCATACTACACTGCATTACTCTGGTTTTGTCTCTATTAATCCTCAGATTGAACTTTTTCTCCAGGACTACGTTCATGCTATTTATTTTGGTTTGCAAGTCTTTTCTGACTCTCCTAATACTGCAATATCGTCGGCAAAGCGTTCGGTTTTTATTTCTTTTTGTTGCTTTTCCATTTAATTTCATAAAAAAGACAATTCTTTGTTATGTTACAAAAATTGACTGAGCATTATTCATCCTCACGCAATGTCCAAATGAAGATGTTGGCTGTTGAAGGATTAATAATATTGACAACAGGCCTCAAAATCATATCATTGATTGTGATATGTTTGAGGCAGGGAAGCCGCGAGACGTGGACGGAAATAGCGTGGGATAATTTCGGAGTCTGTCTGGGCACCTTTCGTGCGGCATTTAAAGCGGGGGTGCGGTGCAGTGCAGGTGCGAGCGAGGGTAAGGGAGGTGGCGGAGGTAAGAAGCCGCAGTCAATCAATGGCTGGTTGCGCACAAGACGCGCCGCGCACACTTGCGGTGGCCGAGACGAGACGCAGCAGTGCGGGGGCGGATCTGCGTGGGTGGGGCCGAAGCCGCAACTTAATCACTCCGCAGCACCTCAAGGATTGGTCGCCCGCTTGCGGTGAGCCGTCCTCCTTTGCTTGACCTACTTCCTCACCACACCCCTCTCGGGCCTCGCCGTCGATATGAACGTCCATATTCCTGCACAATGGTTGCACTTCATCCACGTGCTGACCGAGTCCTTGAGGTTTCCCAGGCGGCGGTCAGGTGGTCGGCACCGCGGAGGACCGCACACGCTCTAACGTGGCCGCACTATGCACAAAACTTTGCTTTCGCCCACATTGCCACAACATTAATTCGGACGGTGGTAGGAATCATCCCGCGCTTATATAAAACGACCTGTTCTTCATTACTCCGACAGCACGACTCGTTCCAACAAAAATATGGGTGCAAGATTGCTTCACTCCACGAAACGCCTAGGCATGCTTCTCAGGTTATCCTTTTAATGACCTCGTAATAAAATAGTTTTGAGGACTGTAATCAAAAATACACGATACAAATTTAAATCTGGCGGTATGAGCGAGAAAAATTCAGGTGTAAGGAGAATTTCTAAATTAGAATGACGATAAAAAACAAATTCATAAATAAATACCATGATCTTAATTAGTCGAAAACTACAATAAAATATGAAAATCCTCTCATGAAATCATTGAATTATATAAAAAATGTAAAACTGAAATATAATTACCTGATGCATATGTATACAGCGTGCACCAAAACGGAATTTACAATTTCGAAAATTTGTATTAATTCATTATTTTAACTTACAGAGTTTGTTTCAGTATCATTTAACAGCAATATGTATCAAGCTTTGACTCATGTAGTACGCCAAAGAAAGCCATGTCTGTAAATTAAAAAAATACATTAATATGAGTTTGCAAAGTTTCTCAGTCCTTTTCAACACACGCTATACAAAGTAAATAAAAATTTTATAACATGAATGTTACAAAATTGGAGCAAATTTAACGATACAAATATTGTTACAGTATAATTTTACCAAGCTTTGACTCAAGTAGTACTCCAAATCGAGCCATGTCTGTAAGTTAAAAGAATACATTAATATGAATTTTCAAGGTTTCACGGTCCTTTTCAACACACCCTATACAGTGTAAATAAAATTTTAATAATATAAATAATGTTGAATGGATGCGAATTAAATTATACGAACATTAGACATCCCCATTTTTCTACATTGACTGTTACAACCGAGATGTGTTTCAATAATTCGTGGATTTAATATATTGGTTAAAATTTAACAATTTAGAAATTCTTGAATTAATATAAAAGCTCTCGCAAAATTAAATAAATATATAGTTAAACTAGAATGTAAGCAGAGTTATCGTCTTGATGTACCGCGGGACAGCCTATTCTTAAACGGTCCTCTGAAAGCAGCAATACAGTTTTACTGATAAAAACAACCCTTAATTTTTTCTATATTTACTTTAAATTATTCACTATTCTATAAAGATTAAAATTTTAATTTAATATGATTTTAAATATTTTTATCATTTTATCATAACATAATAAATTATCAATTAGAAATATTGTTTTTGAAACCCCCAAGACTAAATTTTTATAAAATTAATTGAATATTTTTAAATAAAAGATCTTTCATCCACTAATGAAATCAGAATATTCTGAAAAAAAATGCAATAGTTGCCAAGAAAAATAATTTAATTTATTCTTAATCACATAATATTTAGATTTCATCCATTTTTCAAAAGTTAAAATCAAAACTTTCATAAATCTTAACGTGGATAATAGATTTTCTCTCCATACAACGGTTCAAACTGGAAATGTTTGTGCTGGTGTAGTATTGAGTCCTTAGAATGGTCTGATGCAATCCTCCTTGATAACCTAGTCATACATTTTCTGTAATCTCATCGTTCTCCATTCTATTTAATCCTTGATTCCCTCAGTCGTAAAGTTTATTGAATTTATGTAAAGAATTTGGAGACGCTGCTGGACCTTCTCCAGCGACTGTTACGGGCGTAATAATATTGCTAAAATTTAAGCCTGAAGAAGTCTCAAAATGGAGATGAAACGTCGCTTTTGCTAATAAATACTTATATATTTAATTCTGTTTTTTTGGTCGTTTTTATTCGTTACTGAATTATTGCTTTGAAAACCGTACGACGTTGAGTTTAATATCCATATATATTTCACATTGAATTTATTTCTTCGATAAACCACGTAGGTAGTAATGACGTGTTTCATATTTTTAAATCTTGACTCTAATTGGTTACCGACAAGGAGGTTCTTAGTCTTCCAGAGAGGAAGAGAGAGAGAGGGAGCAGGGGGGGTGAACTGAAGACTGCGGGATTCCACTCAAAAGAAACGGTTATCTGCAGGCGCGGCCTTTTCCCTGGGAGAGGAACGGAGCGGCAATCAATTAGCGAAGTATTGCTGTGTGCTAACGGGTTGGAAAGAAACCAGCAACAGCCAGACAGGCTTCCTTATGAGGAGCAGATGCTTTGAAAACTCTTACGGCGCGGCGCGGGCGGCGTTTTATGAGGCGAGGAACAATGGGAGGACAGAGCGCCTTTGATCAGCGAATATAACGGCGACTGGAAACCGAATTAATTTTAGAGCAGCAAGCAAGGCAAGCCTGTGAAAAGGGGTTCTTGGTTGAAGGAATCGTATAATAAAACGCCTTCGGTTGCTTTCTCCCGGGGGTGGGAGGGCGAGGGGATGCGAGAGGGGGGTGAGGAGGAGGTCTTATGACGTCTAATATGGATGGGGGTGGAATCAACAGTCCTTTTCCTCTGCGTGTGTTTGTGCTCTGAAAGGTTACAATTTCCTCTCGTCCTTCTGTCTGTAGAAATTGCGCGGTTACCGCTCAAAATTCCAGTTATGCAGCACATAAAATAATTTTCCATTTTCCTTCTTTATTGTGAACATAGTAATATATCAAACCGTAAAAAATCAGGAAGAAACTATGGTTCTTAATAGAAACCCTAATAAACCGCGTTAGAAAAACAAAAAAATCGTATGTATATGACGTAACACAGAAATTATTGCTGCCATTATGTGACCATTTTTACACATCAGGAGAATTATTTTCTTGACTCGGTGGAGTAACGTTTCAAACCATATTTCTCAACGTATTAACCTCAATTACTGCACAAAACTTTGCAGAATATATCATATATATGTACTTTCCAAACACATCACTGAAATAAATTCTGCATAGCTCTGGCTGCACTCCGGAGCTCTTTTCGTCGTGAAAATCGATTTCGCTACCTTGAAAACGTGCTAATTTGCTTCGTCGGAAAACAGTGAGTATCAACTTCTGAAAAGTTGCGAAGTATGAGACGTAGTTCTGTGTCAGAATGTTGAGAGGAAAATAGGAAAAATAAATATCATAAAAACGTTGACAAGTAAACAACTCATCTGAGGTAATTTTTTGACACGCTCAAGACTAAATAAATATTTCGGGCGAAAGTTTTAAAGCGGAATTAGAAAAGCGATCTCTGCTATGTCCAAAAAAATCCTTGTAAAAATTAATCTTTTTGGTGTAGATTCAGATTACATGTCTATTAACTTTCAATTGAAGTATCAGTAAATTTTATAATACAAAAAAATCATTGAAATCAAATAAATAGAATGACCGATGACAGAAACAGAATTTTTTTCAAACGTTTCGTACCCAAGTATCGGGACCTCTTAAGTTTTTAATTAAAACCTTACTACACTTTCGTGTTGCAGCAGTTTTTTCTTAATCAACTGATGTCCAGAATTAGAATTTAAAATTGTTATTTTTATGGCTTTAGATCATTCTTTGTCTTGCATTTGTAATATTAACACGACAATTTCAATAATATTTTAATTATTGTGCTTATAATGTGCATAAAATATGGACGAAACATTTTAAAATTTAAAAATTCTTCAATTTCAGAGCATACACGGTATTTTATTTTATAATATGAAGTCAGAATAATTTAGTTGTTTTGTCACTAAAATTATTTTTATTAATTATCACAATTTTATATTTAACTTCGAAGGTAATAATCAAATAGGAAAATATAAAATTATTTTAATTACACAATTCCTTAATTTAAGAACAAATTTCAGAAGCCATTTGTAGACATCACAGAAGATTCATAAACTATATTTTCATAAATTTTAAATTTATGTTCAATTTGATTATAACTACTTGTGAAAGGAATTTAAGTGTTACGTGTTGCCTCTGATCTTGATTACTACTGGTCTATTTCATTGTTGTTCTAATATTATGTTTTGTTACTATTGTGGAAAAAACCTGAAGAAGGCATGAAAATATGCTAAAACGTTGTTACTGATTAAATGTAAATAATAAAGTCTTAAAAGGTCATTAATTGTATTATTTGATTTATTAACATTGAATTATTTATTTTTCTGTTTATATTTTATCCCTCATGATTTTAATAATTCAAAATTTTATTTAAAAATAAATGGATTTAACCTTCTCTAGACAAAGTTTACAAAAGTCATAAATACTAAATCTTCAATTTTAAAACCTGTGCTAAAAAATAACACTAAAATTTTAAAACGGTTTAATTATTGAACTGAAGTATGGCAGAAATTTGGAATGGAACGTTTTAAAATTCTTTTACATCTGACTTTTGGCCATTCCTCGTATTTTATTTATAATATGATCTCAGAGTGATTTAATTAATTTATTATTGAAATTATTTAATAACTGCTACAATATTATGTTTAACCTAAATGTAATAATCAAATAAGAAAATTATTATTTAATTATACTAATCCTTATTTTAAGAAAAAAATTAGATAACATTTTTAGACAACCCAAACAATTGTAAAAATAAATTTCTCAACAGATTTAAATTTATTATTGAATTGATTTTACTTGTGTTCCTATTTTATACCTCGTGGTTTTAATAACTCAGAATTGTAGAAAATAAAGTGTATCCTATTTTTTTAAATATTTTCTTTCTTCAAAATTCTCTATAGTTTTTGGTGATGTTACCATAATAATCTTTTTGACTGGACCATCTAGTAGCTTGTGATTTTCCATGACATATTTTGCATCCTTTGTGGTGTTGCACGTGTTCTGCGTAGCAAATATCTTTCAATTTCAAACAATTAATTATGATAAAAATAAATTATAAATCCCTTGTCAAAATAACGTGACTTCAGGTTTAACTTGGACAAAATGAAAATGAATACTTTTCAATTCAATGATTTTGAAAATTAAAAAATAGCTTCCATTGTAACGTCCGTTGTAAATTAATAAAATTATTCTTGATCTTTTTCAGACAAATTTATTTATTAAAAATGAAATAACGACGTTCAGGCGGGTGTTCGCACCCTCTTCAGGATTCTTTTTCAAATTATTTTAATATCCCAACAAATATAACACAATTTAATGAGTGGACCGAGGCAACACACAGCACTATATTTCAAGCCGTGATCGAAAATGGAACAATAGTATAAGCCAATTCAACCCCAATCGTCACTCATTTAATTTTCTTGATTGGAGAAAGAGTTCGATATGAGTAGTAATAGAAGGAAAACTGAGGTAATGGAGTGTGGTATAGGGAAACAGAGGAATAACAAAGGGTGTTAGATTGGGAAAGGAAAATTTGAAGTAAGTTAAGGAATTCGGCTACTTGGACAGCATAACTAGAAAAGATAGAAATTTAGCTGGCATAAAGTATAGGATAGGCAAGGAAGGCTTTCGCAAAAAAGAGGAAGTTCTAAGCAGAATAGTGGAAGAGCTAACAATATGAAGGACGTTGACCAAGAGAAGGGATAGATTAATAGTCCACGTTTTGAACATCAGGGTCTTGTAAAATTAGGATTATAGGGAAGTGTGTGAAGTAAGAACCAAAGTTGAAGGTCGAGGATGAAATTCGTTAAGCAAATTAGGGAGGAGGTGGGAAACGAAAAGGCTTGGGCAAGGTGGAGGGTTGCATCAGACCACAACAACAACGATCGAGGATATCATCCATTATTCACAAGTTCTCCCCCGCAAGTGTATTCTAAATCTACAAGATTTCAACTCTGAAGTACCATGAGCTTCAGACATATTGAGTTATAATCTATTTCGAACGCAGTTCTCTTTCGGTCCATCTTCTTGTACAGTACAATTTCCGGAAGCTTCTAGGCTTTTATTGTGCCTTTTGAAGGCTGTCTGGTCATTAGAGGAGCCGAAGGTTCTTTCTCGCGACAGTTTGGAGACGTTTGTTCCTCCCGAGGGGAACCGATTCGCTGACAGGCTTTCGCACAGGAAACCCATTAAGACGAGGCCGTAATCGTCTGTCTCCTTGCCAGAGAAGACGTGCCCCTTTAGCCCTGAGAAATACTTTTCATTAAACGTCTGACAAATTCCGCTGTAATTACATACTGCTGTGATTGGGAGGAGAGCGTGACGCATCTCTGCAGACTACAACGGATTCAAAGGACGCGTTGAAAAGCCACTGTTAAAGGAATACACAGTTAACTACACGGAAGTAAATTATGATGCTGGACACAATTCTTATAATTTTAAAATTTCAAAGAAATGGTGACCATCGTCTCAATCGTGAAGACTATAAACTTGTTCATAATAAAATAATGTTTTTCAGGTATAAACCGTTGTAGATACAGCCCTTAATTTTTCATAACTTATATCAAATCTTGTTGTATGTGTGTGGATGTAAAATAAATGATTTATTATATTTAAAATTTTATTTACAAAGATCTTATTTAGATGAAAAATGTTTAAGCGTTTTGTGTATCTCTGACAGTTGTAGTAATCAGTCCTTAGACTGATTTATTGCTAACCTATTTTGCGCAATCCTTTTCACGTCCCATGTCTTTCCTATTCTGCTTCGCGTATTACATCCTCGTTCTCCGCCTTCTGTTCTTTCCCCACACTCTTCCCTCTAAAGCAAAATTTTACTAGACCACCTCATGTTCAAAAACGTGGCTTATTAATTTCTCCCATCTCTTCCTCGACGTCCTCCATATTGTTTTCTCTTCTCTTATTCCGCTTATAACGTCCTGGTTAGTTACTCTATGAACTTATTTCACTACACTTAATTTTTTTTATTCTTTTCCTTTCTGAACCTTTTACCATCCACGTTTCTCCAGATGAAAGTTTTTAGAATTGATTTTTTAATTTCAGACTTATATTCTTTTTCTTCTTTCTATGGTATTCTAGCCCGAATTCGGGCCTAGACCTACTAGGACGACTGCGGACTGTCATACATGACACATTCCGAATATGGAGTGATACGTGGTCAGCGTATCGACTCTCCATCATTAACCCCAGTCTCCGTGACCATGACAACACAAAAATCCAGGCCAATGCCAGGATTCCAACCCGGGAACTCTGGGTTGTGCGGCAGAAACGCTAGCCACTAGACCACAGGAGGTTGTATTAGCCGTAAGTAAATTCCTCTTCCTTGTCTGTACTATTCTACTCTAGTTGTTACGTTGTCAAAGCATCAGAATTTCTTGACTTCCTTCAAAATATCCTTTCCCAAACTAATATCTTTTGTTATTCCACTATTTCCTATACTACTCCCCATTAGCTTGGTTTTTTCTTAATCGTTCCCAATCTTTAACCCTTTTTCATTCCACTATTTCCAATACTACAGATCACCTTGGTGTTCCCTCTATTAATCCTTATTCCTCAAAGTTCAGGTTCATACCATTTATTAATTTTTCCAAGTCGGATTCCCCAAATACTACAATATCATCAGGGTTACATCAGACGAGTCTTCGGACTAAATACCACGACAACAACAATTAAAAAATTATGTTCCACGATATGTTGACGGTCGGTGTTTAAATCAATTTCATGTAAATCAGCTTTATCCGTATCACCATTTCATGCAATTTTTAATATTTTACTGTAATTAAGGGAGCTGCGAACACTAATACGTTGATTTAATGACTGCAGAAATTACAGTTTTATATCGACACTATTGTAATTATTGAATTAATTTTATTTACCGGATGATAAATTGAAAAATAAATTATATTAATGTTCGTCGATGTGCAAACTAATATTGTAACTTCATCATCTATTTTGTGTATGTAATTTGATTTGTCGACATATTAAATGCCACTATTAGTAAACCACACAATTCCATGGTATGCATTGGCTGTAATTGGGATATATATATAGAATACGCTTTCAGTTAATGACCTTTAATCACCGTTCGAATTATTTCTGAATTCCGACCTTATTCAAATTTTCACTGTTATTAGAATTTTCCCGAAAGGTCATTGGCTCACAATTTCCTTATTTTTATTCAATATAATCTTATCTCGTGGGTATTTGCGATATTATTTCATGTGATTTATAAAGACATATTTTTATTTTATTTGCTTAGGTAAAAAGGAGAATCAGACACGCTCGAATATCTCAAAATTTCGTTGCTATAAAAAATAAGAATAATACTTGAAGAATTTCTTCTCACATAGGGCAGGTTGATGTTGAAGTACAACAAATCAAGCTGTGTGTGAGGCATTTTTGAAATTCTTTTTTATTTAAAATCACATGAACGCTCTTTTAAATAAAAAAGGTTGGTTTATTCTATTTCAACATCTACCCGCTCTTAATGAAATACTCAATATTTTTTTGCCAATTTTATTCTTTGTGCGTTGAATAAGAGTGGGATAAAATTGGAATTTTTAGCAGACCCTTCCGTTTATTTTCTTTCTGTTTTAGGTAACAGTGTTTGAACGTTTTTTATTTTACAAATACACACGGTCGTATGTAATTCTGTTGAAAAGGTCCACCAAAAGGTGTGGAGGAAACTTCTTGTATTCCTAAGGAAAAAAATCAAAAGCAAAATTTAAAAGAATTGTTGCCAACATGAGATTATACCCCCAGGTCTTTCTAAAATTCTCTTCATCCCTTAAAGAACAAGATGGTGGGGAATAATAAAAAATGGGCAAAAAAGTACAAATGTTGTTTATAATTCAGTAGGCAAATTAACCATAGCTGTACTTAATGTTTCTTAAAAATGGGGGTTAATCGGCTGCGAACGTGAAATATTAAACCAAAATTGTCACCATCCCTCAAACGATAAGATGGTGAGGAATAATCAAATTTGGGGAAAAAGGTTTCATAAATTGTGAATAAATTGGGTTAAACATGAAATATCACCATCATTTGAAGGATAAGATGGTTGGGAAATCAAAATTGGGTAAAAAAGACAAAAAATGTTTATAATTCAGTAGACATATAAAGCATAAATTTACCTAATGCTACTTCACAAATGGAAGTAACGTGAAATACTAATTTAAAATTGTCACCGTTGTTTGAACGACAAGTTGTTTGTGAGAAATAATCCGAAAGTTTTAGATTAACATTCCTTTTAGACATCACATCCATTTAAATTTCTATTTTGTGTGCCAGTTACCAAAATTATTTTACATGGTATTCCAATTTTTAAAATATATATATTCCTGTCCCACTTGTCTACAGCGTCATCGGCCACGAAAAGACAGACAACTTTTTTCTTTCGCAAAACTTACTTATTAAGAAGAATATAAATCTGTAATTTAGAAAAAGGGTGATTCCAATCGAGATTAGAAAGTTTCCCTATACATCAGTAAAAATTGGGGTAAATTTGTAACTCGAAATAAATGGATTGGACACATTCAATGTTTTGCGTGGATATAGAATTAGCAACACATTGACCTAATTTTCAAATCTATGTTTGGCCCTTTCCATATCTTTTTAATACTAATGGCGGCCTTTCTTATTGTCAGCTGCTTCTTCGGTAATAGTTCGAGATGTCGTATAGTATTTAAGTAAAATTGTCTTTGATAACGACGGTAGGCAAATGAAAATCAGGTTTATTTCACCGTCCCTCAGATATACTTGCGTATATACATATATATGTGTTCGTCGCTATTCGGAGAGCCAGGGCAAGCCCCATAATTTCCCTCTCACCCGACGAACGCCGATTCGACCGCAAATAGGTTTGAAGTGAATCAATCAAGCTACAAACTATATGTAGATTGCTGAACACTTTCCCTTAATCAGAGCCCATTAAAACGCGAACCATTTGCAACCAACCCCCTCTGCCCTATCCTCTGTGCTGGGAACAAAGCAGACGAGCGATGCTCTCATTTACGCTGCTTAAGCGAGGACACACACTGATAATTTTTTTTCTCTCTTCTCTCTCTTTCTCTTTCTCTCTCTCCCTCCCTCTGTCTCTCTCCCTCTCTCCCTCTGCAGCCGCGTGTGTGTGTGAGTGTGTAGTTGGTATTGTGAGTAACAAAAGAGGCAGTCAGTATAAATTGTTGCTGCTGCGGCTGTGGCAGACATTTCCTCTGACTGCGGTGGTGGTATTCAGGATTATGTTACTTTGACCTCCAAAGGCAGCCATTGGATAATCTCTTTCGCTGAAACTCAGGCTAATAAATGAATAGTAACGGTTCGCTTTAATCAAGGTAAATAAATTTTATACAACAAAATTTCGTAAGCATCCACCAAAAGGGTAACATTTTTTTTCAAAACAGTTAAATTTTATTAACAACTAACTAAACCCACTTGAATTTTTTACTTAAATCGCATTTTAAAGGTCATGGTGTAACTCAGCGACTCGCATTACACCAAACTATGCAGTTTTCTTTTCATTTTCATATTAGCAATTATTAATTTTTAAAATTTCCCTGATGCGAGAAATAATACCAATTTATCAATTTATGTATGCTTTGTATCGACGATCTAAATACGTACGTTTTTTACAGCAACCATTGATAGTAAGTGATATGAGTGATATAGGACATAAGTGGCATAATAAAATAGTCATTAATGTCTGTACGTTTAATGTAAGTTAAAATAAGGCCAAAACACACAAGAAATAGTGAAAAACAAACCTGAAGGGGGTCGATATCAATTATATTTTATGTTTCACTAATTGTTGTCTGTTTTGTCCTTATTTTAACTTATCTTATAACTCGCAGTTCGTTTACACGCCGCAGTAATGCCAAAAAATCTTCCCGTGGAGAATATTCAGCAATATAAGGAAATTAAATACGCACGAATATTTAAATTAAATCTCCTTTTTTAAACCCCTTAATTTGAAAGTTTTTCAGCCGTTTCGTAGCCTATACGAGACGAACATACGGACAGACAGACATTTATTGGTATATATGATAATTATTTTAGTTCAGGTTATTGAATTTTTTTCACTTATGAAGAGAATAGCAATAAAAATTATGACAGACAGTGTAAGGCAACCCATTCTTCTATCTCAACCAATGAAATTATCTACGAAGCTGTATGAATTAACGTTAGAAAATGTCGGAAGGAATGTTGAAGTAGAGAAAAATTTACATATGATCAAATGTTTTAATTTAATAGACAAATTAGCAACAGTTACACGTTCTCTTATAATGATTGTTGCACCTAGAGATCAGCCGGATCAATTTTCAGATCAGGGCAAAGGTTTATTTTATCAACTCGTTTGTTGCGACGCGTTCTCACTTTAACGGAGCAAGTGATAAGATAAAAGAAAAAGGGGAAGACGCGACGGCCGGAATTACGACTCGGATTTAAAAACAAACGGGGCCGCGAGGGAAAAAGGGAAGAGTGAGAGAGATATAGAGAAAAAGAAAAAGGGGGGAAAAACTGGAGGAAGAACAACTCCAGGGTCGACTGATAGCGGAATGAGAAAGGAGGGACGAGTCGTCTAGACGTCTCGGGGATTTAAAACAAAAAAGAAGAAGAAACACTGAGAAATGCGAAACGAATTAGAGCCATAAGGGTAGAGCTCAACCTCCGCCCGACCCCAGTACTCTGTGATTAACCTTTCAGGGTGGGAGGGGAGGGAGGGGGGTGAAATAAGCTCTGCAGAAACTTTGATCTAAGAGGGTATGAAAAAATTAGCTGCATTTTTGTAGAATATTTATGCACCGTGAGAGCTGTGGCGTGTAGGGCTCATTAGAGGCGTCCTTAGGGCGCTGGGAGGGGAGGGGGTGAAAAAGAACTTCGCAAAGAGACAGGATAAGAAAGAGAAGGATGTTAGAGCTCGCTTTATTTTCGTCAGGTCGTAAATTTTCAGTCGTAATAATAATAATAATAACTCGCTCTTGCGAGTCTGCAAGATAGATCCCTGAGGGACACCTGTTTTCATCAACTTCACAATAAAGTATCATACTTAAAATTGCCAGAACAAACTTATTCAACCCCTTTACATACTAAATAACGGTCGGAAAAAATATTTCTCATAA
Organism: Eucriotettix oculatus; assembly: GCA_034510155.1. Taxonomy (NCBI): domain Eukaryota; kingdom Metazoa; phylum Arthropoda; class Insecta; order Orthoptera; family Tetrigidae; genus Eucriotettix; species Eucriotettix oculatus. The sequence goes on from CM067379.1 coordinate 23,154,984, forward strand.
CTTAAGAGCCTCAAACAGTGACATCTCTGAATTTTTCGTAACCCAAATCGAACGAATTTTATAGTTAATTTTTTTATATCATTATAGTTAAAATGAAAGTAAGAAAAAGTATATGTAGTTTTGAATAAGAATCTGAACTATCAGAAAGCATAATTTACAATTCAGTAAATAACCTTCAAGCCAAGTCTTTGTTAGTATAAATGACCCCAAGCAAACTCTTTCGGATCTCCAAGATTCTCCCATGTTTTGAATGTACATTGTTCTGTCCTTTCTATTTAATTTCAACAATCTGAGTTATTCGTTTTTTTATCTAATCGCTGGAGTCGTCACAATTGATGTTTGATTTTGTTATTTTATTTCCTCTGACTTGCAAACATATTTCCTTTGCATCCTCCGAGTATTTAACCCTATAACCTGTTTCCCTTAAGATCATTTTCAAAAAGTTTAACAACGTTCTCCATTTCTCCAGTCTTTATTTCTGTCTACCAAAGCAATAAACTATTCGAAAATCATTAATTATTTTTCTATATTTTATACTTTACTAAAATTAATGATGAAGCGATAATATTATTTTCCTCCAAAAATACTTTTAATTAAATTATTTAAGATATTATTATAAACAACACGCAACAGAAATTTAATTTATTTGTAAATAGTTTTTTGTCCGTTTTCTCGATGAAGTCCACAATGAAGGATGAAACGTCGTGATAGTTAATTTTCTTTTGCTGACAAAATTGGCTGTATGTTTGAATTTTTTATAATTAATGTCAAATAACTGATTTTCAAAATTTCTTTGTATTACGATGGAAAAGAGAAAAAGAGAGTGAAGAGGTAAATTTCTAAATGAATAAGGATTTCCAATAAATAAAAATACCCTACAGTATGGAGAAGCTTCAAAATTTACAAAAAAAAGCATCGAAATAATTTTTTTATCCGTAACCAATAAATAATGCCGACCTCCTGTAATGTAGCGGCTCACAACCCATGGGTCCCGGGTGCGAACCCTGGCATGGGCTTGGATGTTTGTGCCGTCATGGTCACGACGACCGGGATTAAGACTGCTGGAGAATTGATACGCCTCACTCCAAATTTGGAAGATATCGTGTAAGATGACAGTCCGCGGTCGACCCAGTAGGCCCAGGCCTTCAATTGACTGTAGAGCTAAAGAAGAATAATTAATTATTTACAAAACAGTTAAACGGTATATTAGATGTTAAGAGGTTATATAGCAAAAAATTCAATTTATTGTCTTACGTATTTTCACTTATTATAATTTAAAGTAACTTTAAAGGGATTTTGGGTGAGACAGATTTATTGCAATGAATATTTGTGGTTATGTAAAACAAAGAAGTATGTTAATCAAATGTCCTTATCTCTTATTTTGTAGTGAGTTTTATATTTGTTACTTTCAACAAATTTCTTTGTAAAATTGAAACTTTCTACCCTCACCCCCCCAAAAAAAATACACAACTGAGATTGCAGAGTGGATTTTTAATAACATTTTATAAAATGAAATAGGTTTTCCAAAACACCCTTCTTCTCATTTAACTTCAGTTGTGATATTTAGTCCTAAGACGGGTCTGTTGCAACCCTGCATGCAACCTATCATTTTCATTTCCGCATAACTACTACATCCTACATCCTCACTAATCTGCATAGCTTATTCTATCCTTGCCTCCCTCTTCTGTTCATATCCCACACACTCCCCTCTAATGCTAATATTACAAGACCCTCATGTCTGAAAACGTGGCCCATTAATCTATCCTTTCTCTTGGTCAACGTCCCTCATATTGTTTGCTCTTCCCCTATTCTGTTTAGAATTTCCTCGATAGTGATTCTATCCACCTACCAGATTTTCAGTACTATCCTAAAACAACACATTTCAAAACGCTTTTATTCTTTTCCTTTCCGCAACTCTTACCCTTCACATTTCGCACCTATATAACGCCACAGTCTATACGAACAGTTTTAGCATTGATTTCCTAAAAAACTTATATTACCCGTAAGTAAATTCCAATTTTTCGCGAAAGCCTTCCTCGTCTGTTCTATCCTACCCTTTATATCAGCTATACTATTACCGTCCCTAGTTATTACGCTTCCCAAGTAGCAGAATTCTTTAACTTCCTTCAAAATATCCCTTTACAATCAAACACCCGTTTCTATTCCCCTGTTTCTCATCCTGTGCTCCATTTCCTTGGTTGCCCTTATTAATACTTATATTGAACTCTTTCTCCGGGACCACATTTATTATGGTTTCTGCAATATCGTCGGCAGAGCGTAGAGATTTAATTTATTCTCCTTTGCAGTATGACCCCTTTTTCCATATTCCGTTTAAACTTTCTTCTTTGCCTGTTCTATTTTTAAGTTAAACAGCATTGTCGACAGACTGCGTTCTTGTCTTACTCCTTTTTTGATCTTTACTTCCTTTACTTGAAATTCAATTCTAATTACTGCTGACTGCCTTTTTCAGAGTTTAAGTATAATCCTTTTTTATTCATTAGTGATTTAGTGCTATTATGCATTTTATTCTATATCTTCTAAAAAAAATTGAATACATTCTGAAAACCTAACATTAGGCAAAAAAATATTCTTCCTGAGTTTGAACTATATTCTAAAACGAGACTAGATCTTCATGCCGTAGATATTTGGTATTAATATTCTTTTGTACCATATATTATATGAATGAAACAAATTTACGTTGAGTCCCAGATGTACTTTCAAAAATTAATGATAAAGTTTCAATCACGCAAGGAAGAAGTCAGTCCTGTCATATGGATCCCTTTCTGTATGGAAGTTGATTCCTTATTAATCTTAAATTTATCAATTTCGATGTCTTTCACTCTCATCCCATTGTCGATTAACGTCGGTCTGTTCCTCAAGACCGCCTCCTGCTGCCCTTGGCCACTTTCCGTAGCATGACTGAGGACAATCACCCTTCCCTTCTCTCCCCTCCTCTACTCACCAATTGCTGGTTACCCTCATTCCGCTTTCAGCTCACAACACGGCACTGCCAGGCTAACCATTTATCCGTCCGCGAATACGGAACATGCAAATGAGGACCGCCTTGTTTAACGTCTGCAGAAGGAAAATAAACCAGGCCTCTTATTAGAAGGAGGTGGAGAAGCCCTGGTGTCTTGGGCTGTTTAATTTGCATACACCACGAAGGCTGGCCACGTGCTGACAATTGCTGTGGCACCGCAACAGTTGCAGAGTCCGACGACGGAATTTGGAACTGGAGAGATCACATTACCAGCGACGTTATGCCACGTAAGCCAAAGAATCAACAGCCAATTTTTGCGAGGGTGCAGTGAAAAATACTTACCATGCTACAAATCCAATAGTATTAGTAATAACCTGAGGTAAATGACCTTAAATTTTTAATTCTCGAGTATAGCACACTGGCAGAAAAGTTCCTTGAAGATACCATCCCGGCGCACAGGCTGACCCTTGATGCATTTCACCGTACAAATAAATATGATTATACCTCGGTGAAGTTCTATTATTCATCAGAAATTTACTTGAGTAGTCCTTCTTTCACGGAAAACCTGATCCTACTTTCCCCGATGCACATACAGATTCTTTGAAACTTACCCTTTTCATATCATTTTAAAATAGCTTCACACTATACTTTTCTAATAGTCTGAGAATTATGTCTTCAAGTATTGCATTCAGAAAAGCTGGAATTTCAAAATGGTAAGTAGTTGTACGTAGCCAACAACTCTCTTGTTCCTCTAAATTACATCTTTTGACTATTAAAATATTCAAAACATTTGACATTTCTCCATTCACACTACTTCTTTGTCGATTTCTCTCAAATCACATATGCCGAGACACCTTCACCTATTTTAGGAGGTATATGTACCGGGGTCAAAGACCTTGGGCATATGGCAAGAGCTGTCCGTTGATCCCATTGGATCAGTCGGCCAACTGCCTCCTGAAACTGGTGGAGACACGGAGAAGGAAATCCTGCGATCCCACAGAAGACACGTCTCCCGTCATTCGGAAGTGCGTGAGACTATGTCCGACCTACCTGATGCAGGTTTTCTAGGGTTTTCCCTGCATCTCTTTAGGTGAAACACCGGGTAGGATCCTTAAACCATAGCCCGGGGGCCCTAGTTAACCCTTGGCTACCTTGCTCTACCTTCCGCACCCCCCTTTTCAATTCCCTTCCTATGCTATTAAAGAGGAGTTGCCTGTTTCAGGATCACCCTCATGTAGCCTGTTAACCAAAAAAAATGCCTCGTTCTCTGTTTGGTTTTAACGATCTCACATACCGAGATACAATAATCTCTTTAAGGAGGCCACCGACTGTAAGAGTTGTTCTCTAATACTGTTGGGGATCAATTGTCCAACTGCCTCTTAAAACTAATGAAGACAAGGAGAAGGGAATGCTGAGACCCCAAAGTAAACACACGTGTTATAAGGATGCGCATGAGAATAGTACCGAACTACCAACTTTTTTTCACTGCATCTCTTTCAGCTGAATCGCCGGGTAGGATCCTTAAACTATAACCCTGGAGTCAATCTGGAAGTTTTCTCTCGCAGATAATTCTCATCAGATTGACTGCGGGACTCACTAGACTGCGTTGGAAATGCCTCGTACTCTCCTCTAGTTTTCTCAAGGTTCTCACTTACCGAGGCACCTTCATCTATTTTAGGAGGTGCATCTACTGGGGTTGAAGACCTTGGGAATACGGTAATAGTTATCCGCCTGATCCCATTGGATCAGTCAGCCATCTGCCACCTAAAACTGGTTGAGAGACGGAGAAGGGAATGCTGCGACCCCACAGCAATCTCATCTCTCGTCATTCGGAAGGGCGTGAGAATAGTACTCAATAGCTTGGCCTACCTGATGCATGTTTTATATTGTTTTCCCTGCATCCCTTTTAGGTGAAACAAACTATTCCCCGGGGACCCTAATCAACCCACGGCTACTTTTCTCTACATTCCACACTCCCCCTTTGCAAATTCCTTCCTATGCCATTAAAGGGGTGTTTCCTGTTTCAGGATCGCCTTCATGTAGCCTGTAACCAAAAAAGTAGTTAATTCTTGGCTAAATTTGCCCTACCTTCCACATGCCTCTTTTTTAATTCCTTCCTCCGTATGGTATTTAAGAGGAGTCCCAATCATTGTAAGCATCAACCTGCCTGTTCCCCACAGTGTTGTTTAGAGAAGATAGTTGTTTTATTTTCTTCTCCATATCTGTAACGTGGTGTCGTATTTCTAATTAGTTGCCGTAAGACGTTTCGGATGCTAAGTATCTTGACGGGGAGAACGGAAATCCCTCCCAGCGTACTGTCTGGCTAAATACCCACGCCCCCGCACTCTGCCTCATCCACTACTACAACTACTACTACAAGGAGCGCCTCATTATCTGAATTCTCCGTAGAACAATAGCGCTAATTAATGAGAGCGTTTGAAACTCGCTTCAGCAAGGTAGAGCCGGTCTTCTTGATGGAATTATGGCCCATTATGAAAACGTGAGGAAGGAGGAAGCGACGGCAGCGACGTCGGCGGCCGAAAGAGTGATTATTCTACACTAAGGGGGGAAGTTTTCCACGTCTGGTTTCGCAGACGATTTAATCACTGTTCTTTAAGCTTGTTAACAATGGAAGGCCTAGACAATTCTCGGTAAATCTTAGGGGATGTTCACCACGCGCAACATAACGGCGCGAATGTTCCAACGACCAGAAAGAATAATATTGTCATTTATAATACTTTCTGCGGGTAAGATTGTTTGTCAGACTACAAACGTGCTGTAATAAACAACAGTATCATTATTCCTCATTTGAGGTAATAGGATACGTTACAAATGTAGTAACAAATAATTACTATTCTAATCCGGAACACAAGATGTTTTTGGTAAAACATAACAAAGAATACCATATAAATATTATAAATTAATTGCCTATTGAAACACTATTAAAATTTTAAAAAACTTGATAATGCAACAGTTTACAGTGTTAAATTATTTAGGGGTTGTCTTGTGTCGTTGGGGACTTTTACTTTAAATAAGTTAACCCGATGTACGGGCCAGCTGAAATAGTTGGTGGACATTCTAAAAACATCTAAATTGAAATATACATAATTATTTTACTGTTACTTTAATTATACTCGGCTATAACTCCGAGAAATTATAAGATGAAAGGAGCTTTAACCCTTTATATGACAAAGCTATATTTTGGTCAAACGTATGAAAAAAATTATTTCACAGTATTAATTATTGAAAATAGTTATTATAGTTAGATTCAGTTTTCTTTTATTTTCGTTGGGAGTGAAAATAAAAAGTATATATATATAAAAGTACCCTTTTCAGAATGGGTTGGATGCTCACCACTTTCTCATATCAGGAATAAAAATAAAAAATTCCATTAAAAAGGGTTAGGAATTTCTAAAAATATTGTGGGTAGAATTTTTGGTTGAGGACACAAAATAGTGGTAAAGTCACGTCCCAAGTCGTTGTTGGTCGATTATAGAACGACTATTTGAATAAATTAAGTCTAAAACTTCAGATAAGGCTCCTAAAATCTATCATCTATTTAAGAACCTATAATATGTTGCTTAGGGTGAGTTTTCAATACGAAAAGTACAATGGTAAGTGGTTAATATACTAACCACTATCGTATAAAGGTTTGCTCAAATATGTCGATATATTATATGTATATATAGCGTAGGAAGTAATTGACAAGGGAGAATGCGGAAGGTAGATCAAGGTAGCCAAGGGTTGACTAGGACCCCCGGGCTATAGTTTAAGGATCCTACTCGGCTTTGTCACCTAAAGAGATGAAGGGAAACCTTAGAAAACGTGCATCCGGCAAACTTTTTTAGATCCATGTTCCCATGTCTCCAACTATATTCAACTTAATTATAAATTGTCCTAAAAGCGCACCGTTGCATAAATATTGAATTTCACGTGGAACGTGATTCTCCTATCTTATTCTAGCTAGGTCTTCCTCTTCTATTCCTACCACTTTCCTGTAGTACTTATTTCACAAGTCCTTTGCGTCTGAAATTTTGGTCCATTAGTCTATTTTTCTTTTGGGCAGTTTCCTCTATAATTTTCTTTCCTCGTCAGTTCTACCCAAGACCTATGACCTACTCTGTGTGTATCAAAATTATTTTGTAGCACTACATTTCAAAAGATTTCCATTCTCTTCTACGCTCAATTGTTATTTTTTTCTCACATATATTGCCACAATAGACACAAATTTTTAAAAAAATATTTCCTTGACCCAAATACTTCAAATGTTTCGCTTTTATTTCTGAAACGTTGGTTACTTCATTTTATGTAAACCATTAAAATGCATTACTTTAAATTTAAACAATATGAATTAAAGCATTGATAATTTATTTTTAAATTTGAGTATAAAGTAGTGCTTATTTTACTATAGTACGGTTCCGGAAACGTATGATAATTCCTTTCCGATTTCTTGGGATTCCAAGTTGAAACGTCTTGTCTTTGTCGTCTCAGACGACCGATGCCATTGGTGAACTTATTATTGTGTTCAGTTTGGACGTTGCAATCCATGTCGTTGTGCAAATTCGGGTCGTCAGTCTGTACGTGTTAAATAGCGCGTTTTCCTCCCGTCGTGTTGAAGCGAGAGGCATCGATCTTTCGCCAGAGAGATGTGAGGGGGTGGAGGAGGGGGGTGGATATTTGCAAGCGGAGAAGGCGGCGGCGTCTGGAATGTGTTATAATGAACGCTTGCTCCCTGCCCTCTTCCCCCTCCTCCCCCTTCCCTTGATGTATGTTATGCTTCACCCCTCACACACACACACATACACACTCACTCACCGCCTAACGCGTAATTTATGTCGCCAACGGGATTCTCGCGAATCCTGCTCTACTACTCCTAACGCCTCTATGTATGTGTGTGTCTACTACGACGGTCGCAGCCTCCGCCATCGTCGTCGTCGCCGCCGCCGCCGTCTTTTGAAGTGGAAATGTACACTTTGACAAGGCAAGATATGTATTCCTTCCGGGCGTGAATTATGGAACACTCGCAGGGCCCGATGCATTATTTACGCCAGTTGGGCCTCCGTGGGGTGGGTTGGAGGTGGCGAATAAGAGGGAACCCCTTCCTTGGGACCGCATGCAGACGCGTCTCAGACTACGCTGGTCCATCCACTAAATTCCTTGCCCCATGTCCTGGAATGTTGTCTAAAATCCTTAGTCATTATTTACCATGAAAAGACGAGATTATCACTAATCAACCCAATATTAAGAAACATAATATTGATAAAAAAATAGCAAACTTTTTATCCTACTTTCTATTGATAGTAACAGCTAATTTACTTAGGATTTTTTGCCTTCTGATGAAACCCTCCTTTTTGTCGTCGTAATTTAGTTCAGACCGCATGGGTTGCCACGTTACAGGCAGAAATAAGGAAAACCAAAACCACAATACAAAAATTAACAAAGGTCTATTCCAGTGAATAAAAGAAAGAAAATAATCTTATCAAAGTTCATACAAATTAGTACAAAGATTGTACACAATTTCGTACTCGTATCGCTTTTCCCTTCTGACAGCAGCCCTAGACGCATGGCAGCTCACGACCGTTCCGGCTGACGTCCAAAATCAGAAGGAAAAGTCCTCGTGCTCTAGCCACACGCTCGCTCCCCTCCACCTTTCCTCCTATGTCGTGGGATACCTCGGTTTCCTGCTGCTAGAGCGCTATCCCCCATGTAATACAGTGGCGACGTCATAGAGGATCCGAGGTTCTATAGGAAGGAATAAAATGGCGGACAATTATACCAAGCTGGACGAGAGTAACGTCATTATATATACATATACTAACCTGAAATTAACAATAAAATAAATCAATTACGTGACATTATCATAAATTGAGATATATAAAAAATATTTACAATAATAAAAATTGTAAAAAGCATATAGGCCAGAAAACATTTAATATAAACTTTATTTATAATAGTTCGTTCACGATGTTTCTTTCCTAAATTTAGGAGTTCTTCTAGTGTGACTTGAACTGAAATCAAGAAATTAAAACGTGGATATTGTCGTCTTCGATTGCTTTAGTTTTATTAAATTCCAAACAGCCACATATTCTAACGAATTAAGAAAAGTAATAATATTGTTTTACTACATTCTTACCTGATATAAAATTAAAATAAACGTTTCAAACTTATATTTAATTTAAAAACTCAGTCAGTCTGAAAACAATTACTAGTTAAAAGGGTTAATCACAGAAAAATTATGTTTATAGATTTACCTTACATTGCAACCATACCATTTTTCTCCTTTCCTTACTTTCGTAATCTTTTCGATCGACAGTGCCCTAGTTTTTCCCTGTAATTATTTAAATGCTTACGAAAAACTTTGTCGTTATGTAACTTCCGCGCTGGTTTACTATTTATTAGATCTCTCCCTTCCTCTCTGTGTTTATCTGTCAGGTTCACTCGAAATACGCAAAAAAACAACCGTCAACTTTCCAAAGATTTAAAGTAATTTTATTTCCAAACAAATTAATGTGTAGTCTTCGACTTTTTTGTTTTGAGAGGGATTTTCTAGAAACAGCTGTCTGACTAAAAGTGGGTCAGCTAGAGTTTCTCTGAATCCCTTAATGTTTTCAGAATGTCGATTGATGTGACAAATGAATCCACTTCTTGCTCTCCACACATATCGAACGTTTCTAAATTAAGTGCCTCCACGATTGCTCTGCAAAACGCAGAGTATCGCATCGACTTCCCTTTTTCTCGTGTCTGCCTTCCTACAGCGGCACAGTGCAATATTATTTTTCCGGGTGCCGTGAAATGAGGGAGTAGGGGGTGGCCCCCCGCTCCCAGGCCACAATGAGTGAGTTTAGGGGGGAAGGAAGGGTAGAAGGGGCGGGGGTGGGCAACAATGTGTGGAATGCTTCTTTAACTCATTCCCTCCGCCTTAATTAAAAAGTTGTAGCTTCGAACGCCGCCGCCGCTGACTCGTGTTGCTGTTTTTAGGGGGGGTTGTATGTGTGTTTAAGTTTTTGGGCTGTCGTCTGCATGCTTGGCCGCGAGTAATAACACCCATATATATTACGGCGTAGTACTGTGTGGGCGGGGGGAAGGGGAAGGGGGTGGGGAGTTGGAGTTGGGGGCGTGAATCTTGCCCTTAACGAGCAAGCCACACCAACACACAACTGCTGTTGCTGGTGAGCAAAAATGCCCTCACTTAGACACCTGCTAATACAACGCCACTTGGTCCTGCGTCGTGCTCGGCTTCGGTTCCTTATCTTACTACTGCTACCGTCTTACAAGGACGGGAACAAGTCTCGTCCTTTGGTCCTTTAATTTGGTTCCTTAAAACACCTATTTTTAAACCTTTTCTCTCATCTTAAGACATTCCTTTCATTATTTAATCATTCATTAATTCCTTACCTGATTAAAAAAATTATCCAATAATTTAGAAGAGCACAAGTATAAAGACGGTGAATTAAAACTGCTAAGGAGAGAAACATTATCTCTCGAAAAATGAGAAATTCCTGAAAGAAGAGAATTATTTTTGCTTATTGATTTAAAAATATAATGAAGGAAATGATTTTTAAACAGATCTATGATAATTATTTTGATTATAGACGGTTGGATTATTATTTTTTCATAAAATGGCAAACACTGTTCAACTTATATATTCAATATATTCTTTAAATGATTGTAAACTTCATTTATTTGGAGTTGTATCAATTTATTTGATCGCAAAAGCCACGCATTTGAACCCTGAGAAAGGAGGTTGTTAATTATTTCGTATACGCGACGCAATTACGTCGTCTGTGTTTGTCTATAATTACAACGAGACGGGTCTATGGAGAATGTAAGTTGTAATATTTGGTCGGGATATTACAACCTGTCTCCAAGATTTGAAATAAAGTTCCTCACTGCAGTTTTTTAAATTGTGATATGTTTAAATGTCTCCCACAACTAATGCCTGATAGCAAAATGTCGTTTAATTCCCTCCTGGTTACCATTAACTTTTTTTCTCCCTGGAGTCGAACTCTACGTTTGCTGATTATCCTGTTTCTCCCGAGTCGTCTGATTATCGTTCTCTAGATGTTCCAAATCTGCTAGTTGACCCGCTATGCGAGGAAAAAATAAGACGCTTTCACTAATTTCGAAAGCAAACACCAACTAACAGCAAGAAATAGTCATATTTTAGGTGACAGGATTTTGCTAGGGGATTAGACCGTTCGTGAGAAGGAAGCAGATCTTCACAACACAACGGCTGCACATCTGAGCCAGCGACTCCAGTTTTTCCGGGAAAAGGCGTCTCCCTTACCTTAAACGACGAGGAACGAGAAAACTGAACAAAACACTCAGGTTCGTTCTTTTGCCACCCGTTGTTGCAATCCCCCGTCAAGTAATTAATCCTCATAAGTGTCGTGTTAAAGAATAACCTGAGCTAAGCAGCTGCCAGTTTTAACAATTAGTTTTCCTTATATTTCCATTTCTTTAATTATATAGTACAGGACTCAAGTGGGAATTTGCGTCAAACATATATGTATAAGTAAATAAAAATATAAAATTTCTATATAAAGCATATTTGTATAAAATGAACATAAAACCATTTTACAGTAAACAAATAATAGTTGTTACTAAAATAGAATTGCAGTTTGTGGAATTTTTATGGTGCTTATTGAAGTGGAATAAGGATACTTTTCGGTCAATCCTGTTGATAAAGCCTGATAATTACAAAATTTTCATCATGGACTGCAACTATTCACAGTTACAACCAAAATGTGATTTTAGAATACAGAGAAACAATTATTTTGTAGAAATGGTTTTTATATTGTGCACAATATAAATTACTTGTAGGTTATTTTATAACGGTGCGTAGAATTGCTATGTATTAAATATTTTAAAGTAAAATGTCAAATGCATTATCGACAAAAATCAAATCTTGCCTACCTTAGCTGGAATAGCTGCTACCTGCTATCGGGCCAAATATCGTTCAACGTTTTCAGTTATTTAAAATTTAACTGTTATCTAAGAGTAATTTGAGAGAGACTTTTCGCCTTGAATAAATATGGATTTAACACAATCTCACGGTATGAATTGTTTTGAGTCTCTAAAAGCAAGGAAACCCCAACGGTCCGTTAACTGGAAAATTCCAAAAATTTATTACTTGTAACAAACACTTTCATTGTTTTCGTAGCGTCGGAATCTTTAATTACCTGCCTGCGGCATGTGATATATGAGACGAAGGTTGATTTCTCCCCACCCTACCCCCGACAAACTTCATACTCCGATCGCGTTCCGACCCCTACCCTCTCGCGAAAAGGAAGACTGTTTCCGCAGTAAACAAGCAATGCCTGGGCCTTGATATAGGATTTTTAAATTACGCGACATTTTTTTTCTCCCGTACACACTCCGACTCTCTCGCTCTCTGGCGTTCTCTCTTTCCCTCCCACCGTTTTATTATACGAAAGGGGTTTCCCCGGCCTCTGCACCAGTAGTTTTAATGAGTTTTCTCAATTTTCAGCCTTTTTTAGAATTAATTACTGAGCTGTCGCCTCGTGGTCACGCGACGCAGGTAGAGGCGCTCTGCGGAATGCGACGCCACCCTTTTTGCTGCTTGCGGGACCCTAACTTATCGGCCATTGGCCAAAAAACGGGGGCAAGGGGGATGAAGAAGAAAGGTAGGGATATGAGGAAAAGGGGCGGGGGTGTTAAAAAAAAATACTGGGTCCTGCTGTCTACGGGAGCGAGGACGGCGGAAATGAACTCCTTGATGACGTATGCGACGCCAAGGCGAGTTACCGGGGAGGGGTTGTTGAGGGTGAGAGGTGGTACGCAGATTGCATTATTTTGCACATCTCGAGGACCAACATCCCCCTCTCTTGGAGCCATCCGTTGCCCAGTGACAACCATTCAATTATTAACGCAGACAAAGATCTGGACCAGGAGGAAATGGTACTCATTCTTTTGTCACTTGCCTCCAAACACGATCCTCTTTCGCAGATTTGTTTCCACGGAAAGGAGGAGAAAAATAGAGTAACTGAAAGGGGACTGTCGGGAGGGGTAAGGGAGCTACGCGTATATTCATATATTTTTTCCCGAAAAAAAACGCACCTCCACCCACCAGGCTTTCTCTCACGCCGTCGTAATGCACTTTTCGTTCCGATAGGAAATATGTTTGTTCTCACGAATATATTGCTCAGCATTTAGCACAGAGTCCCCCGTTTTTCGAATAGACGGTGAAATAATCGACTTTTGACGGCATACACCCCCTACTCTCCCTCTTCGAAGCGTGTACAGCCTTTTAAACCGATACGTTCCTTATTTATAGCCGCACGCACACAGTAATACAAAAAATGTCAATTTTTTTTCCACCCCGAGGGTGGCATTTTCAGATCCAACCCACCCCAACCTACTCTTTCAGCCCTTCGAACTTTTACGTCGATGCATCGTAAACATTTACGGACGGACACTTGAGAGGGGGGAAGGGATGAGCGGTTTCGGTGTCACATATATCGTACGTCGTATACGTAAAAATAATATTATTTCGAGGAGAGAGAGAGTGTGTGTCATAGCTCAAACTGATCTTTAGATTCCAGTAAATTTATTTCACTGATTTTATTTCGTCAAATTAAAGAAAATTTAAACTGGTTCAAGATCTCATTACGTTTAGTAATTTAGGGAATCTCAAATAGCAAATATGTTAGACGCTGTCTCATCCAACTTAAATGTAGATCGAAATAATTTTTCAAGGATTATTAATATTATTTTTAATGTCTTAAAAATCATTGACCAAAAATTAATTCTCATATTTGTTTATTATATGTAAATTTTCCGGTTGTAAATCACTTGCATCTTTATATACTTGTAGACAAACACAGGAAAAAAATTCGTAATTTTTATTTTTAAGAGAGGCAGGCTTGTAATATAAAAAGTAAAGGGAGAATCAGAAGGAAAAATAAAAGACTCAAGTCTGTAGAAAATAAAATTTGAAAATCAAAGGTAACAAATGATTTAAAAAATATTCGACTTGAGTCATCAATGGCCGTGGCTGAAATAACAAATATGGATATGAAAATGAAATAAAAATAGCTCGAGGTTAAAATATTAAATTAGGTTTAGATAGCAATTACAGAAAACAGAACCTTATGGGACTGCGACGTTTATCGTTGGAAATGCCTCGAATATGTAGATATGAAACCACTTAATATTGTGAACGACTCACCATTAAAAACAATATCTAAAGACAAAATATCCGTAATAAAGTAAAGAAATAAAACAATAATATACCTTTTACGAGCATAAATAGAAAAAAATAGGATAACTTTTTTATTTACCTAACAATGTCATGAGAGAACAAAAGGCCTTTGATAACAGTACGAAAAAAACCTGTACAATACTTACTATTTCCTCTCAGAACATGAATTCTGTACATTTTAATAGTACAATCCATGGAAACAAGAAATTAAATTCTTAGACACAGTTTTATGTTAATATTATATATATAATAACATACAGAATTATATAAAGAGCAATAATATAATTAGAACTTACGTATCTAAAAAAAAGTGCAATACAGATTGTCAAACTTTTTCTATTTTGGTGTAACTTGGTCTCAAGTGATTTACTACATAGAAGTACCCATAATTAAAGTATTCCGTGCGGCTAATAGCTTAGTTGTAAAACACATGAATTCTTGAATTTTTCCCCCCACAGAAAGTATGTGAATTCGGTTCGGTTCAACTTTTTATCCCCTTCCTCCCTTTCGTTCCATCCTTTTTTAATCCCTCGAAGCAAAGCACGGTCAAAGTCTGCCAATCTCAGCCATCAGTCAAATGAAATCCACAAGTTTTGCGAAGCGTCTAAGTGGATAGCGGATCCGGAAGATCAAACGACTTCTTAGTCACTTGGGCGCCGAGGAGCTGAAAGTGGCTTTCAGGTAAATCGGCTTCCAAGCAAGGAAAGCAGGAAACTTAGGGCGAGAGGGAGATTTCTAGAAATTATCCACCCTCGGCAGACCGGCCAGCTTAAATTGGTTTATTTAACTGTTGGAATCATTGTGGCATTAACAAATTACAGATCAGTAAAAAGCAGACAATAGGAGCGTTGGCGGATTTCTGTGTGAACCAAACGCTTGCATTTCGGGTTTCTTAGCAGTTTAAATTGGATAAAATAGAAAAAGATTGAAAATACGTCAATGAATGTTCAGTTATGCCTTTGGCACTTCCTCAAGGAACAAAGCAGACTATATCGATTGCCGAATTCCAAGGAAACCATGCGGATGTTACACGTCTGAATTATTAACTATAGACAATCAGCAAACAATCTCAAAATAAATCTCACGCAAGCGATCGACGAATTAAAAATAAAAGAGGAGGGAGGAGTACAAGAACATAAAGGTCTGATATCAATAACTTGTCACTGTTATTCCACATGACTAAAATTTTTAGTTATTATCCAATAAAAGTAAAAATACTAGTAAAAATAAAGAGGAAATATACAATTTAATTAAAATTATATTTTTAGTCTGCAAAACCTAGACAGTTTGGCGCCGACCCGGGGTCTCTTGAAATGTTGAGACTCCGTGACACCTGACTGTGACGAGGCCAGGTATTTTCACCAAATATCGGTGGTAAGTGGGAAGCGAATGGCTCCTTCCAAAATCTAAAGGTAAAAACTTGATTTGAGAGGATTTTGTCCCCGCCACCGAAGAAAATTAATTAATAGAGTGCGAAAATCACGTGTCACTTCAAATTCGGAATGTGTCATGCATATATGACCGTCTGCAGTCGACTCGGTAGGCCCAGGCCCTCATTGGGCCGTAGAGAGCAAAAATGTTATTAAATGGGACTCAAATTAATTTTTGAGCATTAAAAAGCTGTAAACTGAAAACGGGCTTTATGGCTAGGTTAATATGTGGGAAGAGACTTGAAATGTGATTCGTAAAGAGATACAAAGCGAGAAAGAATCGTAGCTAGGAGCAGGATTCAGAGACTATTTCAATCTGTTCAGAGTAGAATGTAGAATGATTTTGGCCGTGGTTACGGGAAATAAATTTAAATAAGCAAGGTGTTCATTTCCTAACACGAAAACCTAAAGGAGTCTGTTGGGACCGGCACGAGATCTGAGGTCCAGAAATCAGTTCTAGACAAAGCAGAAGACGGTATTTATTCTTTTTGTAGCCTTTCCTTGTACTGCCAACTACGGTTGCAGTTTTTAAATCTACTTCTATAAGAAAATCCTGAAATATGATCATGAATAGATCTCATTCTTATACCTGTTACTTTATAAGTAATTTAGCTGTACATACTGTATAGAGAGTATATTTTAATCCTATGAAACCAACTTTTTTATTTTACTCACGTGAATAAGCCGTTTGTGGGTTTTGTTTTCGCTTCTTCATGCCTGCCACGTGGTAATTCCAGAGGTATGAACTAAATTTCTATAATCGATAAAGAGAATTTAGTTACAATATATGTATATTTATATAGTATCAATTATTTAAACCCATTATACAACCCTCTTATTGATGTCAGTGTAGAGGAAACAATACAGAAATTTTCTTAAAATATTACGCACCCATTTTATGCCAAAATTTGCCCTAACTTTTCAGTGATTCTAACTTGTTTTTAAATATATGTTTTTTCCTAGGGAAAGTCCCTAGGATTGTCTACACATAATACTCCAATAACTTGGGAGGTAGGCTCGTCTGTTTGAAGAAATTTTATCCCTATTGTAATTGTGAAACATGTTAAATGAACCAATGATGGACGTCTTCAGTTAAACGATAAATTTGACCGTTCCTTCAGTTGACAATCGACTGAAAATAATTTCTTAGGCTCTACGGAACCCTGTTGTGCACCGTCAGCTATAACATTTATCTTAGGATTAATGTTTTTATGAGAATTTTTTATTTTGACGTCATCACAACAAAAATATTGGACGTTGGAAATTTTGATTTTTTCTGGATGCTCGTAGATAAGCACGTGATATTTTGCATTTATATAGATTAGAGCCAAAATTTAATAGCAGGTTTGGACGTCGTGGTCACTCCAAAATTATTTAGTGCGTGTCCTGCAACATCGTTTAACCCAACCACTAATTTTATACCTTGACGAAACCGAACCTCAAATAATAAATAGCTGATGGACATGAAAGAACAAACCAAAAACTACCAAAATAGCGCTGTACGGGGGGGAAAAACCATGAAAAATAAAAGTCCCATGTTGGCAGGAGATCGTCGAGGGAGACAGAGGAGCCATCCGTGGTCGGCGGTTTCCATCGCTCCGACTTTTATGGATTCTGTCGGTGGTTTCCCTGGCTTGGCTTCGGTCACAGTCGCCACCAATAGGACTTTTAAAAATATCCATTCCTCTCTCCTCCCTTTTTCTATCTTCTCGGTCGGTCCCGACGGCGATAATAAAAACAAAGGGCTATACTTCATTCATGAAAATCCCCGAGCATACATATATAAGTGTGTGTGTGTGTGCGTCGTTCGTTTTGCGGACATTTCATTAGCATCAGCTACCACCGAGCGTCGCGTTTTCTCGAATTAGCGATATAGCGGGCGGTGACTTTCGACTGTAACGATCTTTTCGCTAAAAGGCTTTGTAGCCAAGCCACCAAGTACGGGAAGCAATTTACAACACCGTTAAGTGCAGTCCACTTATCTCGCAGAATTTATGGTACGACGTAATTTAACGCTAGAAAAGTACGCCCCACCCCCACCCCTCCCCCAAAAAAAGCTCCTCTTTCCACGGCAGTCTTGTTCCTGTTCCTACGAAACACTGTTACCTTTATTGTAGAAATACGTTTACAAGGGTATTTCGTAAAGTTAAGGTGAAGTAATGACGAGTTAAAAATTCTATGACACGCTAATCCAAAGTCCGAGCTACGAAGATTGACACCAGAGAGAAATAATAAAAAAGGAAAGTACTTAATTCGTTATTACAAGGATAAGGTGAGCAATCAAGGAAAACTCAACGAAATGTGTGAATCATGGTAAAAAAATAAAATTAATATTACAGATAAAATACAAAGAATAGCAAAAAATGGGGGAAAATATATAACAACCTCAGTTCAATAAAAATTCAAACTATGGTATAGAGTTTACCAAAGTCATTGAATTATTCAACCAGTTTTCGGATTTCTTGAGAATAAAATTGCCATAATTTATTTAAAAATGACGTCCGTCATACGTGCTCCAATGAAATTCCCATTACAAAATCTGCAACATTTAAGGAAACATCGTGTAGAGTTTAAAAATTGTTAGTTTTAAGAATTTAATTTAAATATATTTGCACTTTTAATTAAGAAACATCTGCCGGCATAAAAATTGAAAATAGAAAAATTGTAAAATTAATGTACATTTGCTTTGTTAAAATAAATTTGTTTTTTCTTTTATTGTACACAATCTTATTATTAATATATTAATATCCCACATAAGTAAGTATAATATCCCCCGTATTCATTTGAACTGAACTCGTAGAAAACTAATGACGCTACGAACAAAACTAACAAAAATAAAATTGAAATCATCACACTTGTTACAAGATGACGATCATTCAGCTGTAAATGATGTAACGTTTCAATACAGGTCACTCATTTATAGTGACAATTTTTCAATGACGTGGTCCGCCACATTCGTCCATACACGAACACTCAGGGTAAATTACACAGTGTTGCAATTTCCAGATTACCGATCAACTTCAAGACCTTTTCAGATATCAGTCAGTTAAAGATTTCGATGACGTCACGGACGCCATGGAAAGAAACTGTTACGGACGGACGCAAGTGGTAATTGTTGGTGTGGGCGAGCTGGAAGGAAGGATCACCACGGAGGAGAAATTAGCTGATGAGAGTGCGAGGCCCTTAATTTGGCTGCTCCTTGGTTGCCTCGCTGTTTGCTCATCTTCACAGTGAATACATTAAATGGACCGGCGTCTTAAGCCCCAGCAGCCAGCGCGGCTCCTTTGATATAATCCTCCCTACCTTCCACACAATAACCCAACCACTCTGCCCGATTATTGCAGACAGATTACTCTCTCTCTCTCTCCTCTCCAACTCTCCTCGCTCGCTACTGCTGCTGCTAATACCCGGGGATCCTTCCTTTAGTGCCTCGGTTTGCCTCTATTCCAGTCCTCCTTGGGTTCGGCGGACGCCAAATTCTTTCGTTTCAAGTTTTCCCCCCGAAATTCACTTTTCTCTATTATTGTCTAGTAGCCTGCGCCCACGGTTAATTATTATTAGTATTATTAATACTTTGGTCGAGAAGACCGGGATTAAGACAGTTGGAGGATCGATACGCTGACCACGTGTCACTCCCAATTCGGAATGTGTCATGCAAGATGACAGTCCACAGTCGACTCGGTAGGCCCAGGCCCTCAATGGGCTGTACAGCCCTGCAGAAAAAAAATATTAATACTTAACTGCTATTGTGCATTTTCCTGGTGGCAGCTATATACAAAGTAAGCAGATAATTATGATGCAACTACAAAGAATAATACAATTTACACTCAGGAACAATTTTGTAGTATCTAATGAGGTTTTGACGTGAATAAGAAAAGAGAAGTCAGGAGTCACACAGAAATAACTTCACTATTAGCACTTCACCGATTCTAAACACTGCTCACTCTAGTTTCCTTAGCCTATTCCTAAAATGACTTACTGCACCAGGATTAGTCGTCAGTATTTCTGCAGGCAAGGAATTCCAATCACGTATTGATTGCCAATGAAAATTTTCCTACGTCTATGCGTAGTCCTTGTGATATAATTATCTATTACTTTTAGAGATGTAATTGTGCGCCGTAAGATGATTTGTTATTTCTTTCCAAGTTGTTTCACCCTTACAAGCTTTATATATTGCGAACAATCTCGCATGTTTCCTTCTATTACTGAGACCTTCTAAATTCTCGTGAGGATTGTTCTCGAATCGACCCCCAAACATGACTTCGGCCCGTTTCTGTATTTTTTTTCGAGCTCTAGTGTGTGTTCATTTTTTTTGTGACCCCATATATTCTAAAATTAGCCTGAACAGCGTTTTGTAAGCAGAAATCTTGTTTTTTTTCGTTATTTTCCTCAAAACCCTGGTTACAAAGTGAAGCAGCGCCCTCCTCCACCCTTTACCAGCCAGGGACGTCGCTCACTTGAATACCCCCAACTTTTAATCTTTCTTAATCGTGATCCCAATATATTAATGAATGGTATACCCAAGGTTTAATATTTTTTCGATTGTCAAAAAGCAAAATCAAGGCATTTTCGGTAACCGATTAGCGACATGGTCCCAAAATGAGTGCAGCATTTTAATGTCATTTCCACCACTGCGATATTTCTGTGACTCAAAATCATGCATTAATTTATATAACTAATATGGGAAGAAAAGGGAGATAGAGGCTGAATTACTTTGAATTGATTTTTCGTGACGCTAGGCTTGTCAGTAATGAGAATCTTAAATTTTTAAGGGCCAAGGTCTATTTCCCAATTAAAATAAAATAAGTCCCTCTCTATTATTATTTCTTTCAAATATTAATAGCTTACATTTGATTCTATTTTGGAATCGTATAGTATTATGTGCTTGCATTTAGAATGCAAGTGTCTGTCTGGTAGGGTCTGAAAATGATGACCTTTCCTCGTGGGAGCAACTTGGAGACTGGAGGAAGTCAGAGGAGTAATTAAACAAGAACGGTCTAGGCGCGTGGGAGGAAATATATTTCTTAGCAGGAGGGAAGCGAGGAGGTCAAGATGGGTGATGAATAGCGGTCCCTGGTGAACCTGCGCCTTATTAAATTGTGGCCTTCTCCCCCGGGGAATCTGGCACAAGATAAGAAATCCTCAATGAACCACTTCTTGGACTATCTGCGAAGTTTCTAGCTCACCATATATCCTCAAGAATATCTTACAGCTTCCACATTTTTAATTTTTAAAGCAGTGAAGGAACCTAAACTTATGAATAACTGGTACGTGCAAAGCGTTGAATCGGTATTGGAGCATCTATTGGACAAGGTAAATTATAAAAATTAAAAGACACCGTGAAATAAACATTCATCTATGATTTGTAAGACAACAACCCTTTCTAACCTTCCCTAAAAACGTCTCTCTATATTGTAACCTGCCACATCCTTTCCTGAGATAACAGCAGAATAATTTTTTTTGATTCACCTTCTTTGGCTGTTTCATTTTTGTATCACTTGATGGAAGTATAATTTAACAAAACGTTTTCTAAAAATGAACTGAAAATATATTTTAATGGAGATAATATGTTAAAATTGAGTTTACAATAGACTATTGATAAGCAAGTATGGTCGAAGGTCGGGAATGTTGCTCACTTGATCATTCTTTCATTCATTCAACTAATCACAGCTCATTTTTTTAACAGAAACAGGGTAAATGTACAGTATAACACAGTTCAACTTAATGTGAGAGGAGATGCAACGTTGTACACTTTCCTGCGTCGTCACTCGAACACTCCACGTCAATTAAATTTCATTAATAAAATCACTTTGCACCGTTCTCTGCTTTTTTCACATCACTTTGTTTACATTTGACCATAATTTCCATACTTTCCTTGTCTCTCCTATGTTACAAGTCGCAGACGTCAAAACTTACCCCCACCTCGTGTCAATATTGAAATCGATTCTTGTTCTAAATCTTTCTGATTTTAAATATAGTAATGGTTTATCATCAATATAGGTTCTATTTATAAAATATAATTATTTCTACGAGAGAAATTTAACTACGGCTACCGTTTAGTTCTCCGAAACGTTTAAAAAATTGTTTTCTGAGAGGTCAATTGTTAGGTCCTCAAATATTGATGTTATTGATGTAATTATGACACTTTTTATTTAATTCAGCACTTTTCAAACAAATTATTACGTATACATTTTAGAGGAGAACAAGGGAAACAAGAATATATATAAATTTGGTAATCATTTCTGTGTTGCGTTCAGGAAAGGAAGTTAAAGCTTCGTGGCGAGAAATGTATGATGTCAATAACTTTAAAATTTGATCTTGTAACTTTAAAAATAAATTTTATTTTTACGTAGGAGTATTTTTGACTATTAAGCCTGAGTCTGATTATCAAGTGTCGTCGTTTGTATGACGTATTGTATTTCTTTCTACTTTTCCTACAGAAGTTGGAATCTGTATTTTCATTCGAAATTGTTTTCCTTTGATATTGCAGTAACGTTTTCGACGGACATTTCTGCTTGGGATCTTGGCCGTGTCTTGGCCGACGTAGCTTAGAAGCTGCTGTTGTACGTTGTATTGGAACTCTATCCATCAGCCGGAGCCTGGAACTTTAATTAAATATCCCACCAACTCTGCCCCTTCGCCCCTCTCTGTCCCTCTCCTCCCTCCTCCTCATCCTCCTAGTATCTCCGCAGAATGCTTGTTCCTCAATTTTGAAATATAATGAGAACGAACTAAATGTTTCTACAACTCTGCTACAGATTTCTCGAGGTTTCGACCCTATATTTAGGAAGAGAATGCAGCAAGGACGAAGGTTTTTCGAAGAGTGTTCGTTGATGACGGTGATTCGTGTAGGAATATAGTGTTTTTCAATCTGTGTTCTTCCGGAAAATTCTCAGAAAATACGTTTTAGAATTCAGTATAAAAACAAAACAGACGTTGTAGTAGCTTGAGGCTTGGCCGGGAATCTATTCCATTCATTTATCTGAAAGGGTAGCCGTGCCGAACATTAAGACGTGGGGTGAGAGGGTAAATTGGAGAAGGGTGGTATTCGGACCTCTGCTAGGCCTTGTAAACTAATTACCACAGTACGGCACGGCAGATGGGATCGGGTGCACAAAATGGCGCCGCAAATCTGAGGCTTGGCCGGTCCCATAAGGTCAAGGCAATTGGCTGAGACTAACCCCCAGGAAACGCAGCCGTTGCCCTTGCCGTTGCTAGGAGGAGCGCGACAATAAATCAAGACCCGGGGATTTAATTAAATCTTCCATTGAAGTTGCCATTTCAAGCGAGCTACTGCTGCTGCTGCTGCTGTGGAAGAGAGGAGATGGGGAGGAAAGAGGTTGCTGTTAGAAGAAGACAGTGTTCGTGTTATGTGTGTGTTTTATTCGCGTTCGTATTGTTGCAACCCCTACAGTTCTACTAACAAGGAGACGGGTAGCTCATGTTCAGTGCTGCCATCACAGAGTTTCCACTTAAATATACCTCAGGATTTCTTAACTCCACGCCTGATGAAACTATCAATTCAATAAAAAATAAGGCATCCGTCGCATGCGATTAACTGTATTAAATAGCCCAAAAATAAAATACAATCAGTCACTCAACCGGATAACAGTAAATGTAAAATAATAAAAGTAGTACTCCCGTATTTTTTAAATTTTCCTGGGAAAGATTTCATTAAAAATAAATTAATTTATCCCGGCCAGGATATCAAAACTTGATAAATGTACATGTCTTCAATAAATTTCAACATTATTTTCACTTCCATTTTATTTCTGTGTACAATTATTTGAAAGTTTATAAATAGAATTCTTCTTCCAATGGTTCAACAGCCCTCTTGAGGGCCTAGGCTTACCGAGGTGGCTGCTGTCTGTCATCTAGCGTGACTCATTCAGAATTTGGGGTGATACGTGGTCAGTGTATCAATTCCCCACCAAATTTATTTTGTTGCTGTAATGAGTCCTTATCTGGTCTATGCTAACCTACCCTGCTCAAGCCTTTTCATTTCTACATAGCTACCACTTACTCCCTATCATGCTTAGCGTATTCCATCCTTGTCTCCCTCTTCTGTATTTACCCCCACACACTTCCCTCTAATGTCAATTTTACCAGACCCTCATTTCTCAAAATGTGGCCTATTAATCCCTCCCTTCCCTTGGAATACGACCTTCATATTATTCTCTCCTGTCTTATTCTGCTTAGAACGTCCTGGTTAGTTACTCTTTCCACCCATCTGATTCTCCTGTAGCACCAAATTTCAAAATCTTCTATACTTTTCTTTTTTACGACACCTACTGTCCACGTTTCGCACCCATATAACGCCACACTCCATAGGAACGTTTTTAATAATAATTTACTAATATTCATACTTATGTATTATGAAAGTGAGAGAATGGGAAGAAGAGTTCAGGGATAGAAGGGCATGTTGTGAAGGAGACCAAGGTCCACGTAGGGTTGTAGCGACGTGCAGGAAGGATGAAAGATAAAATTTACTAAAGGGGATAAGAGAAAATAATGTAAAAAATCCAAATATCTACAATAGTTCTCATAGGTTACTTCTCAACAGATCAACTATATACAAAAAATCATCGGTTTTTTTAAAGATAAGATATTACAATCACATATTGTTCTATTTTCAAAATAGAAAGTTTTCCGACACTTGAGAGTTTCTCTTTTTCTTTAGTTTTGAAAGGGTAGTAATTTCTATTGAACGTAGACTTTCCCGGTGAATTATTCGGATAAAATCTTCACAGCTAACCAACCAGGTCAGACTTTTAAAAACACACAACGTTTCTTCTGCTATTTTCTGCCGCCGTCTTCAGGCTAGTAAAGATAGTAATTTTTATTAGGTTTTATCAGACTTCTTTCCAAGTATATTTTTATTGCTTAAAGAATTTTTTCTCTTTCTATAGGTTGTGACATTTAGACAGGGAGGTATGCAAATTTTTTATTTATTAGAGTTCATGTACTAAGCCGCATAGAATACACATACTTAAGTCCTAGGGTCAAATGTAAATATATTGATCAACGCGTCACATTAACTTTGTGAAATCCGTTGTGTTTCGTTGCAAAGTTTCCCGCTGTCAAGTAATAGATTTTTCATTTTTGAATGCTGTCAAAAAAAAGGGTTTCGTGCAAAGACGGTGTGGTAGGAATTTCACGGCGTTTAAACATCTTTGTTAGGAGGGACGCGAAGACGAAGGAGGGAAGGGGGTCGAAAGTGTTAAAGTGTTTTTACGAGCTTTTCTCATAAGCTCTTCATTAGGCCCGGGTAATTAAGATTGCCGATACGACACTCGAGGGAGACGTGACGAGATAAGATTCGGGATTACGCCCCAAACCACTGTGAAGTTTTGCCCGACAGAGGTTATTATTTCTTCTCGACTCCCGTAAGTAGTTCCTGCTGTTGCATCTGCTTCTTCTGCTTAGGGGCGAAAAAGGGGGAAAAATTACCCTCCTCATTTCACTTCCCTCCCTGCACTGATTAGCTTTAATCGATAATAGCTTCTTCGATAGCTCCCGACGATTTCTTTTCAAAACAATTCATGTTTTCCCTTCCGCTGACAAGCGAACCACCCTCGGCCCCGTCAGTTTTTCTTCCCCTGTTTTAATTATCAGTCTTGGGTAGGAAAAGAAACTGTAAACGTTTCTTCCATATTGTTGCACACAATTAGCTATCGCTAAAGGAGGGTTCCTTCTTCTTCCTTAGATCCTCCCCAGTATCTGGATAATGAAATGAGCTACGTCTGGCTTCTGCAAAGAAATCCACTTGTTAGCTGCTCTATTAAAATATCTTAGAGATTTTAAATAATTAAAGCGATTTTTAAAGATCTGAGTTTGTCAAGCGTTTAAACATTCTGAAACTCGTGAGTGTGCCTCCATTAATTTTAAACGCACTAATATAGCTCAAAGATGGCCACGGAAACTGATTTTAAGACTGCTGGAGAATCGATACGGTGACCATGTATCACTCCAAATTTGAAATATGTCATGTCGACCCAATAGGCCAAGGCCCTGAATGGGCTGCAGAGCCAAGGAAGAGTTGTGATATAAATATTATTTTGTAGTACCGCTATTATTATTTTCAAAACTTATATAAAGATAAATGAAGTGTCCACACTGCCATGACATAAAAAATTATATTTGGTCTCTACTATTAAGATTTATGTATAACTATCTGGGTGCCAGGCGTTTCCCGGATTTTTATTTATAATAGGCTGGCTTATTGATTCTTACAACTTTGCAACCTCAGATTTGGGGCTTCCTGAGGTAAAATCTTTTGGTTATTAAATTTCAAAGACAAAAATATAGGTCAAAAGACTAAAAAATTTCCATTCTGGATTTAGAGCAAATGTTTGGTTATGCATAGAGACCAATTCGGCTGTAACAGTTCTTAGACGAAGCCCAGGAATAATCTTGTATGATTTTTTGTTATTTCCGTCAAGTTGTTTCTCCCCCGTTTTCCTCCTTGCCCACATCCTACAAAATAGGATTCAAATAATAGTTAATTTGAAGTGTCTTTCATGGCAAAGGAATAAAATTTGTATCGTTATTTATTTTCACCCTGTTCCACCCCACCTATCACTATCGATAGAATTTAGGACGCGAATTTGATTTACACGCTTTCATACCTTTTAGGGGCTGAATTGATCTGTAAACGCTAATCTGAGCTGCCTATTGCAAAGTTTCCACTCAGTACCTTTTTGGTATTTAATGACTAAATTGAACATGACAACCATCGTTGTCTACTTCTTGTCTCAGACGTGTAACTGATTGAAATCCGTTTGTAAATCGTTCAGAATTTTTCCCAATATATCAACAAAACTTTTAGTTCTCACACATGTGATATTTGTCATTCCTAGCTTAGTAAGTTGTAACCTTTCCGCCTGATGTTGTAGGTCTCCAGGGAACCGATGACAAGAAAAGAAGAGATCCTCTGCAGATTCTCGACGTTGTAGAATGCGGGCTTGATTCTTGGCACCGATGCTGGTTGGGAACATGGAAAGGGAATGAGATGTGAGGATTATCTCGACGTTTGGTATTGTCAAGGGGGTTGGTACACCTGAGAAACTCAGGGAAAAATTGAATGGTTACAGTATTTATCTGACAAGACTAACAGTCAATATGATAAAATGTAAGAAGAAATAAGGGAAGGCTGTTAGAGTGAAATCGAATAGGAAAGCTGACGGTAAGTCTCCTCAAACTCGTGGTATGGGAGAGGTTTCTAAAAACGGAAGTAGGACTACTGACATGACGGTTCCTCCGTGGGTAATAAGTCGTGAAGCAGTTCGTGTTGCAGGTTATAAACCCTCTCCCTTCAGGAAGTATTGCATTGTCTTCAAAAAATTTGGCCAACCATCAAGCCAATGACCTAAGGTAGAAAACGAGAATTCCTGACAGGGTTCAATGATTCTCTGAAATAATTTGGGATAAAGGCTTGCCGTTTATGACTGTATACTACGACAGTAAATAAAAAATTAACACTTTTATTTCTGCAAAATATTTATGATTCAAATGGTTATTAATAAAATAGTTTTTCATTATTCTTCCGTATGGTATTACTCTTTTTTAGAGAAAATGTCATATTATCCCTTTATTTTTGGCAATGGTACACAGCAGCGAACTTGACTTGAGCCTTCCTGCTCATCGCGCTCCTTCTGTTGTCAGCATCTCCATCCTACCGGCGGGGAAAGTTACATAATATAGTATAACCGAATGTGCCTAATGCAATAATCCCGCTAATTTCGGCAAGTTCGCCAAGAAGTCGCCGCAAGCATCAGATTAACGGCAAAGTTTCGGGCGAAAGAGAAAGAGAGAGAGAGAGGTTTGCAATTCCCTGCTCACTGTTTGCACGCAGACAACTCATTTACCTTATCTCATTTACGAATTTCTGCGCGCTGCACCAGATAACCCTCTCTTCCGGAATTCGCAGAAAGGGAGGCCAGAAAACCCACCCCACCCGCGACACTTTAATCGGAAAGAGCGTTCTTCCAAATGGAAAAGTTGAGCCCCATTGAATCGATGTTCGTATTTAGGTAATGGGCTCCGGACTCGGTAATTTGTCTTAATTTGGCCATCTTGAAGAGAGGACATGGAGGAAAGACAGATAATAAAAATGGTGGAAACTTACCAGGAAATAATATTCAATAGTTATCCCCAATATCTCGAAAATAAACTTTAAAACCCTTTTTCATGGCATCTGTTCCCTCGCCGGAGCGAGAAATATTTCCCAAAAAATAAAATTTCCAACGAACACTTCGTATTATTACTCACAAATAATCCCAGAATTATGACATTACAATATTTCTTTATCACTGTCAGCTATTTGGAAAAGTCTATTTATTAGATGAAAACTCTAAAAAATTAATTCAACCATCAACATTTTCAATATTTCTATTTTCGTTTTGGTATTAATCCTAAATTATGTTCACAATTCTTTATTTTTCCTTTTGTGTACATCTTTTATCTTATTAATGATTGTGTGCTTGAATTAATTACTGAGAAAAGGCTTCTATTCTTCTCCTTTCTGCAAGTCTTACGTTCCATACGAACATTTTTAGCAATGATTTCCTAATATTCAAACTTACATTATCCGTGAGTAAACTCCTCTTTTTCGCGAAAGCCTTCCTTGCCTGTGCTATCCTAGTCTTTGTATCTAATATACTTCTACCAGTTATTATACTGTAAAGGCAGAAAAATTCCTTAACTTCCTTCAAAATATTCCTTCCAGACCCAACACTGTTAGTTATTTCAATGTTTCCCACACTACCATTGTGTTTTCCTCTATTAATCCTGATGTTGTACTCTTCCTCCAGAACCACGTTCATGCCATTTATTACGGTTTCTAATTTTTCTCCTGACTCCCCTAATAATAAGTATAATCGGCAAAGCGTAGGGCTTTTATTTCTTCTCAATGCGGGATGATTCATTTTCCATATTCCGTTTTAACTTTCTTTATCGCCTGTTTTGTATATACGTTAAGCAACTGCACCCTTGTCTTAGTCCTTTCTTGATTTCTGCTTTCTTTTTTTGATCTTCTATTCTAATTACTGCTGCTTGCCTGTACAGGTTATGTATAAGCCTTCTTTATCGAGATTTCATTCCCGTCTTCTTCAAAATCCTTAATAGTGTGTACCCGTATGTAAATTCCTTTTTTTTAGCGAAAGCCATTCTTGCCATGATATCGTACTACTCTTTATGTCTACTATACTTCTACGTTTCCTAGTTATTATGCTTCCGAAGGAGCGGAATTGCTTACCAACATTCAAATTATCCTTTCCTAATTCAACTTCCTTTCTTATTCCACTGTTTCCCATACTATACTCCACTACCTTTGTTTTCCCTTTATTAATCGTCATGTTGCACTCTTCCTCCAGGGCCACGTTTATGCCCATTTATTATAGTTTCAAAGTATTCTTATGTTTATTAAAAATTAATTCAATGGCCTCTGTGTATAATGCACCAACTACATGAATTTCTACCTGATAAATTAACAAATTCATTTCACAGTCAGTCGTTCGTATTTTAAAATGTCTTTCCTATGAGACATTTCAACTTTTTTTTCTCTCGATTGAATATCACATAAATTAATAATGTATATAATATTTCCTTAAATTCAATCTCCAGACCGAATTCAAGAGAAATGGTCCCATTCTTCATTGTTTAGGAAACATAATGTGGCGTAATAGGTTTTTAGATTGTTAGTAATAATTTAAAATTGTGAACAATTTACTTAGCAAGTCATAGAAAGCTTCAAGCAATCAATATTCCAGAGGACTGTCACAGCTCGTCCGCATAATTATTTCGGCGCCATTATTTCACCTACAATTGTGGTATAACTGTTATCAGTTGGAGGGAGGACATTCGTTAATCTATATTAAGTCCTGCCAGACTATCAGACTATAAGGTGAGGGAATAAGAGACTTAAGGGAATAGAGCGACGGAAATTCATTTCATAATCCTCCCCTCCTCTTTCTCTCTCACACACACACAAACATGACACCCCCATCTCTGTCGGTGGAGAGGTGCGACATGGATTTTCCCCGGTTTTTAAGTGCCCTAACTCATTTTCTTGCCTCCCGCCATACTGGCCGGCGAGCTACATACATATACACATACATTTACTTTTTTATTCGAACGTGGAGTGAGGGGCTCGTAAATTCTGGGGGCTGTAACAAGACCAGCCATGTGCAGCAGCCGTGTCCCTCGCTCTAAGCTCGGCATCACACGACGTGGTCCCAGCTTCACGTCTCATACGCAACATTTGTTCATTTAAATCATTAATAATTTGCGATATGAGTGAAATATTGCTATATTTTTATAGTTATATATAGATACTATACTCCATTACGTTTGTTTTCCCTTTATTAATCCTCATGTTGAACTCTTCCTCCGAGATCACTTTTATGCCATCATAGATTCAAAGTATTTTTATACTCATTAAAAATTAACTAAATGGCCTCTGTATGTATATATATATAGTTTTAAAAAATCAAAAAAAAGTTGCACTTGCAATCAATGGGTTAACAGTTTTACTTGTAATTTGTAACTGGATGTAATCCCAGAGGCTGATACATAAATAAATATTACTCCTAATCCAAATAAATAACTTTTTCGATTCCCCTGAAAGAAGAAAAAATACAGAAACATATATATTAGCACATAAGAATACATATTAGCTTAGATTGTAATAACTTAAAATGAATATAATTAAATGTCAAAAATAATCTATTTGAACGAAGATAGATTTTTAAAATACAAAGTTTATAAATTCTGGATAATAAGGTTTTTAGATATTGCTGATGGTAGGCTCTGTCTTGGTTGTAGCATTAAATGAATGTAAACTATATAACATGCCTCATGTGTGATACGAAGTAATTGTGCTGGGCGCTTTTTGAAGTGTAGCATTACAAGGGATATTTCCACGCTCGATATTTCTTGGGAAGGAGCTAGAATTTCTTACTGTAGTTTATATAAATTAAACGTTCATACGTTTAAACAGTTTATTATAATAAATAATTTAAGTCTTGATTCCAGAAAACAGATTACACATAGTCCAAATAGTTGGCTGTTTGAACAAACCAGGTCCAACAGCTCTGCATCAACATACAGCGGTAGGAGGAAACGAGACGCCTGCAGAATTCACTCTAGTTGGCCTCAGAAGCTGGATCACACATACAGCGGCGAACGGCAACGCCAGTAGTCGAAAGGCGTTAGCAAGCGTCTGGAACTCGCTCCTTTGAGTCACGTCTGCTTGCATAGACAAATACCCCGCTTGACGGGGAGAAAGAGCGGCGGTCTCCAAATGAAAACAAGAAAATCCTCCCCTCGAGCGAGTAGCTCGCCGCTGTATATACCGCAGATTATGCGCCATTTGTTAAGAACTGCGCTGAAAAACTGAATTGGTACATGTGGAATATTTCAGAAAACTATCTGGAATTAAAAGTGGTATACATAAGTATTTAGAAAAAATTTTTCAATATTTTGAGAGGTTGTAGTGACCATTAAAACAAGAAAAACAGTCAAAATAAACAAAGGGATACTTTCTAAGATCTGTACACTTGTTGATGGAGGCAGAAGATGTTTGGTTGTTAGTTTATCTTATGAACCCAGATTTTATAATTCCATGGAAAATGAACCGTTGAAAGCCTGGGTCACACCGAATACGCTTACAGACAGGGACCTAGGACCAGTGTGCGGCGATTGGCGTCTGTCATCTTCTTCTCTGGGTGCTACTACATCAACAATTTCTATATCTGTCTGGAGTGTGTAGACTGACCGAGGTCTTCAACTATTTACCTTTTGTGGCGCCAGAGAACCTTGTTTTCTTAAGACATAAAAAATAAAACCAAATATTTTCTGACACAATGAACTACGAAAAAAGAATGTATTTTCGGAATCATTGGATTTTTTTGCACATTTTGACTGTTATCACTACGTTATTAGACGCTTTTCGTTTAAGCCCTTTATATCTAAATTACTTCAATTGTCCCAATTGGTTTCAAAAATGAGCTTAGAAATTATAAATGAAGTTCATGCTTTCTTGTTAAGTTATTTATTTAATAACTATGGCACGGACGTTACCTGAGGTTTCGGCAACCAGCTTCTCCAAAACATTTTCTGAAGAATTCAAATTTAGAAGTTAGACTTTATATGGAAGCGGCCAATTCTGTTCCTTATTTAATAGTGTACAGACAAATAGGATAATGTTTGGTTATCACTAGCGCTGAATTTGTTATTATTGCAAAGAAGCCGATGTTTCTAAGAGCGTGTCTTTACAATGAGGGATGGTTTTCCTTTCTTTCATTTTACACTTTTCAATGGTCTAGCCAAGTTTGGTATTGAACTGCGGCCGTCTACTGTGTCATAGATTGCAGAAGTAATGTCCTGCAATATCAGTTTGGAATTCCCCGGTTACATTGCCGATTCCATCTGGTAGCGATCTGCCCCACCACTAAATGCAGGTTAAGCTGGCTTTCTGCACCAATCACGACCGCAATATTACCTGCGCAATTGCGACAAACCTTCACTTCCCTGCATACCAGTAAAACAACACAGTTCAAAATCACTCCTCAGCCTGTCCAAGACATGACCTTTAGATCATAAGAACACGTCAAATATTCCCATAGATATTAAAATAAAGCCACAAGTATACACTGGAACATAATCAACAACTACATTTCAGTTATAGAAAGCCAATGTTTACTACACTCAATGTTATTGTGTCCGAATAATAATCTTAGTTCTTTTTAACTGACTTATAGTGGTCAAATAACTTTTATGTATCTAATCCCATAAAAAAATTGAAGTGTCTGTCTGTCCTTATGTTTGTCTAAAATATGCTCCGAAACGGCTCAACGGATTTCAATGAAAATTTCAGTGTTTGAAAACAGAAAATTTAACTTGAATTTCGTGTATGTTTCATTTTGATATCTTGCAGAGTTTAGAAGATATATATGTAAATCTAATTAATAGCCGCGCGAAAGCCGGCGTGAAAACTAACTGCGAGTTAAAAGTCCTATAAGGCGTTCCTATACCATTCATCCCACTAACTGTGCCAAATAAATCTTTAATTATGTCTCTAACTAAGCATTTTAATTTGCCTTTACATATATTTTTGGTACAAACAGACGTTAATTGAAATATCAATCACACATGTCTTATTTAATATTTTGTTATTATGCTACTTTGAATGTATATTAAGTATCATCTGAAGACGTCCAATTGTAAGGACGCAACGTTCTGCTTTCCTGTGAATAATTCGTAATTTTTTTAAATACACTTTTGTTATGCATTTTGCAATCAGTGGGGTTCTTTATACGAGATCATCTAAATTTATGAAATTACATTTAATTACTCATAATAAAACGCATGCAATACAATAATTGCTCCTTTACCTACATCTTCTAAATTCTTATAAACTTTCATAAATATACCCATAAACCTGCAGAATGTTCTGGAAAATATAATTTTTAAATTAAAGTTAGTTACTTATAGAATGTTAATACATATATAATATATTTTAATGAATTAAT
Organism: Eucriotettix oculatus; assembly: GCA_034510155.1. Lineage (NCBI taxonomy): Eukaryota > Metazoa > Arthropoda > Insecta > Orthoptera > Tetrigidae > Eucriotettix > Eucriotettix oculatus. The sequence continues at coordinate 23,188,149 of CM067379.1, forward strand.
GATATCTAATTAGAAATAGGAAGAAACCAGGAACTATTCTTGTGTAAATGATAATTATTTACCGTACGACAAGTAAATAATTTACAAAACCACGGAGTAGATATATATTGCAATATACTACTGCACTAGACGTGAATCAGACCAGGTTTCGTTGTTTTGTGAGTTTCTTAGGAAGTGCCGAAGAAACGTTACAGCCAGCAAGTCATTCCTTGTCGTTAAGCCTTGACTCCATCTTCATTAACCATCCGACCAATTTCCTTATTGAAAATAAATGTTACTTCTACTAAATCGTATGACGAACACAGCTTCGTCCCTCCTTCCTTCAATTATCCTAAATCCTGTAGATTCCCAGGGCTAATCTTCGGGGGGGCCGGCAATTTCGCGTTGATCCGCAGGCGATAATTTATCTTGGTTCAGCCTCCCTAATGAAGGCCACAGGCCGCAAGGAGCAGCAAGGCCTACCACCTTAACGACGACGACGGCAGCTGTTGCACGGCGGGCGTCATCTTGCCAACCCTCCAGGGAAGCCAACACGTGCGGCCAAAATACATCTCTCTCTCTCTCCTCTACACACACCAGACTTGGCCAAGATTTATGGCGAGAGGCCAGACAGTAAAACAAAACAATATTGGAAGTTCAGAGTAAAAAGGGCTGCTCAGAATGGTAAATGCCGAAAAAATGTGTTCGGGCGTCTGCCGGGACTATAAATAAAGTAAGTAGAATGTAAATCGTTACGGGGGATGAAATTGATATCCTTTTTCCCTTGCTTAAAAGATGGGAGAGTTGGACTGGAACCAGGCGATAAATGCCGTTAAGGGGAGTTGATCGAAGTACTTCAATAATCGAAAATTTTCAAATCAAATGTATTTTTTTCCTCAAAAGCAGCCGCTTCGTCTCAATTTAATAACGCTGATTAATTATGTATATACAGCCCCACTTTTTTATCACAAACATAAAGGAACAGCACGTTTAACATTTTCATACCAATATTAAAATGATTAACACCTTTTCGCAGTATAATATTCCAAAACGTTTTTCTACAAATTTCCTACATTAAAAATACATATTTTTTAGCTTTTACATAGTTTAATTATCAATTAATAATTATTATAATATTTTCATAGTGACCATTATTACATATACGTACAGAAAACATCATTATTTTAAATAATAGCATAGGAAGGGAATTGAAAAGGGGGGATGCGGAAGGAAGAGCAAGGTAGCCAAGGGTTAACTAAGGCCCCCAGGCTATGGTTTACCTAAACAGATGCAGGGAAAATCCTAGAAAACCTGGTAGGTAGGTCGGGCATTGGGTACTATACTCAGGCCCTTCCGAATGACGGGAGACGAGTCTGCTGTGGGGTCGCAGCATTCCCTTCTCCATGTCTCCACCAGTTTCAGGAGGCAGTTGGCTGACTGATACCAATGGGATTAGCGGACAACTCTTGCCATATGACCAAGGTCTTTGACCCCAGTACATATACCTCCTAAAATAGGTAAAGGTGTCTCGACATAGGAGAACGAGTTTTCTGTTTATTATTTAATACTCAGAGAGAGTGCGAGGCATCCCGACATGATCAGGTGAGCCCGCAGTCATTGGGCTGAAGGGCTGCGGGAAACAGGCTACACTGAGGCTGATCCTGTAACAGGCACTCCATGAGGGGATTGAAAAGGGATGTTCTCATCCTTCCCTCTAAATGTCATTGACGTAATATAAAATGACTGTGAGTGCCATCTTACTGTGCAGAAAACGCTGAAAAGCGTCAGTGACACTGATGAAAGTCTGAACTCGAAGCTTTAAAGCGTCATCGGCAGTGAACGTCTTAATCACACGTTTTCTTCAGCTCGTGAAATACTGTAGCAGAAAGTAAATCTAAATGATTCCCTGGCCTTAAGTGTTAATCGTAGAAGGTGGGGAAAACGTGGATCGCTGCTGAGAAATGGTTTATCTTTCCAATTTTATTATGTTAGGTAATGGCGGATCATCAAAGAACGACATCTTGGGTTGTCGGCACCAATTTCCTTTTTTGGCTTTATTTTACCACAAAACCGTTAAAGATTATTGATTATTTTTACTATTGGTGATTATTTTGGGGCTGGAAGAGTGGGGAAAACAATTGCTTTGCTTTTTAGGGTGTTGGTTTTGAGTCATGGCGGAATCTTCCCTCGTGCTCCAGTTGTAACCGTAAGCCGAGTGTGCCTCGCCTGAGCTCAGCTTCCCCGTCTTGCTTTTATAAAAGCTAAGTTTTAATTAGTCTCCGGCATAACCATCAAGGGTCAAAAGGAGAGAAGCTGCTCAAAGCTAGGAGGCGGAGAGAGAGCAGCGGCCGCGATATTCCTCGGCTCGGCCGTCTCATCTGCATCCCCTTCCTTCCTCCTCCACCTCCTCCTTCCTCACACGGTACGGAACTCTGCACCGTGATAAATTACTGTAGCAGCTCTCGGCCCAAGTGGACGCTGGGCGCACTTATCTTGTGATATCTGACGCAAGCAGCAGCTCCGCCCAATTAGCCCTGCCTTCTCTCTCTCTCTCTATCCATCTCTCTCTACCATCTCTCCTTTCCTCTCTGTACCAAACTGCTCGCCTTGCCGACGATTCTAACGTTGCTCAGATCATCTTAAAGCTATCGTCAACAAACTATCTCCAGTAACCCAAATGGGAACCCCTACCAACTGTACTATCTATATATATTTTTTTCTAAAAATCAATTATTGTTATGTAATATTTTTAAATTATTCATTTTAAAAACATAAAAATATAAAAACGTATGAGGGTAATTAATGAACGTAGACTTTCCCGGTGAATAATTCGGATGAAATCTTCACGGTTAACCAACCGGGTCAGGTATTTAAAAGCCTGAAGACGGCGGCAGAAGATGGCCGCAGAAACGTTGTGTTCTTTTAAATACCTGACCCGATTGGTTAACCGTGAAGATTTCATCCATATGAGGGTAAGCTTATTTAAGTTTGGTAATTGGAATATTTTAAAATAAAATAAAACTAACAAGGAAGAATTTTAAGATTTAAATGTAAATAACAAACATTCATACCGTAACTTGTCTGAGAAAAGGTCGTTGATAATTTCCCAATTTGTATTCCGGGTTAGATGATTCTTGAGAGGAACGTCTGCGGTCGTAGGCGTCGTTCCTAGCTTCCTTTGGCGGTGACGGAAATTTTTAAATCTCACAACTCCTTTACTGCCTCCTCCATGTTACCCCCCCTCTCTCACTCTTTCTCTCTCTCTCTGAAACTTATCTTATACCTCATTAATTTCAACATCATCGGAGGAAAAATATTTTTATTGGGTTTCAGCATCGCTTTGAGCTAATAAGTTGTGCGTAGGTTTTCAAATATTATAATATCACCCAGTGGCGTACCGTGGGATCTTAAAGGCTCCAAAATTTACTGAAATTCTAGAAAACTTTCCGGTAAAAATAAGTTTTCTGCCCTGTATTATACAGGTTTCAAATTTTTGGTTCCGATTACAAATTACTATAATTTTTTTGTGTGAAATTCAGCGGCCCCCCTTAAAAAAAACTGGCCCCCGGGGGCGTGTCTATCACCCCCGCCACGTTACGCCACGTGTGATTTAGTATGGAGGAATTGTTGTACCAATAGGTTAGCCTATGACCATGGAAATTCACGTTGATATACAGTGTAATTATAAAATCCATAACGCATTTTAAAAGTATGGTATAGGCATTGTCTAACCTACAAGTGATACAGTATTTGTACACCGTAAGACGTAATAGCTGGTGTTTTTTTTCGAATTATGTTAAGGAACGGTTATTTGAGATTTAAGGTACGACATTGTAACTGACAACAAAACAGTTCTAAAATAATCTAAACCAATGCGTTATCTTCGTTTTAAATAAATTTAATTTGACAATTTTCTATTTAAAATAATTCAGAGAAGGCAACGAATGGACGTAGGTAAATACTCCTTCATAAATAGGACCGTAAAAGAGTGGAATTATTTACCTGCAAGTCTCCTAGCGACTTTTCCGAAGAGTGTAAAATTATTTAGGGACAGAATTAGGGAAATGGTTTAACTTAATTTATTCAAGCTTATAATTAGTGTTAAAGTATTTGAATATTGAATGTTTATATTAGTATAATTTTTTTCTTTAACTTATATTCCTTTATTGGAATATTAAATGTATTTGCCACCACCAGAGCTCAGTAACGTAATAAATATATCTATCTATATCTAAAAGAAAATTTATATTGTAGATGATTATGGCTGGGGTACACCCGAAAGCTAATTTAAAATAGACGAGAGTAATTTACTAGAAATAAAAATTTGATGACTCAAGAATGCTAAGCTCATTAGTAAAACCTTTTTAGCTATTACAATCTTAGTTGCAATGAACACAGAAATACTAATGGACCAAGAGGTAAAAACTTGTGCAGCACCAATGAATACGTTACAAACGTGTGATGTAAGGAAAATATTGCGTAAATAGTAAACTATTTTTCTATTGCTCGTAGAAAATATTTAGTTTATTTATCTTCACTCCTCTCCGAGACATTAAACGCGTTCTTTGCCGGTGACGCTTTAAAGTGTCAAGTTAAGACTTGCTTCCATGCCACTGACGCTTTTAAGATGACACTCGCAGTCGTTTTATATAACGTCAGCCGCAGTGAACGTGTTAATTAATAAATAAAGTTATGTTTTCTTCTGTTATAATTGGTACGGGAAAACTACTTGAGGAAAAGGAACGTCTAAAAGTGAAAAAAAGAAGAAGAAACAGGGCTGATAGAATTGTATAATACATAAATGTGCACCACGGTACTTCGATGCTCTGTTTGGGGAGTGGGGGGGAAGATAAGAGTGTGAGGGTAAGATGTCCTTTAATATTTAACAAGACTAACGTTTATATCCATTATCAGAAGTTTTTAACTTTTGTAATGTGCAAGCCCAAAAGATCAATGACGTACATTACGAACAGAAAGGGAAGAGAGAACTTGAAATATTAATAATGGATAAATTCAAGCCTCTGTCGTTCGGGTAAACACTCCTGTTTTATTTCTTTAAAAAATATATATATATAAATAACACAGGACATAATATTTTCTATTTCATTAACATATAGGCTACATCCCAGATTAAATTTATATTTATTGAAACTAGTCTACAGATTACCAAAAATTAAAAAAAAACTATGGAATCAAAAGACAAATAGGAAATTTTAATTATTATACTCGAATATAATTTTAGTCAATTATGTAAGTAAGAATATTCTATAAACTTGGTTATGTGGGTCTTTTAAATTCATTGTTTTTTAAAATTGAATGCTTTATACATCATAATGGAATTGCCAAAGTTGTTTAAAAACAATTTTGACCTTTTTTACGGGCTGAGTGATGAATTAAAAATAAATACGCAATTTTAATCATTGTAATTGAATAGAATTTTAGTCAATTATATAAATAAGAATATTCTATAAACTTAGTTATGTGGGTCTTTTAAATTTTATGTTGTTTTTTTGTAATTGACTGCTTTATACATCATAATAGAATTGCAAAGTTGTTTAAAACACAATTTTGACTTTTGTTTTACGGGCCGAGTGCACATCATGTAAACGGTTTAAGATTGTAGGGGGCCAGTGAGTGGTGACGTCACAGTTAGATGTCTCCGTAATTCCGAGTAGGAATTGAGAAGAAAAAAAATTGTGGGTACTGGGAATCATGATGAGTATCTACAAATGGCAAATTGAAAATAGTTCCATTACATGACTCTCCATATATAGAACCAGGGGGATAGGGAGGCTTGACAACCCGCTCTATACCACACTTAAATCACACTAAATTACATTAATGTCCAATTAAATACTGTACCTGGGCTTGTCCGGTTCAGAGCTAGTATTAAAATACTCGGCGAACTACTGACCCTTGCCTATTCTATAGTACAAAAAAATGTGGTCCGTAACATTCAAAAATTCTAATTTATTTAAGATATACTCAATATTGCTATACTTTTTCATTCAAAGTGGTTCTTAATCCGTTTAAAATTGGTATTAAGAAATTTCAAATTTTCTTCAAACTCCAGCGTTGTCGTTGGAACCCTCATTCCCTTATCTTAAATTGATTTTTGCTTTATTTATTTTTTCTGCCTCACGCAAAACGTTTTTGTCACTACCACTGTGGTCAGAGTTCCTCTTTTCTGCCCCTGAAAAAACATTATCAGTGTCATAAAATTATTTGATTTATTTTTCACACATTTTTTCATTTCTATTACATGTTTTTCATCCTTTCCTCTTTAGCACTCTTTTCACCTACTGGGAAAATGGGACAGGTGAAAGGTATATTATATGGGAAGGAGCTATTTTTGGAATGCGGCACCGCCATCTTTAACAATTCAGTTTCTGTTACTATTGAGCGGCTTCCCCGTTTTCTTTTCAGCCTGATTTTACTGTCGCATTTCTCCAGTTTCGTTCCTTGTATCCTGTCTCATTACCCGGTTAGTGTTACGTTGCTGGTGTTCCTTATGGTTAGGGCAGCGGCTGTACGGGTGCTAAGGAGTCCCTGCTGTAATCCTGCAAACACAAGCTGTTCGGATTCCCACCATCAAAGGCTCCTGCTAAGGAGCGCAGCGCCTAACCCTTTGGATCTCTGTTAACACCTTGTGTGCGGGGGAGGTGCGCAAAACCTCATAGCAACTAGGTAATTCAATAAAGTCGGCGCTAATGGCGATGACGCCTCCGTCTATCGCTGGGGACAAAGGCGCCATGGTCGTCCGAATAGAGTACTCGTCTAAATACAGAAACTTCATGTCACTGTAGGATCCCTAGTTCCAGTTGGAAGAGGAATAGCCCAACACATTGCACGCCCCCTTTCATACCCGCATAGTAATAAATTAAGTCTTCAAGGAAAACAAAGGTGAAATTAAAGGCGTGAAACATGCCACACGGAATAAATAAATTCGTAACCGAGCATTCGTCTTTTAAATAATATAGAAAGAATATGTTTCATCCCTAGCTTTCGGGATCCCCTCAGTAGAATAATTTAAAAAATCATCAAATTTTTCTGTTGCAGCTTGAAATGAATTGGGAGTAATATTATTCTGTAACGGAAAATTATTATAAATTTTTTTATTCATAATTAATAATAATTTACTCTATATTTATCAAATTTACATACATGCAACAATTTTCTCACTTTAAAGTTATAAGCCGGCAGATTTTAATGAGAAACACTATATATTTACAATAATTATTAAAACTAAATTTCTTACAACTAAATCCAAGTGTCGTTTTAAATGGGTCATCTCATAGAGCATAATAACTAACACTAATCCTACTCGGAACTGGCAGTACCAGGAAATCACCAAAAAGTTACAATCAGTGGTTTTTTGACCGTGTCATCTCAGCTTGCCTGGAACTTGTATCTGACCACTCTGAAATTCCGCGTTGAACCAATATGCGCTTTGGAGTTCCTTCCTTTATTTAGATGACCACGGGTAGGACAATCTTCAATTTCTTATATCTCCCTCTCGTCGTCCTTAATCATCAAAATAAAATCCTCCACGTCCGTAATGTCCAAATCATGATCTCCTTAATGTCCCAAAATTCGTTTCTGCTGGGGATTTAATAATTTTTCCAAACTGCCGTATTTCTTATTCCATCGGTGGCGGGGCTCCATATTGGCCAATCAAAATTATTGTCTGTCCTCTCTGTGAACAGCCCTTAGTCTCCACCCCTCATCGACGATTTTGGGTAAAAACGCCGACCTCCTTACCACTCGATATAAATTAATGGACTTATTAAACTTCCAATTGATTTATTTTGTAATTTTTTATTAATTATCACTACTGCCCGATCAAATAAAATTAAAAGGGAAAAGGAAATATTAAAGACAAAATGAAAAATAAAGATCTTTCATGTCCTTGTTTTCAGTTGAATTTACCCCTACCTTTTTACTGTTTCTAAACGTTTTTGTATTCCTGGGAAAATTTCTCCAGTACCATGGCTGGTAAATCATTCCAGTACGTTATTGCCGTATTTACGAAGAAATATTTACCCAAACACCTTTTCTGGGCATATTTATTTTTAAATTATTGTCGTTTTTAGATAAAAATGTGCACTTAAACACTCACAATTCCTCTTCAGAACGTTTCGTCCATGTAAGCCTTATATAATAGAACAAATGTAGTTTTTTTCCTCCTTTCAGTGAGTTTTTATAAAAATAATAAACATGTTGCAAAATAGGAGGAGTAATTTATTTACGGCTAATTTAAATATGATGAAATAATTACTAAAAATGGTCACATGGAGTTTGGCGTTATATGGGCGCAAATCATGGACAATACGAGTTGCATAAAAGAAAATAATAGAAGCTTTGGAAATATGGTGCTATAGTAGAATGAGATGGGTGAATAGCGTAACTAATCAGGAAGTGCCAAGCAGAATAGGGGAAGAGCGAACCATATTGAGGACGTTGACCAAGAGAAAGGATAGATTAATAGGCCACGTTTTGTGTGGGGTAATAACAGAAGAGCGAAGCCAAGCATGGAATTCACTAAGCAGATTATGGAGGATGTGGTAGTTATGTAGAAATGAACAGGCTTGCATAGAATGTATGAGACCCATTTTATGAGTGAATACCACAACAACAACATGAATAAACGGATTAAAGTTCTTCACGACGTACAGGTGAGAAACTACTCGTAGCTATGAATAACGAAAGGTAAATGACGGTTGCTCAAATGTATTCTTCCACATGGGTATTTATTTATATGCTTCGGTGCAAACGTTGTGCGGCTCGGCCATCATTTACGTCGCAGCAGTGCAAAACGTGCTGACGTGATAACGCTGCAAACTGCAACAGCTGTTGACTAGTGTATAATGAGCACACAAAGTCATAGAGCGACCCTACAGACAACTAGAGGAAAAAAAATTCCAGACACTTTATTAACTTACCATCGTGGTAATCCTGCACGCTCACGTGAGTGGAAAAAGATTACGCTCCGGGAACAGTAGCGCACAGTGAGGATGGACTTTTTCTTTCTGCAGGCTGGGTATTTTCGAGTAAAAAAATATATTTTGCAGACGAAATAATTTAAATGAAACCTGTTGAGCGTAATGACACTGGAAATGACTCCAAACTTTGAGAAACGAATCCAAAGATATTTGCGAGAACGTTCAACTTCACATTTTACGTTCTGATTTATGGATTGTGTTTGCGCGGTATTCAGGCTGGCCAACTGCGCGCGTGGCTATTGGCGAGGGTTAACGGAGTTTTGCGAAGCCTCTGCGTTAATGAGAAATCAATTGTAGTGGCAGAGCCGTGGCCCGCAACGCAACTAAACACCATGCATTTTACACCAGGAGGGCTTTCTGAGGTCCTGTCATCTATACTATGCGCAACAGAGGAAATCAGTCGCACGCAGCATCCGGGGAATTATTCAGCGAGTCCACGTTCAACCCTTGGAGATGGCCGTTACGAGAAATTCGTACGGTCACGACGATCAGCAACGGCGGGGGCGGTACTGCTTGGTTTTTCATGCTGTGTAAAAAATAAAGTACAGATATTGTTAAGCAGTGGTTTCCCACACCTGTGTTACCTTGCATTAGGGTTAACAACAATGAACGAACATTCATTAACATCCTTATATTAGCAAAAATACCTTTTACTAGAGGGTAAGATCTCATTAAGTCCATAAAATATTTTTTAAAAACCATTACAGACAAAACTTATTACTAAAACTTAAATAATATTTTATATAGTATTTTAATATCTACATTAAATTCACATTCGCTCGAGTCATGTTAATTGTAATGTCCAACTAAAATCAAAACTAAAAATATTACAAAATTAACTAACCCAAACTGCAATACCCGGGATAAATAATTCTTAAACATAATTAATAAGTTATCTGTTATGATACTTTATACTTTTCGCGAACGTCGTCGTCGCCGCCGTTACTAGAAAACACACACAGCGGGCAAAATGTATTTTGTCGAACACATGTAATATCTATAGAAACGAATAATAAAATAGAGTATGTGTGGCCCATGTCTTTATGTATATATATAATTCCACACCGCGACTCATATAACATTTCGCATATTTATAAACTAATTAAAAGGTACTATTTACTTATGATTAGATATTTACTAAGGGTAAAACAGAATTTCATTCAAGTAACGATACTTTTTAATTGTTTTTAGTGAGTTTCACATCGAATAAGTGACTTAGTTACACAAAATTTCGTCTCGGGCTCCACAATCGTAATTTAAAATCATTTGCATCGCGACTTGCATTATTATTAGCTAATTGAAATGGATCAGTACTAAAATCAAATGTTAGCTAAGTTTTATCATTATTTCGGGGCAAAACAGTAATTTAATTCTCTCGTTTTGCTGGTTACGTGAGGGGTTGATAATTAATCCATTTCAAAGTTCTAGATCCTAAGGGGAAGGGGGAACGGAGGAATCTAAATATTCAACAGATGAAACAGAAACCCTCTCTGGGTAGAGGAATATAACATTAAAAAATTTAATGATAATCAGATGCATGGTATAGAAAATCTTAAGGGGTAAATATGAAGTGGCATAGAGCATGACTGGCGTGGGACGTTTTTAGGCTGAGAGGGGATGGAAGGGAGGTGAAAAATGATACCCTCTTTACTTCAGACTGAGCCGTGAAATTGAATGTTGCTTCATTTCATCTGAGACCTGTTGAAGTGCCTGAAAGAAGTGTACCACATGGCCACAGCGAGAGATCTTTCCAGGCTGAGATTATAATCCCCATTGTCTCGCCCCCGGGGGCGGTTGGCTGCGGTATCGACGCACCTTCTGCCCAGTGATCACGTTCAGTGCGTTATGATTCAATTTTTGGTCGGGTATATCCCTCCCAACTCCAACCACCCCGCGGGGCAAAGCCAACAGACCATTCCGTAATCGCTTAACGAGTTTACAATCCTGGGCTTGCCAGCCCTGCAAACAGACAAGGCTAATTATGGCCGCCCCGGTAGTGAATTTATTGGATGACGACACTGATTTGATTTTTGGTCAGCGCGAGGAGCACAATATGGTTTTGCCCCGGGGCTTGTGGGGGGGGGGGAGGGGAATTCATCACGAAACACTTGCGGTTCGCATGCGGCGTGTTTCGCTCTCTCAGTCTGCGTCGTTTCCGAAAATTCCATCCAGTGTCATCTGTTATTCACGTAAGGGAAATCATCATGGAGGTAGCCTACCGAATAGCGAGTTCCAGTAGTGGGGCGTGTAACTCCGTCACGAAGGTAGTGTTAAATAAGAAGACAATCTAGCCACATTTATAAAACGTAGCGAACAAACTCAATTAAATCATGCATCTACTAGCCATCAAAGATACGATCGAGTCCTAACTTCTACTAAGTTAATTAAGCATCTTATTACTGCTGTAATATTTCCTATTGGGGAAAATATAAATTAACATTAATACAATAGAGCAGAAAAAAATAAGTCTGCTAAATATATTTAACACTATGCTGCATTATAATTTATTTAATGGTTTTTGTAGTAAGCCAAGAGTTGGAACATTGTGGACAAAGGATAAAAGCTGGAAGGATACAGAAAAACAACTATATTTGGCCCGGGCTCAGAATGGGCTAATGAGGTGATGGAAAATTTGAATTAACTTTAATACAATAGAGCAGAAAAAATAAATAAACAAGTCTGCTAAATATATTTAACATTATGCTGCATTACAATTTATTTCATGGTTTTGTAGTAAGACTTTTGCCAACCCAAATCCAAGAGTTGGAACATTGCGGAAAATAGATAAAGACTGGAAAATCCCAGAAGGATACAGAAAAACAACTATATTTGCCCCGGCCTCGAATGGGGTAAGGAGCTGATGATGGTTCCAGCCACGTTCACGTAGGCTGCCCTATTAAAGGTTTTTAAAAAGTAGAGGGGAAGAGATAAACAGCCAATAGAAGTCTTGGAAAAATTATCGTCGTCTCAGAGATTTTCTGGGACGGACACGTCTGGAAAAGACGGCGAATGAGATGGTTGGATCAGCGCTCCAGAGCGAGCAAAGCTCCAGAGTTCCTGATCGTTCCGGTGAGTGTTGGTCTTGCACTATCGCTTGCGCGTGTTTTGCAACCAAAAACCACCACGGTTTATCTTGGGAGAAAGATTTTTCATTTATTTAACCTGCGCAGTTGGTAAATTTGGGTTTATTCAGACCAATAGAATCAATACTTTACTTTACGTACTTTATTTTGTTTACTTCATTCCTGAGCAAAGAACCATCGCAGGTGGCACCCAAAATCATTAGTTTAAAACATGTGGTTTATCCACGAAGGATTACCACAACATCAACAAAGGAAATCTTATCTCTCTGCTCTGTCATAAAAAAAGTTATTAAATGTAAAAACAAATAAATTGTTTTTTCTAAGTGTATGGTGGGTTCAAATACGTCGGTCTTAAAGAAACCCAACCGCAGTGTCATGTCTTTGAAAGATATTTTCTTTGGCAATACATTACTAACGGCGCCTACGAAACTTATTGACGCAGAAATGACGACGTTAAACTTATGGGACATAATGACCGGCGGTTCCCTTTGATAACAGTCTGTCTCACGTCTCGTCTACAACTTCCTGTCTCAAGTTTCCTCAACCAATTTCCATACCTATATCGCAGTCTCATGTTTCTTCTATCTGAAAACCATGACTTTCCCATCCAGATCCAAATTATCCTATGACCAGCCATTTATTACCCTCACGGCGTTTTATACGGGCATCAAGTCTTCTTCCAAAAATATAAAACCTCACGTTAAAAGTTTATCCATTTTCTGTGGAAATAAGCCGTACGTGCCAATATTGTGGCATCAGGGATATTCCCATTAACAAATTTATAACCTTTGTCCAGTTAATCCTAAGTAAATAAAGAATTTATGAAAGAAGAATTTATTCTATTGCATATAGGACAAAATAGAAGCCACAGATAACGCTATATATATAAACTGTGCTGTTATATCCAACACACAGTAAAATTTCAATTATAAAATATCTGTATATCCCATGGAATTAAATTTTTTACTGCCTGGCTGACAGTCATACAGAAGTATTTTGGGGCGTTGACAACCAAGACGTATATTGTCAGCCATTTAAAATTGTGTGAGTATTTTAATGAAGTTTCTCGTCTTTCAGTTTTTTGTCCCCAATTCGGCTGAACTCGCTCCCGTTGGCCGGATGTTCGAGTCCAGATACTCGACGATTTTATATTTCTGTGAGCCACCAGAAATATTCCGAATGTACTAAAAGGGAAATTAGTTGAATGAAATGCAATTTTTAAGCAGATTTTGAAGGAATACTTTTTCCGAAAGACAGAAATCTGCTTCGTTCCTTACGCTTTGATCAAATGTAAACCATTCTTGAACACCCCATCATGACCTGCTGTTTACTCGGTGACGCATGAAGTTTTCTTATGGCGTGATAAATTTTATTTACCACTTTTTCTGTTGGACGGTTTCTCCTCTAAGAGTTTTTGGTCGAAGATCTCCAGGTTGATCACAGTGGACGTGGTTTCAGCTAAAGCGGTGTCTTCCGAACGTCAACTGTGAAACAGATCCGAAAGTGGCACAGTCGTGTCGAGAAAATGTAGGACGGTCAGAGGGGATGGGAAGAGGGGATGAAGAAGCAGACCTCCTTTGAAGCCGTCGTTCAAGGCATTTGTCAGTGGCAAGTTGGTAGTACATGGAGCGACGGCCGCAAAGGTCACAGTAGCCAGGTAACGGCGAGGCGGAGAGGAAACAAGAAAGAACACGACGGAAAGGGGATGGCGACTTCCTGTTTCGTCAACATGATACCGTCCCTCTTCTTTGCCAGGGTGTGTGTGTGTGTGTGCCCAGATCTCTCCTTCTCTTTCACTTCCTCGCTCCCTTGGCGCTGGCCTTACATCTCTCCTCCTTTCTCCCCTTCCACCCCCGCCGCCGCCGCCGCCACCGCCTCCGCCGCCTCCCCCACCTCTCCTTCCTCTCCTTGCTACTTGCTCCAGCAGCAGCGGCTTCAGCTCCGGCTCCGGCTCCAGCGAGCTTGCGTTGCTTGCTCTTTTGCTAAGCCCTGTTAATACCTTCACTTGAGAGCTCCGAGAGCGTTAATTAATAATTGCAGGCAGCAGGCAGAGAGAAGGAGCACGGGGCCTTCCTGATTAAGCCAGACGTTGCGACGCACAAATTAAAGCCGTCAGCGCAAGACACTGCGCAAGAGAGAAAGGAGAGAGGCTTCTACGTGTGTGTGTGTCCGCTCTCTCCTCTCTTTCTCTCAGGAGCCGGCGCAAATCCCTCTGGTTTTAATTACCACTTGTCACCGCCAGATTGACCTGCCATACTGGTCGTCCATGTTCCCTTCTTGTTGGAGGAGACTTCTGGACGGTTGTTAGGCCTGTGAAAAGGGAATTTCAAGGAGACCTTCCTAAAGGGCGACACCTTCAACTCAGGAATGAAACACACTGAAAAAATAAGACAAAGGAGCACTTGCTAAAACACGAGCTCACAATAAAAGCACGTACAAGAGAACATGGAGAACATAATTAAACAAAATAATAAAACTATCCTTTATTTCTAACAGCAAAACAAAGAGCACAAGCCGAGTCGCTGGAAAAATAATCTTCAATTTTCCTTGAGAAAACATTTTCCAACGACTATGAAATCAACTAAGGGACACGGGGACTGAAATTTGAAATTCCTGTAAATGAAATGCTACTAAGCTGAAATTTTGACTGTGTGATAACACCACACGTGTGTAACAGTGTACAACATTTTGTTTCTGTAAACTTGTTTATTGTTTAGATATTTTGAAAATTATTAAAAAAATTATCAGTTGTCAAAATGTTCCTTACGTTATGTACTTGAGTAAGTTTTATCTTTTCGTTACATTAATATGTAGGGCCGACCATTGTTATCAATTCTCAGTATTATTTTTGAAATTAAATAAAATTGTGGTGGGAAGAATATAATATTTTACTAAGAGATTCATACGGTTACTTAAAAATTGGCGCTTTTCACCATTTTGAATTTTGTTTTCACCTAAACTACGTGAATAATTATAAAACTAATACTTGTATTTAAAGGTATTAACTTGTAAAATATTCACAAAAAGAATGAAGAGAACATCTCAATATTGGTACCAGAAATCATGAAGCCGTGAAAATTCCTTTTTTCTGAGAAAAAATATAATTATTTTAGAATCAAACATATTATTTAAAATTGCCCTGCAACATGTTACTTCTTCCTTATTTTGTTTGGCTTCTTTTTCAGTTTACATAACACAAAAATGTTATAAAAGCCAATTTTTTGTTAATAATTGGATGTAACAATAATTAGACTGTAGAAGGTGCGAATATGCACCGAGACGTTGTTTGATTAAAAAGAATAAAAACTGTAAAAAAACGGTCGGAAATTATTTTATTTCCTTTTTCCAATGAAGTCTGCATTTCAAGAAAAACAGATTAAACAAAAGTGAACCAGAAATGTCCGACGAACATTTTCAGAAAAATAGATAAGTAAATCAATGCAAAGAGTAAAACTGGGATGAAATTAATTTTACAGCAGTTACAGAACAAATGTGAATATTTCAAAAATCTTTCCCTGAAATACAAAAATTAATTAAATTAGGTATATTAACCTAAATACAGCCAAATTTGTCAACAAACATTAATTTACTATTTACTTAATATAATTAGGACGTTCCGTTACTCTTGGTGGAGATCATCAGTAAATTTTTGAACATAAAATGTCATTAAACAATGTGAATAATTTTGAGACGTGGGCGTTTTTTATTTTTCTATTTAAACATTTATCCTGCTGAAGCCCACAAAGATGGTCAAAACGTCGAAATTGTAAATAGGTAAATAGTAATTATATGTTTGCTGACAAATTTGGCTGTATTTCAATTATTATTACACTGAAATACCTAATTTTAGCTCTGAAATAATTTTCATTTTTTAACATTTTAACGACCAGATGCCAAGTTTTCATTCAGTTAATTCGACGTTTTTAATCTTCACGTTGTGTACTTTAATTGTTAAAAGGACCTATTTTTAAATTCCTCCTTTTACAGATTCTGTCTACACTACATTGTTGTTATCTATTCTTGTATCACATTTCAAGTAAAGGTAACCATTGTAGGCAGTCAAGTTTAGATTTTAGTACATGTAACTTTTGCATCAAAATTATAAGAATTTTATTATTTATTATTACTAACGTTATTAAGATTATTATATTTTAACTATTTTTAATGTAAAATATGTTTTAATTATTTTTGGTGTAAGTTTATTGTATATGTTATGCATACTTTCTTTTATTTGTCTATCATTGTATACATAGTTTCTTTTACTATCTCTTTTATTGTTTTGTACTCATATTCTTGATATGTTATATTCATATCTTGTTTGCTTTGCTTTGTTTTATTTTATTTATCATTGTATACATAGTTTTCTTTACTCATATGTTGTATCCATATTTTGTTTCTTATATTTGTATTCTTAGTGTGATATGTAACATATTCTTTGACTTGTCCTATTTCCTCAATAGAGAACTAATGGATCCAATAAATCTTATCTTATCTTATCTAAACCCCAAATATTGTGACGAATGATCAATTGAAGAGAATAGAAACTTTCGGTTTAGTGGTTAATTTACTTAATTTATGAAGAATTTTTTAAAAATTTATACCAAAACATTAAAATTTGTCGCCACATTTGCACACTTAAAATTTAAGTTAAAGTTTTATTTCAATAATGCAGGTAAACGGTTTAAATCTGAATTAAATTTTTAATTAACGGCATACGTTTATGGTTCCGTAGTGAGTTTATTAGACTAATTTCTAGCTATCCAAGACGATTAGCATTTAGTTGACTTGTCCCAGTTTTTTCCTTCCAACCCTCGTTTAGTGGTCGAATTCCCATTTTTTTTTAAAAAAGCCTTTCTTATTTATCACTCTTTTCGAGTTTGAAATCTAGCGTAATTTAATTCTGTGAAATATGTCACGTTAGAAGGAGGTTCAAGTTATTTCTTTCTTTTCTTTATTTAACTCCCAATTATTTGAATTGCAGGATAGATTTGAAACAATTGTGAGCGTAGCAGAAAAAAAAGAAAATGGCAACCATATTAAAAATATGACGAAATTTTGATAGGAATGTATAATCTTAATTTCACTTTTAAAGCTCAAGTAGATTTTCCTCTTTCCTGATTTATGAATCAGTTTCTTATATTTATTGAAAAATATTTGAACACTCCTCCCCTTTCCCTTTCAAATGGAGAATTGTCAGTTCATTGATTGTCATGATAAACCAAAAAATAAATGAACTTCCCCTGGTAATTTTCTTGTTGTTAGTGTAGCATGTCATTTTCTTGCAGAAGGCTTTTTTATTATTTTTAATGACTGTATATTTGAATTAATATAAATTATTTTGTCGTTAAATGCCACAGAGGAATCTGTGGAATTGACCAATATGGACAAGAAAGGTTAGTTTATAACGGGAGAAGATCTCCCCTGCCTTTCCCTTCTCTTCTCATCGCCGTCCCGTTCTCTCGGTGGTGTGTGTGGCATGTAATGACAAATTTCTAGGGCGGTTCCGGTGTCGGCCGTGAAATAATTCTGGCTCGATAATTAACATTCCGATCGGGTGGAAGTTATGTCTCTGCCGTCTCGAGGATGCATCGATCCCTCCACCTTGCGTCACGGAGGGGCGAAAGGGGTGAAAGGGAATGAGCTGGACATTGGCCTTTGTCTGCTGGCAATGGCAAGACAACTCCCACGCGGCAACTACCCTCAATACGCGACACGTTGAAAACATCCCTCCATATCGATATGTCAATAATCCTTATTTCGAGTGTTATGGTAAAAATTAAGGTGTTGTTTTGGACAGACTAAATAATCAGACAATATTTCCAACTTAATTAAAGTTATGTAAGTTTCATATATAGAGAATTAAATCTCGTGTATTACAGAATATATTTTCTACAGACACCCCCTCCCCTTTCACATGGAAATGCGTGGGGAAAGGTTCCGTGGACTTCTTCAACAAAGGAATTTTTCTCGGTTATTCCATTCAATCCAGCATAGCGACAGTCGATCGGGAAACACTTTTGCTTTTTTTTCTCATTTAAACCTTTGAGAATAGAGGATATATTTAAAGCAACGGATGAATTTCACTACCTTCCGCTAGAAGGATGTGCCTGTGGGTCTCTTCTCTCGCAGGTATTTCTCCCCAGACAGACTGCGAGGCTCGCCTGACTCTGTTGGAAATACCTAGTACTCTCTCTCTCTCTCTGTTTTTTTTTTCAAAGTCCTCACATTCCGAGACACCTTCGCCTATTTTAGGAGGTGTATGTACTGGGGCTGAAGACCTTGGCCATACAGTCAGCGTTGTCCGGTGGTCCTAAAACTCGTGGAGACACGGAGAAGGGAATGCTGAGACCCCACAGCAAACTCATCTCCCATCATTCGGAAGGACGTGAGAAAAATATTTAATAGTTCGACCTACCTGATGCAGAGTTTCCTCCTCTTTTAGGTGATACTCCTCGTAGGATCTTTAAACTATATCACGGGGGCCTTAGTAAACCCTTGGCTACCTTCCACATACCCCTACAACACTCCCTTTTCTATACTATTCCTATGCTATTAAAGGCGAGTTGCCTGTTTCATGATCACCCTCATGTAGCATGTTAACAAAAAAAATGCACTACTCCGTTTCTAAACTTCACTAATATCTGAAACCAGAACCATCCCATTGCTTCAATAAATCATACTTTCACTGAAATACTGTATTTTAACATTTCCAAAAAAAAGAATTATTAGTAGATGTTATCATAGAGCCGTCAGACCAGAAAACTACTTGTTTCAATGAATTATTCATAAGATTATGCTATTTACACTTGTGTCGAAAATTTATGAGGACTGTCACACAATGTGGCTGAGTTGTATGGTAAAACATGGAATATTACAAATTGCTATAAGTACTGTTAATTAACCGAAAGTTTAACGACTGTATTCATCAACCGGGGTTCGTGCATGACGACAGAGTCAGGAGATTAGCCAATCGTCTTCTTGGCGCAATCGAAAATATTAATGATGTTTCCTATTTATAGAACACGTAGGATATTAAAAAATTAATATAATTGATTTTTGCAAACTGTAAGTTTTGTTGTGTTACTTTTGTTTCCCACTTCCTTTTTAAACTTTTCTGTTTCCGAGTGACAGTGATTTTAATATGCCTCTGCGGTTTTGTTGAATTCTTTTCTAAGTTTCTTTAGGGCAAAATATCGTATACTTACAAAGCAACTAAAAAATCCTTTTTTAAAAAAATTCTGGGTATGTCCTGTCAATTAACATTCTTTTATACTATTTGTATTCAAAGAAAATAAGTTTTCCGGTCTCTCTGCAACCCAGTGGTTAGCGTCACTGTCTCACATCACAGAGGTCCTGGGTTCGATTCCTGACTACTGCTTGGATCTTGGATGTTGCCCTTGTGTCAGAGTTCTATAACTGAAAAACCAATGCAAATGAAATAAGGTAAATTGCAGAAAGACGCTGAACGTCAAGGAGTTAATGCGACCTTAGACATTATTAAGAGATATATACTGGTTTGAAAATCAATGCATGTGATTGCAATGTTAGTATTCTGGTATATATAGTAACTCTTGTTGATCCTATTTCCTCTAATGAGGATGTAATTCATTCCAGAATAACCTAAACAATATTAAATTGCACCAAGTGAAAAGATTCGACTAGTCTGAACAGTCATAAGTTGAAACTTAACTCGCTGATGTAAAAGTTTGAATAAAATTGACTATGAACATTCTTCGAAACTGTATGGAAACTCAGATATACTGTTGAAAATGTTGCTTTTATCAACTTTTTAACTTATTACTTATCGAAAGGATGATTCATAAATTTTGAACTTTAAATGACGGAATTCATTTTGACATTATGTATTTATACAGTAGTCATCAATAGACAGTGCAAATATTTTAAAATTAAATAAAATACTATAGCCCATTTCATACTTCATTTTTAATACAATCTTTAAAAATAACAACGTTTCATGACGTATTTGTACCATCTGTATTCACTTTTCTTTTTGCATTTCTGAAGAAGACTCAGGAGAACTTAAGAAAAATGGTACATATTTTGACATGGTGTTATGTAAATAATTACGATACCTGAAGAAGGTATAAATACGTACAGTAACGTTGTAATTTTTATACTGTATTAAAATAAAATTTGGAACAGGTAATAAATTAATATATAAATCAGACGTAAAGGTAACTATTTAAAAAAATGGAAAGGTAATCACAGCAACAACGGTGAAGAAGGGAGTGAAATGAGGAAAACAATAAAATATATTTGTCAGTATTTTTATAGTTTATATATGAAATATTACGACGTTTCATCTCTCATTTGAGACTTCTTCAGGTAAAAGTTTAGCTTTACATTGAACCTCGCTCAATGATCCCTTCGGCCGGAGTCATGAAGTGAGGTTCCATGTACAGCTAAATTTTTAACCTAAATAAGTCTCAAATGGGAGACGAAACGTCGTAATATTTCATATATAAATTACAAAAATACTGAAAAAAAGGCTAATTCAATCACTCATTATATATTTAATTTTCAGAATATTTAATTAATAAAATATTTTATTTTACAACATCAACGGAAATACTTAAACGGGTAAAAGTGGATTAAGGTTTCAACCGTAAATAATGTCCCGTTATAGTTTCAGATATATATATCTGTATATACATATAGAAATGTAAGACTAAAGAAGCTTTTATATTTTATTATGTAGTATTTTTTACATTTTGGTGATATGCATGTAAAAGAAAAATTTATCAGGTATCATATACGAAATTAGCTTCTTTCCGTTGACTTAAACATAATGAGTTATAGGTAAAACTGAAAACATCAATTAACCGCCTGGAAATAAACTATCGTGACGCATCGCCGACCATTGGCTCGATTACACATCTCAAACATATCAATGTTTGTAGGTCAGTCATTATTAGTCCCGCTGAAATAATTTATGGTTTACTTATCATATGAAATTATAGAAAGCCATGGAGGGAACGACACCTGCGTTGTAATGTCCCTCATATCTTGATGCTGTAATTTTCTCAGCGGATGGAGGGAGAGGGGGGCGGGAGGTAGTGATAGTGAGGGGGTGGATGGTTAGGGGTTTCTAAAATAAGACCAATCTCTCCCTTATTACGGACGGCGAGGGAAGATCACCTCGGTGTTAGCGACGGCAAATTGCAGCAACGATGTCTAGAGCCTTGATGCTGCTTTACTGCTTCAATAACGGCCAAGCACCAGAACAAATCCTGCAAGGATTTTTTTCCCTCCTTTTCTACCTGTCTGCCTAGAGCGGGGAATATATCAGAGGATCTTTAATTTCCACGTTAACAATATCGGCGTTTCTTTGAGCCAGAAAAAAATTTAATAAATACTAACCCGACGTCTTCATAATTCCATGTGACACTAATATCAGATGAATATAACGTCATACGATTAAATTTTTTTTAAATATTAATCAAACTCATACTAATATCGTAGATAGATATCTGAACAAATTACAAACATTTTTCTGATTTCTAGTTGATTTCAGACAAACAAGAAAATGTATTTAATGAGGTAAAAATATTTAACTAATACACCATATATTGTGACGGGGTATTTTTTTAATTTGTTGTTGTTGTGGTATTCAGTCCTAAGACTGGCCTGATGCAACCCTCCATGCTAAACTATCTTGCGCAAGCCTCTCATTACCTCATAACTAGCACAACCCACATCCTCCTTAATCTGCTTAGCGTATTCTATCCTTGTCCTCCCTCTTCTGTTCTTACTCCACACACTTCCCTCTAATGCTAATTTTACAAGACCCTCGTGTCTGAAAACGTGGCCTATTAATCTATCCCTTCTCTTAGTCAACGTCCTCCATATTGTTCGCTTTTCCCCTATTCTGTTTAGAACTTCCTCGTTACTGGCTCTATCCATCCATCTGATTTTCAGCATTCTCCTATAGCACCAGATTTCAAAGGATTCTATTCTTTTCCTTTCCGGAGCTCCTATCGTCAACGTTTCGCTCCCATATAACGCCACGCTCCATACGAACATTTTTAGTAACGATTTCCTAATATTCACACTTATATTATTCGCAAGTATATTCCTCTTTTTCGCGAAAGACTTCCTTGCCTGTGCTATCCTATTCTTTATGTCTACTATACTTCTGCCATCCCTAGTAATTACACTTCCCATGTAGCAGAATTCCTTAATTTCTGTCAAAATATCCCTTCCCAATGTAACACCCTTTGTTATTCCCA
The DNA here is from genome assembly GCA_034510155.1 of Eucriotettix oculatus. Lineage (NCBI taxonomy): Eukaryota > Metazoa > Arthropoda > Insecta > Orthoptera > Tetrigidae > Eucriotettix > Eucriotettix oculatus. The sequence continues at coordinate 23,210,463 of CM067379.1, forward strand.
TGTTTCCCATACTACACTCTATTACCTTGGTGTTGCCTCTATTAATCCTCATATTGAACTCTTCCTCCAGGACCCCGTTTATTCCATTTATTATGGGTTCCAAGTCTTCTTCTGATTCCCCTAATACTATCGCCGGCAAAGCGTAAGGTATTTCTCCTCCTTGCAATAAATTGGGTATTCACACTTCATTATTAATGCCTAATGAAGTCGATTTTCATTTATGTCTTTACACAGGGAAGAATCAAAACTAATGGCTTACGTCACAACTGAAATTTGGTGTGATTTAATTTCGTGCTCCTAAGTACGGAATGGTGTCGCGTAATTTGGAATGGATTGGTAATTAGATTATGCAGCCGCCCCCCGGACACGTGAGAACCTAAACTGGACCTGCTTTCAGGATATCAATCAATCGCTGAAGGTATTAGGACTGCGATGAAATCTGATAGCCGTCCCACTCCCATTTGGACGCTAATTCCATTCGCTGATCCTGCTCTGTCTAGGCGCGGTCGGGTCCATCCATCTATTCATCCACTCAGGGTTAGTTCAACTCTTCAATTCTCCGCGTACACTTCCCTGACTCTAATTCCCCCTCCGCTCAACCAAAATCTAGGCGATCTGTCACTCCCACACACGCATAAAGAGGAGATTGTGGAATGAGGGCCAGAAGCAGGAATCGTTTTGTAATTATGCATGCTTTCACCCCTCCTCCAACCCCCCAGGAATTCTCTCCGCTCACTTCTTTTGTTTCCCGACTCACCCCTCCCCCCTCTACCCCTGTTCCGCCCTCACATGTCTATTTATCTCCTCCAGCACCCCCTTAAGCTCCGTTCGGTGAAAACAATGCGTCTGTATTTACATTTGATGCCGCCGAGCCGGGGATATTAAAGATATAAATCCTTATCTAAACACCCCCTAGAGGTGCCCACGTCTGCTGTGGAGCACAGAAGCAAGAGGAGAGAATGCAAGGGGTTGCCTCGTATATGTGTATGTGTGTGTGTGTGCGTGTAGTCTATGGCAAGGGATGCGCGGTTTTTTAAAGGGCAGAAATCCTCTTTACACCGGCTCATCGACGTTTAATTTTCTTTCTTTCCTGTGGCATTCCTTTCCCGCCTTTCCTTTCGGAGGTGCATTTATCTGCGTTCTCTGGTCCTTTTCCACTAGAAAGAAAAACCATTCTGCAAGAAAAACCGGCAAATTACATCATAAATTTAATTCATGAAATATATGAATAATAATTAATCGTTAAATATCGTGAAATAACAAAGGGTGTAAGACTGAGAAAGGATATTTTCACAGAAATTAACGAATTCTGATACTTGTGAAGCATAATAACTAGGGAAGGTGGAAGTATAGTAGACATAAAGAGTAGGATGGCATAAGCAAGGAAGGCTTTCGCGAAAAAGAGGAATTTACTGACAGGTAACATAAGTGTGAATATTAGGAAATCATTGCTAAAAATGTTTGCATGGGTGCGAAACGTGGACGATAGGAGTTGCAGAAAGGAAAAGAAATGTGGTGCTATTTCACAACGTAAAATACAGTCCGAATGAAAACTTCACGGTTAACCAATCGGATCAGGCTTTTAAAAACACACAACGTTTCTGCGGCCATTTTCTGCCACCGTCAACAGGCTATAGAAAATGGCTGCAGAAACGTTGTGTGTTTTTAAAAGCAAGACCTGGTTGGTTAACCGTGAAAGATTTCATCCGATTTATTCACCGGGAAAGTCTACGTTCATTAAAATTCAGTCGTTTTTATCAAAAGACAACAAACCAAAGATACTAACAATTTTGACCAGCGACTTTCATTTCACCTTTTTTCAATCACGTTAGTCAAAGAGTAACTTTGAATTAACGTGACGCCAATTCACACGTCTCAACAGTTACATACAAAAATAAAATTAGGTCATTTGGAGATAAATGAGTTTATAATTAATTGTAAATTTCAATATAAAGTTGTGTGGGATGTGAGATGTGCACCTTAAAGGACACAGGGACTAAAATTTCGGCCAAAAGATGAAAAAAACGATTTTCTTATTTTTTCATATTAATATGCCTATAAATTCAATAAATTGAAAAAATAAGCTGCCAAACAAATGACGGAAGTTGTACCATATGCTGCAAAACAATTTTAATTAATATGTTTGATTCTAGTTTAATACATTATTTCTGTTTTTTTGAAAAATTTCTTGATTCATGATTTCTGGTAACAAAAACCTTCTAAGCGTCACAAATATTAAGATACTGTTTTCAATATTTTTGTACATAATTTACGTGCTAATACCTTCAAACACAAATATTAGTTATCTAGTTGTTCAAGTAATTCAGGTGAAACAAATTTTCAAAGTGATAAAAAATGTTAATTTTTAAGTAACCGTATGAAGCTCTTTTAAAAAATTATTTTCTCCCCACATTTTTTCTTAAATTTGATGAATAATACTGACAATTGATAAAAATGGTCAGTTCAGCATTTTAATGTAAAAAAGATAAAATATATTCAAGTACGTAACGCAAGGAACATTTTCAAAGCTGCCAAATTTTGAAAATAATTTTCAAAATATCTCAACAAAAAACAAGTTTATAGAAAAACAAAATTTTGTACACTGCTACACATGTGCGTTGCTAACAAACAATTACAATTTCAGCTCATTAGCAATTCATTTACACGAATTTCAATTTTCAGAACTCCCATCTCCCTTAAGCTGAAATGAAAAGGTTTGCGCACGATTAGTTAGCATGGAGTGTTGCATCAGACCAGTCTTAGGACTGAATACCACCAGAACAATAACAACCGTCATTTTCACTGAACCACAAAACGAGGTCGAGTAAAATCTGGTCACTCCAAATTAACACACTCCCATTCTTATTTTTTATTTCTCCATGGCTCTACAGCTCATTGAGGGCCTGGGCCTACTGAGTCGACTGCGGACTGTCATTTTTCATGACACATTCCGAATTTGGAGCGACACGTGGTCAGCGTATCGATCCTCCAACAGTCTTATTCCCGATCTTCTCGACCATGACAACACAAACATCCAAGCCTCTGCCAGGATTCGAACCCGGGACCTCTGGGTACACAATCCTATGTATATATACGAATAGTTCACCTCCAATCTGCAATCTCTAATCAACTCCTTTATTGTAGATAGACACCGGATCAACCACTCATCGGACGACCAAGAAAGAGTCATCAGATTCTCGAACCACAATTGATGCAAAATATAAAACATGCTCAATATTTTGTAACCCTTAAGTCAGTTCTGTCACTAATGACCTCCTAGTTTATATGTCCTTCAATAAAAAAGGGGATACTTTGAGCATCATTTTCGTCACAGGTGCATTTTTTTCGAAAAAATACTTTTTTTTTGGTTTCATGGGAAGAGGTCACTTTTGCTTAACCTTCTATGAATCAGTGGTGGGTTCCATATGCTTCAAAGTGGATTAATTGAGTTACTGTAAGTTATTATAATAGCTAGTGTAACGATTGGTTTAGAATAAGACAGTGGCAGACAGGATGGGGGTTGCTTTGCTGAAGTTTGCTTGTCAACTCACAGTACTCGGATATGTACACATATATATCACTGACACTTACCGCCAAGCCCGAGAATTATACACATTTATTATTCCCTCCCTCCAACCGTTGTTCGTCAGGCAGTTTCCTTCACGTCTTCGCCGCTGCTGTCTGCTACAAGACGTTAGATTAAATACCGAAGATAAGTAATTGTCTAGTTCCTTTCAGTCGCGCTAACTTGGCGCATTTGTTAGTGTGTTTGCAGCTTGGCTTCTCTCTTCCTCTCTCTTTCCATATCCAAGTCCTTCTCTCTCGCACGGGAATTTATCAACGGCTTCTTACTCTCCGCTAGATGAAGCGCAGTAAGCCATCATTCATCCTCGGCTTCTTGCGGCGACTGTAGGAGATTTGGGGGGGGGGAGGAAGGGTGAGATGGGGGCCAAACATGAAGAAGAAGAAGGAAGAGGAACGGGGAAACGGAGAGGAGGCGAGAGGGAGTAATTTCTCATTAGAAACGGGAGGAGCTCTTGCTCATTGTAATGTATTTGCGAGCCAATTGACCTGCAATTAGTGCTGTGTGTATCCCTCCGCATTCCCCACCGACTCCTGTAGTGATAGTTATATACTGCATCATTTATCTCTTCAACCACGTGTGAATTGCTAGCTCCTTGCCCACGAATTTACGAGAACAATTGTCTTCATCAATTTTTCTAGTGTAAATAAACGTTTATTTGTGATTAACTTTGTCTAAGTTAAATTACCTGAGATCGCGGTTGTTTCCCATTGGAATCAGGTCATATTACACCCGATAACCACGTAAGGAATGCCAGTGGGCCTCATTGACTGCGGGGCTTACCTTTGGGGATGCCTCGGGCTCTCTCAAGTTTTTTTCTAGGTTCTCACGTTATAATAATAACAACAACAACAAAGAATTTATTTAGCAAGAAAATTCTACTCACTATTCTGCAGAAAGTAAAAATTTTCGACTTTTGAAAATATTTCAAGGATAAATATATTACAATTAATTTATAAAGACAAACTCATATTTCTTGGTACGGATAAAACCATTTTCAATGAGATAAGGAGGATTATGTAAATGTAGAAGCTGAAAAAAACTTTATACCTTTGATTTCTCAAAAGCATATTTTTTAGACTTACTGTCTTTCTCCTTTGCACTGCAGTATTACAGTTCACATTTCAAAACTCAAATGCTAAAATAAACAACCCTTAAATTTACTAACACTCCTACATTCCCTAATTTATATTAATAACTCGTTATAGTCTTTTCCGCCTTTAATAAATATATTGTATTGTTTCCAATCTAACCTAGCCCTAGTTATGTCTAATTCTACTTTACTTCTAACATGGTATGGGTTTATATCATACTTATAAGCCAAATAATTATTAAAATAGGGCGATAACAAATTATTGATACATTGTACAAAAATATCATGACGTGAAATTTTACAGAATCCTCGAAACAAAGTCAATCCATTTCGTTTAGCAGTATTCTGACACTAAATCTTTTATTATTACATACAATAATTCTTAATGCCCCACTTGTTAAGTCTGTCCACACATTTATTAGATATTCTATACAACGCAGTACAACAATAATTAAATATTGGAAGTATAATACAATTATAAATTTCTGTTTTAGATTTCTTAGTTATAATTTTCCTACTCTATATAAGCATCGTAGCCTTCTACTTATCTTTCTACCAACAAAGTGCCAATCCATTTTCAAGTTTTGATCCGATATGACTGCTAAATATTTAAAATTAGAAAGTCTATCTATCTTACCATTGCTTATGACTACTTCATAGTTATCAACTAATATACCACAGCTAACTTACGTGACAATAAACATATATTTAGTATTTAACAAAAATCTATTTGTACACAGGTACATATTCAATTTGCTTTAATTTAATCTCTTCCAGAGGCAACTTCATCTAATTTAGGAGGTGTATGCACTGGGGCCGAAGACCTTGGCCATACGGTAAGAGTTGTCAACTGATCCCATTGGATCTGTCGGCCAAATGACAAAGAGAATGGAATGCTGCAACCCCACAGTAAACTCGTCTCCCATCATTCGGAGTGCGTGAGAATAGTACCCTTATAGCCCGACGTACATGATGCAGTTTATCTAGGGTTTTTTCCCTACATCTATTTTAAGTAAATCACCTGGTAGGATGCTGAATCTATAGCCCGGGGGCCCTAGTGAATCCTTGGCTACCTTGCTCTACTTTCCACATCCTCCCTATCCAATTCCCTTCCTATACCATTAAAGGGGAGTTGCCTGTTTCAGGATCACCCTCTTGTAACCTGTCTCTCCCCCCCCCCAAAAAAAAAGCATAGCAAAAAATATAGCAAATTAACTGAAGTCCTTAACAGGTATTATTTATTACATCGTAACTACAAACCGAGGCAAATTTTATTTTTTGTAATGATTATCGATGGTGCATAGGCACAATATTTCATGTTTCTGTGAGTCTAGTATCGCCCTAAGTATATTAGCGCAGAGATAATGAAGTAAAAGCTTATACGTTTAAAGATTTACTTGTCGAGGGCCACAAATATGGATGAAACGTCTGAGTTATATTAACTAATTATTAGTTAAATTTTTGCTGAAAAGTTTGCTGGATTTTTGATTCGTTATACATAATGCCAGATAAATTATTTTTTGGATTTTCTGATGTAATTGCAGCATTTCTTATTTTTTAAAATAAGTCCACTCCAACAATAAATAAACAGTAGTCTACGTCCCGTAGCAGAGAAAGCCACAAATTCGAGAGGCGAAAGTTAGCCCATTACTTTTATTGTTACCTTGTAATTAAACGATATTTCTGATTTTCAATTTCTCAGTAATATTTTCCGAGTGAGTTTCCAAGGGATTTCTTCCATCGCCACACCAGTCGTGTTCTTTAGTTCCTTCATAAAGCTGGAACCCTGCGGTTCTCACCTGGAACTTGCGTTTATTAGAAGGCTCCCCCAAACTCTCTCACTGTCCACTTGCAATGGTATTAAATTCTTCAGGCACTTTAAGTCAGCAGCCCTCTCTACCATGTGAGAAAGGGAGGGGAAAAAATCAGACGGCTTTTCCCTGAAATTTCACCTGACGTTTAACGTTTTGTTAAGTGAAACAAATATTTAGGACTATTCTGAGAAAGCGTTAATTTCATTTTCTACGTTTATTACCGGTTTTCATTTCCTGGACTTGTTCTTTGTAATTATATTCGTTTCAAAATTTCACTGTAACACACTTCGCCTGTTCTCAGTATCCGCTGTTCCTCGCTAGATACCAGGCCAAGTTAAGTGTTTAATTACTAACAATTTATTTTGGTTTTATTTATTTATGTACCCGTAGAAATGCTTTGACGTTGCAATTAACACCACGCAAAACTGAAAGGCGAGGCGAGAGTGGGGCTGAGCGTTATCCTTTATATTGCCATTTTACAGGTACCTGTGATGATGAAGAAGTAGTAACACCGTTTACAATAACGGCATTCGTTTGTTAGGCCATGAGGGGGAGAGGGAAAGCTGGCTTCTCTCCTCCTTGAAGAGGCTTTTATTAATTACAAGCGGAGGCCGTGATTACCGTGATGAAGGAAGAGTGGCGCTACTCTTAAGGGCCCGTGAGTAATGAAAAGGGCGCCAGAAACTGCTCATTAATTATGTGCCAGACTAAGGCAAGCTAATATCGTCTCCCCCCTCCTCCCCTCTCCTTCACAACCCTATCTTCACGGCGTTACTAGTAAAATACCTACCCAACTCCCTCCTCTCTTTATACGCGCTCAACTTTGTTCCCCAAACGACGACGACTACGACTTTCCACCTAACTGCAAGGCAATTTTGTGTTGCAGCCGTCTCAATCAATCAACAATTTCTGCCGCTTTGTTTTTTGGGGGGATAGGAAACTTGGGTAGATTGAACGGAAAATAATGAAGTCTAAGGTCTTGCTTAAGCAGTGCAGAGGAAAGGCGGCGAGAGGCACAGGTTAAAGCTACAACATCTTAAACATACAGCATTTATAATCCATATTTTCACTGCAGTGTACATAAAAAATTATATAAATGAAAAAACAGCAAAAAGTTATCAAATAATTTATTATTTAATTAATACAAATTACACAACGTTTCATCAAATTTTTATGAACTTCTACAGGCAACTGCACGCCAAAAAAAATATAAAATCAGTAACATTCTGACTTCTTTGTTTATTTATTTTAAACCTAAAGACAGAAGTTGACGTTTGTATAAGCAATCATCCTGCAAGGAGAAAAAATAAAATATCGACAAAGAAGAGTAAACAATAGCCTCTAAAGATGGCAGTCAACTGTAATTAGAATTGAAGGGCCATGAAAAACCAAATCTTAAATCAAGTATGGTGTAAGACAAGGGTGAAGTCTGTCACCCATGCTGCTTAAAACAAGTGATAAAGTAAGTTAAAGCGGAATATGGAAAACGAATCATCCTGCATTGAGAAGAAATAAAACCCCTACGCTTTGCCGATGTTATTGTAGTATTAGGGGGAGACAGAAGAAGACGTGGAAAACATAATAAATGGCATGAACGTGGTCCTTGAGGAAGAGTACAGCATCAGGATTAAAAGAGGCAAAACCAATGTAATGGAGTGTAGTATGGGAAATAGTTGAATAATAACACTAACGCGGTAGTTCTAAGAAAGAGCGAACAATGAGGACGACGTTTATCGATAGAAGGGATAGATTAAAAGACCACGTTTTGAGATATGAGGGTCTTTTAAATTTAACATTGCAGGGAAGTGTGTGGGGTAAAAACAGAAGAGAGAGGCCAAGGATGGAATGCGCTAAGCAGATTAGAGAGGATGTAGGGTTTTGTGCTAGTTATGATGAAATGAAAAGGATGGGCAATATACCTAAGCATGGAGGGTTGCATCAGGTCAGTCTTAGGACTTAATACCACCACAACAATATATTCACTACATAAATCTACTACCGTGGATAGTTAATGGAAAAGTGTTGGAAGCTTGACTATTTCTGACTAATGAAGAGTTTTGAGTATAATGAATTTATTTAGTCCATTTTCCCTTGAGTCTTATAGTCAATATTATTTGTTGTGAAATCAAAGTCGATGGTAGTCAGTAAGTAGCAAGTAGTAACTGTGCAACGCATCATGGGAAACAAGTAATTCCTCTAGTGACGTCACCCACCGTAGTGGTAATTAATTCAAAGTCGCACACGTTCGTTTGTAAATTGACTTGGAAAATGGAATCGTGTGTTTGTGTTTCGCCCCTTCCCATACCGAAATAGTGATAGATTCAGCAGGCTGGTGGGTGATCGGAGCATTATTTATGATTTAACACGTCTATCGCTTTACATTTGCCGGCTAGATTTACAGACTAATTATGATTTGAAGCAATTGGCGTCACGCTAAATTCCAACGTCACGTCACGTCCCCTCCCCCACCTTTCGTCGCTCGCTTCTGTCAGAAAACGAGATGCCAATCCCCACCCACACCCACACCCCCCGTGCTCCAGCGCCAGTTTGCACTCTCTCCAGTGATAGATTATGGAACACTTGCTTTGTAGCGTGTCCGCTGTCTGTGAGATAATTGAATGAATTATGTCGTTTGTCACTGATGCATGATTCTATGAGATTCGAAGCGGGGACTCCCTCGTTGTCCCTCTGAAACGTTACGCTTGACGTCATCCCCAACTCAGTCCCTCTATTATAAAATTTAAATTATTTGCTCACAACACTTGCGAAATAAACTTGGCGATTACTATTTAGTTACTATTAGTAGTAAATCATTTTCCATAGATCCTACAGAGAAGTAGGACTTCAGGGATGTGAAACGAGTCGGAGATTATACACAAATTACTATAACTCTCTCTTACTGTTGACTTATGGGTAATATAAGTGTGAGTATTAGGAAATCGATGCTATAAACGTTCGCATGCAGCGTGGCGTTACATGGGTGCGAAAAGTTGATGTTAGAAGTTACGGAAAGGAAATGAATAGAAGCTTTTGAAATATGGTGCTATAGGAGAATGAGATAGGTGAATAGAATCACTAAAGAGGAAGTTCTAAACAGAATAGGGGAAAAGCTGTACAGTATAGAGAACGTTGATCAATGGGCCACGTTGGTAAATGAGGTATTTCCTCTCGCAGGCATTTCTTCCCCATATTGACTGTGGGGCTCACCCGACTGTCGGGAATGCCTCGTACTTACAACTTTTTCAAATTTCTCACATGCCGAGGCACCTTCGTCTAATTTAGGAGGTGTATGTCCTGGGGTCGAAGACCTTGCGCATACGGCAAGGGTTGTTCGGTGATCTCATTGGATCAGTCGGCCAACTGACTCCTAGAACTGGTGGAGACACGGACAAGGGAATATTCCTACTTATATTAGCCTCCTTCTTGCCTGTGCTGTTCTACTCTAGTTATTATGCTTCCCGAGTAGCAAAACTGCCTAACGTCTTTCAAAATATCCCTTCCCAATGTAACACTCTTTGTTACTCCACTTTTTCCCATGCTACGCTCCATCATCTTGGTTTCCACTCTATTAATCATGTTGTACTCTTTATCCAGGAGTTCATTCCATTTATTAAGTTTTCCAAGTCTTCTTCTGACTGCCCTAATACTACAATATCATTGGTAAACCGAAGGGATTTTATTTCCTGTCCTTTAACGGTGATTTCTTTTCCATATGAATTTTTCACTTTCTTCATTGTCTGTTGTATATAAAAGTTAAAGAGCATGGGCAACAGACTACATCCTACTTGTGTTAGTCCTTTCTTGATTTCTGCTTTCTTTTCTTGTCCTTCTATTCCAATTAATGCTGACTGCATTGCTCTACATGTTGGAAATTGTACAATTTTTTTATTTGAGTGTAAATGTTATTAATACTGAAGCGCCGATTATGTAAAAATAATTTTCAGACTGATTGCTGACTAATATTTAATTCTAAACTGTAAAATTTATTTCTTGCCTCCATTCTGGTAATATATAGGTAAACGCCATACATACATTTCAGTGGAATCAATGATAAAGGCTTTTAGTAAGTCGGAACTGTACCACACAGGAGTGTATTTCATCAATTTTTCTTCATGGTTGATGTTATTTTAAAGCTTGGGGTGTAATAAAATAAAATCTTGGTATCAAAACTGACTTCACCACAATTCATGGAGAGTTTTCTTTTATTGAAAAACGAAACGTGGTAATAGGTGAAATATTATTCATAATTTGGTCACGTCGTACCAGGTAATTTCTCATCTCACGTAAAAAAACGGTCGAACTTAGCATTTGATGACGTGTAATAATCCCCTCCCACATCCCCCTTGAAACTTATAAACTGCAGTGGCGTTTCTCGTATTAAGTGAAGCTTATCTCGTGCGTTTCCTGAGGTCCATACTCGAAGACGCATTGGCTATCTCCTCTGGACAGGGCCCCATAAGTCTCACAGTTCTCGCTTCCTGGAACCATAAACCATCGCGAGGCGCAATCGAGTGTGTCCTGGTACTTCCTGTGATGTTAGAGGAACTAAGGACGGGAAGATTTTTATCTCTTGGGGAAGTCGCTCGTACTTACTTAGCTTCGGAGATCATGACCCTAACTCTGGTCTTGATATATATACAGCATATGGACCATAAGAAATAATTAATCTTTTTTAAAAATCTGAAAAAAAAAGAAATTATGTCAAGGATAAATTATGAAACCCATGAGATTATTAAAATTATCATTTCAGTTTATTTACAAAATAATTACGATCACAGTCGTTCAAAAAAATTAAATACGAAGCTGCACTATTTCAAAGTAAAATGTATTTTTACACCAGTACATGATAAAACTTTATAAATCATTGCCACGCGGACATCGGCAGTAAGGGGACAACTAGTCTCTGCGTGTGAGTGTGTGTCCGTGTGTGTCCGTTGATTCATAGCGATCGTATGCAGAGCGTTTTTCTCCCTCCCTCTCCTCTCTTTCTCTCCTTTTTTGCAATTCGTGAAGTAAAACAAACATTGCCATAAAATACATCCCTTTTGATTTACGACTGGCCTCTCCATTTGGCTTATTTTCTATTCGCTATATTCTTCGCCGATGATAATCTGAGCTGCTATAATTTATAAGCAGATTCTACGCTGATGTTGATCAGGAAAAAAATATATATGAGCCCTGCATGAAGTTTTCTTAGCATTACACTTCAAATAAGTTTTATCGACAATTTGAGGAAAATGGTTACCACAAACCATTGAGATGGTCGCTCAAAGGTGGTCATTAATTCCTTGTTTTAAAAATTTTAATTAAGAAACTCTAATTTGTGAAAATAAGTCCCCGATGTTAGCAGTCGTTTGACACCATTTTTTTTCTACTTTATCATTTTTCACGTCATGTGCTATATTCCGAAGCATTAATTTTTCCATGTGTATATAATTACTACAAATGAATCTTTATAACAATATACGTAAGAAAAGAAATTATGTCATTAAGGGGCACGGAGACTGAAATTTCGGCCAAAATCTGGAAAAAAAAGTCTTACAGGTCTTATAGCAAAACTTTTAATTCGATTTCGTCATTTTTAAAGGCTCAGGAGTAATTTAAAATGATTTAATTCTAAATTAATAAATTATTGATTTCTTCAGAAAAATGTGTTTTTTCTCAGCGTCATGATATCTGCTAACAAACACCTTCTATGTACAACGAATATTAATATTTTGTCTTCACTTAATCTTCATGCTAATACCTTTAAATACAGGTATTAATTTTTCGAATTTTTTTAGTAGTTTAGGTGAAACAAATTTTCTAAGTGATGAAAATAGCCAATTTTTAAGTAACCTGCTCTTAGTAAAAAATTATTTTCTCCCCACAGTTTTACTCAATTTCAAAACTAATACTGACAATTAATAACAATGGTCAGTTCTACATATTAATGTGAAAAAACCTGAAATATATTCAAGTATGTAACGCAAGGAATATTTTCAAAACTTCCAAATTTTGAAAATAATTTCTCATAAAAAATGAAGTTTACAGAAACAAAATTTTGTACATTGCTACATATGTGTGTTGTTAGTAGACATTTAAAATTTCAGTTCAGTAGTTTTTCGTTTATACGAATTTCAAATTTCAGTCCCCGCATCCCTTAAGGAAATCTAAATTGGGGTTTAAAGTATCAAACGTTGTGCTAGGAAATCAAAACATGCTCTAAATGGTACCATTTTCTGATTTTATCTTGATAAATGGGTCATTTTAAAATTAATTGATAGTACTGGGATGTAAAATGGAAAATAAATCACTGTGTAGGAAGAGAGGGAAACTTCGTTTGACTTGTTTCAAATTACTGAACCGTAGGAAAATGAAAATTTTTTTGGAACTAGCTTCGTTCACTCGGAAGTAGAACTTTTTATTTTGCCCTTAAAAGCGAAAGTACGCTATGCTGAATTTTTCAATCGAATAATAACTATGAGGGTAATTAATGAGTATTCATACTTTCAAGAACAGGTTTCAGAGAATATATTTTTCTTTTATTGTGCACTTGAGGAAAGTATCTTCCATCATCAACTCTCCCTTCCTTTTCATCTCCCCCTCCCCCGGACACAAGGTTTCTCCTACCAGAAGACTTGTAAGCTTCGTCCTAATATAGCATCATGGTGGTCGAGACTGTATAATGAAAGTAATCCCGACCTTAATCTAGACTGGAATTGAAATTTAGATCGATTCCCCGGAGAACGCCGCCATACGGTCATCAAGGCGTCCGGAAAAGAAATGAACAAAGTAAAGGACGAGAATCTGTAGCGCCCGTAGTGTTCAAATTAGTTTTCACCACTGGGAAATGAACATGTGTCACACCCGAAACGGAATAAAAAAAATTTCCATGCTGTAGTTTGGCATCTTCCTCTATACTTAAATATTTACTCAAGTAGTTTCAATGAATAGTGCTCTATGACACTGAAAATGGAAACGTAGTTGTTATTGTCCGACTCTGTATGGCCTTACCTTCATCCATAGATATTTTAATGTGTTAAAACACCCGCGACGCATTTCTGGATGTGTGTGGCCTCGCTTTCCCTTCGGACGATGGGGACGACTCTCCTTTTCTAAAGGCTGAACAGAAGAAAAGGGATCACCCGTGGCAAATTGAGAAGAGTTCTGCTTCCGGAAGTCGGAAACTACGAAAATAATCTGGAATCGTAACTGGCAACAGAGTACATTATCTAGAATTTATTTTTAATACGCCATTAGAGGTTACGAGTTAAGTAGCCATTTTTATGTCGGACATTTTGGATGTTTACGCCCTCAAACTGAAATTTCCTATGTGCTGCAAATTGTAGAAGTCCAAGCCAACAGATTCTATTGGTAATTGCACCCGATAAAATACTGAAATTTGTCCTAGTGCGAAAATAATTACCTAAACGAACCATAGAATAAAATATTAGACTAGGCAACGTATTTATTCATAATTTAAAAATCACCAGTAAGTTTTCTAGAGATAACTTATCTCTATTACCATATGACTTATTCATTCAACATTATCATGGTGATGTGCCCAAAAAGAATAAAATAAGAAAGGAAAGGAACGAGCCAAACGGAAATATGTCAGCAAAGGCTGTGCAGTTTGCAAATATATAAAATCTGTTTGCAAAAATTGATAAAGCGGTCAACCATACGAAATATAAAGCCAATTGGTGTAAATATTTATCTTAAATTAAGTGATGAGGGTTGGGGGAGAATTGGAAATTTGTAAGTTTCTTTTTAAATATTCATAAAAATCTAAATTCATTGTTTCAATTTATGTTGATATTATATTAACAGAGGCAGATAGTTGATATAACATTCCCACATGTTTCACATCGCAGGTTGACAGAGAATAAAAGAATGTTTGAATGGGATGTCGTATTTGCAAATAATGGAATATGTGGTTTATTTGCGCTTGAAGGTTTTGTTTTTTAGAATTACACGGCATATTTATTAGTCATGATTTGTAATGATGATTGTTAACACAAAAATATGTAACAGGCTTCGAATGGCAGTTTTTGTCGGGTTCGAATTTTTTTCTTTTTTTTCGGCCGCCTCGTTGTGCGACCTCTATATGAAATATTTGTGGGAAATTCCATCCGGCGTTTTAGTACAGCATGATGACCAGCGCAGACATACAGATGTTTTAATTTTATTTTATTTTTCGCATTGATTACACATTTCATGACTGGAATATGATGTGAGTATCGCTTTCAACAAAACACACACACACACACCCACGCACGCGCGCACACACACAAACACACACTTGACCGAGTGCATATATAATAAAATGGTGAAGCAGCCAGTGCGACGATATTTGCAGAGTTAACGCATGCAAATAAAAACTGCCACCATCACCCCCAGGGTTAGAAAAGATCCCGCTGGAAAATGTTTGCTGTGGCCACAGTAGCTGGACCGGGATAAAGACCCGTATTTAGGCTGCCACTAAATCACCCACGAGCCACAAGTTTTTAACTCAACCGTTTGAGGGCGCGGTAATCACTGTATCGGGACCCCGTGGGGGTGGTGAAACGAAGAGGGGGATGAAAAAAAAATCCTGCTACAGCGTCAAATCCCACTCTCTACAAACATTTTTTTCTCGTCTCTCACTCTCTCATGCGCTCTCTATCTCTCTCTTTTTTTAACCCCACATTTATAAATTACACAAGCGCAGCTAGCCCGTACATTATCTAGAATTTATTTTTAATAGGCCGTTAGAGGTTACGAGTTAAGTAGCCATTTTTATGTCGGACATGCCTTTTTGAATCAGATCCAGTTAAAGGGGAGAGGGATGCGTGTGAGTGTGTTCATGTTGCGGGGGCGGGGGCGGGGGTTGTGATCGCGGCGTCGAGGCCGGAGGTGGAAAGGGCCAGAGGGGGGAGGGGGCAGGCGGCGGGGGAGGTAGCTGTTAAAAAATAATCGCACAGCCCCACCACGCAGCGCCACCTGCGCGTAATGGCCTGAATTACTCGCAAAACCCTCCCTCGCTGGACGACTACATGTTAGGGCCATTTAATTTTCATAGCCGCGTGTGTAACCACGGTGTTTTTCGGTTGCAGTCCTTTTTGTTTCCGCGCGCGTACTACTCCTCTCTCACTCGCTCCCTCCTTTTTTTTGTTTCCGATTTTTTATTTTTATTTTGGGTTAGCGTGTGCGGCTGTGGTGGTCTTTTTTTTATCCTATGCTACCTTCCCTTACTAGCCCTCTCGGTTTTGCAAACGTACACGTGTGTTCACGTCAACTTGTGTGGTATGGGGGGGTCTATTGGGGGCTGTAAAAAAAAGGACAGCGATACGTGGAATCGCTATCGGCTTCTGTAAGGGCAGCATAAAAAGCCACAATCAATGTTCGGGTCTACGCAACACATAAATAATCGAACCAGACCATTTATTGACCAGTATGGACCATTTGAACACAGCCCAATAAATTAAATTTCATAAACTGTACCGCAGACGATGTTTACAAACCTGTTTTTCTTTCACTGTTTTATTTTTTTATTTCATGTTCGGCCTAGAGTTTCTGTGAAAGTGGTTAAGTTTCGTGAATAGACCTATCCCTTCCTTAAACTTCAGCTTATTCATTGTGCTTCTGTTTCATTCTCCTATGTCCCGTAGTTCCATATTTAAATGAGATATTCAATTTACTAAATAAATATTTTGCCTTCTGAGAGTATAATTTATTTTTACAGCGTAAATATATTTTATTCCTAACAACTCTAAAGGATTTGTTTCAAATAACATTCTCCTCTAATTTTAGTTTTTCGTGGCAGACAAATTTGTCTGTGCTGAATTTTATTTATGTACATTTAAACTTCTCATCGTTTTTAACTGTAGCTTCCAATAATTATTTTGTAATTTTCCTTCCTACTTCCTCATTTGTGTAGTATTGAGATAGTCAAATCACAAAACAGACTGTCTGCCCGGGGGAGTTTTGATTAGATTTTTCCTCTACAATATTCTCCAAATTTTCAGAAATGTGATGGAAGTATTTTTATATTTTCTTGTTAAACTCAGAAAAATTACGATAATTGTCCTGAGTTTCCTTGACTTAATATACTTTTCCTTTTCTATTATCAAGAGACAAATTTTAACTCATAATAGTTAAAATATTTTTAATTTCAGTGAAATAAAAAATGTAGAAATTGTTGAACATGGCGTGACGTGTTGTTCCTTTCTTTGGAACTTTTTCAGGTGCAATGAATCATTTATATAAATAATTTACCACATGAACATAAACAAAAAAAATAGCTGTGCATAATGTACACACATTGAAGGCAAAATGCACAATGGACTGCGGCACGTGATATAAATATTAATTTGTAGGTTAGCATGCACCTGAAGATTTTTACAACAAATTTGATCGACACGTTTAGCATTTTCAATATGTCATAAATTTCTATTTCAATTTTATTTATACTATTCGGGTAAAATTCAATGTATTTATTTTAAAATTTATATTTCTCAGTGATTTCTTTCATGGCGTTTTTGTTCTTATACATTTTATTTTGTCATATAGGTAAATTTTGAAAGACTGGTTCTTTTGCATGCAAAATAACGTAGTCGATTATCGCATTTAGACAGATAATTTTTATTTTTATTTTATTAGTGTTTTCCTTACATAAACGTTCATTTTCTATCCTTAGGTGAGTGTAGCTTTGAGTTGACTGGATCATAGAAAGAAAAGTTTTTTTGATATAGAGCAAGGGAGATAAAATCAGGGGGATGTGAAAATGGATATTACAGAAAAATTCCAAGAACCTTCCCATTATAATAATCTCTTCAACTAATATACTGTCTCTATGAGAAGGCCATAATTTTTACTAATTGTAGTTTTCCAATTAATTCCGTATTATGATTGTAATAACGCTTGAACTGAATAGATCATTTGTCGTTGTTGTGGTATTCAGTCCAAGACTGGTCTGATGCAACCCTCTATCCTAACCTATCTTGCGCAAGCCTTCTTATTTCCTCTTAACTAGCACAACCCAAATCCTCTCTAATCTGCTCAGCTGATTTCATCCTTGCCTCCCTCTTTTGTTATTACCCCTCACACTTCCCTCTAAAGCAAAATTTTATAGGACCCTCATGTCTCAAAACGTGGCCTATTAATGTATCCCTTCTCTTGGACAACGTTTACCAAATTTTTCGCACTTATCCTATTCTCCTTATTAATTTTATCCACTTATCTGATTTTCAGCACTTTTCTATAGCACCATATTTAAAAGCCTTCTCTTCTTTTCGTTTCCGCAACTCCTATCATCCACGTTTCGCACCCACATAACGCCACGTGCCATACGAACATTTTTTCCCACTATTCCATTACATTCAGACTTATATTATCCGTAAGTAAATTTCTCTTTTTCATGAAAGCATTCTTTTTCGGAGCTATCCTACTCTTTATGTCTACTGTACTTCAACCATCCCTAGTTATTACGCTACCCAAGTAGCAGAATTCCTTAACTTCCGTCAAAAAAATCCCTTCCAATGTTTCCCAAACTACACTCCACTGCCTTGGTTTTCCCTCTATTAATATCATATTGATCTCTTTCTCCAGGACCTCGTTCATGTCATTTATTATGGTTTTAAGTCTTCTTCTGATTTCCCTAATACTAGAATATCGTCGGTAAAGCGTAGTTTTATTTCTTTTCCTTGCAGTATGATTCTTCTTTCATTTTTCCGTTTTAACTTTCTTCATCGCCTGTTCTATATATATAAGTTTAACAGCATGGGTGACAGACTGCGTCCTTATTTTACTCATTTTTTGAATTCTGCTTTCTTTTCTTGATCTTCTAATTCTGATTACTTATAATTAGATAAATAAAGAATAATAGATATTCTGAAATTCTAAGGACATTTTACAAGAATGGCTGTCGTATCCGGATGCTCCTAATGTATATCAAGATTCATGCTGGGATCGAAAGTCCACGTTTTTTTTCGTCTCTTTCAGATCGATACGTCTTTCTTTCGAGCTTGGAACTCTTTTTCAGTAATTAAGGCGAGTGTTGGTTTAGTTGTTGGTTTTCTTTTTTTCGGAAGGGCCGCCGTAGCTGTCCTCCTTGGTCGTAACGAAGGTCCGCTAGGAGACGTGCTCGTTGTCCGATTGTGGCAATCAGCTCGCCCATGCCGAGCCTTCATCGCCTCACCTTACTAATTACTGGTCGCCCCCTTCCTGTCCAGGGTACAGCTCGCTCTAATCACAAGGAACGTGCTCCGCTGTCCCCGACTTGGCCCACCGTATCTTGCCGTAATCTAACAGGTACAAAGACGGTCATACAACCTGTTCAACACCCAAACTCGGGGTGATGTGTGTCCAGAAGCAAAACACTCTCAGCAACTTCTCGATAACGCTTAATTATTGGACCGGTAACAGCAATTGGAACTGGTTGTGAGTGAAAATAACTTTCAAATAATTACTTACTCGATTACCTACGTCACATAGATTTCCAGAACGGTTCTAGTGATCACCAGACTCAACCCTCCAACTCGTCGTTGATATCGGTCCGTTGCTAAACAGAACCTGAACTTGATTTGGATGCCAATTAGTTCCTGATGTAAACTTTTTATAACCAAATTTCCAGATATAGTGCACGTCACTCTGGTTTCTTCCTTCTGTATGACAGAACGCTCAGACACAGCAGAAACCACACCCTGACAAGTTATCCCGGTTGTTGGAGCATTTTCTTTCATCTATTTGCTTGTCATGAGGCCAGATTTGGACGATGATCCAATTAAAAATTTGGGTATGATGAGACCTAATGTAACTGGGCTTCTATTACAAGCCCTATAAGACTGGTCTGATGCAACCCACCATGCTAACCTATCTTTCGCAAGCCTTTTCCTCCTGCATAACTACCACATCCTCCCTAATATACTTAGCGTATTCCCTCCTCAACCTCGCTCTTCTGCTTTTACATCACACAATTCCTTCTAATGCTAATTATACAAGACCCTCGCGTCTTCAACCGTGGCCTATTAATCTATCCCTTCTCTTGGTAAACGCCCTCCAAAATTTCGCTCTTCCCCTACTCTGCTTTTAGTGATTCTATCCACATATCTGATTTTTCAGCATTGTCCTATATCACCACGTTTCAAAGGCTTCTCTACTTTTCCTTTCTGCAACACCTACCGTCCCCGTTTCGCACTCATATAACGCCAAACTGCATACGGACATTTTTAACATTTATATTACCCGTAACTAAATTCATCTCCTCGTGGTAGGGTCTTTTCCATTTGTTGCTCTTCCTCAGGGTTACGTCCCAAAGTTATTCACCGTCACCATCTGAGGTCAGCCATTTAATTTGTTCCTGGCCACGGGCAGGAAAGAAAAAAAACTGAATATAAGTCAATTTTCCAGCCCTCGAATCCGTTTTCCTCGCATACTGCCACAGGAAAATTTGAAACTTTCTTTTCAAAAATTCGCTTTAAGTCTAAATTCGTTGTTTCAAGTTATTTTTATATAGATTGAGTAAATAATAGAACCAACTAATGCTGTATACCTTTATAAAGTGATTTATCCTGTTTCGAAAATTTAACAAAAAATGTTAAATTTTCTAACACTAGCCACGCGTATAAATAAATTATACTATAAGGGGCTTCACCAATCACAGATACCACCGTAACGAGTCTTTTGATCTATTTCTTAAATATGAATCATCAGCTATGGTTTCTTATCTTTCCTTTCTAATTATTTATATACTAGAATGTGTCGAGTGAACTCCTTACCCCATACCACAATAGTTTTGCCTTGTTCTGTGACCTCTGAGAGGGACGAGAATTAACTTGGGGCATATTGTGGACCTCTTTGGTGGTTACTTGGAGACTCCCCCAACCCAGGGTGGCCACGAAAAGGTTGCCTCGACGTCTTAAAGGCCACTGGACAGTCCGACCTTTGGGCTCAATGCCATTTAGTCGCCCCTTCGCTCCCCAAGACACCGCAGTGTCCTGTCCCTCCTTCCTAACATTTATTGGGGGCGATTTCTTGAATCGTCTGAAGACAAATTTCACAGTTGCGTGAGAATAAAACATTAAATTTTCACGATTCACCTTACAAAACTAAAAAAATACATGAATAAATGAGCGGAAATATACTTTCTAATGTTCCCAGATTATTCTCTTAGTAAACAGCGGTGTGTAGAGTAGTTGAAATGATCTCCTACCAATAGGATTATGTTTCAAATCCTATAAGACACGCAGAAGAACTCTAGGTACATCATCAGACATTTTAATTAGTAACGTAGCATTTAAATTATATTTTTATACCAGTTTACAAAAATTTCTCAATGTTAGTTTCATTGTTTTCAATGTTGAACCCTTTTATTTATTTTAATGAATTGATATATACTTTATTATTTCAAACGATGATAACATAACTTTTTTAAATCTCCAGTGGCTATAATAATCATAAAATTAAGTGTACTATAAATTTAAACGTTTTAATGATGTTTATTTATGTCGATCCTTAAGAGTCAATTGATGGAGTTTATTTTTTATACATTTCTTAAATTGCGAATGTGTGTGTAGCCAACCTACCAAAAAGACAAATACTTTATTACCATTAAAGCAATGATCTTTAATTAGGAATTAAATAAAATTGTGCCCAAATATGTCAGCAAAAATATTTAGTTATCATTTAGTAAATATAAATACAAATTTTCATCCACCTTTGTGGACTTCTTCAGGTTAATTTACCCGAAGAATTATAACAAAGATGAATGAAACTTTGTATTTATATTAACTTTAATATAAATTAAATTTGTTTTCTGACATACTTGACCGCATTTATATTTATTTAATGTCAGAAAAATTATTTTTGTTTTTTCTACCGGTAAAAACTTTATCATGTTCATGTTATTTGGAATTAATTGTTGTAATTCAACTGCTAAGGTGATTTTAATTGAAAGAAAAATACTATTCCTGCGTTTAACACTATTATGAGAAGCGGAAGTGATTAATCGTTTTATAAGTGAATTATGTTTATACTCATGGTGTACTTATGACAGAATGTTTTCAACTCTATGGTATATGACACTTCAGAGGTCATATTACAAGATTCATGGACTTAATTTCATCTGATCAGCTTGTTAAATTTTTTCTCTTTTTTACTGTCTTCGTTTTATTTTTCATTCATCTTTATAAGGACAGGTTTTTGAGTAATGGAACATGACGCATCGTTTTCACAAGTAACTCATTAAGTGACAGGAAGGTTGAACAAGTGAAATGCGAGTAAAGACCACGAATCAAATAATTTTGGGCGGCCAGTAATGTCCGGTCAAGGCAAGGAAGGAGGTTCTCGCCGAGGGAGGCAATGGAAGGCAAGGCAAGGGAAGGCAAGGCGAGGGAAGGCAAGGGAAGGCGTGTATTGATTTTAGCCGGGCCTCGTCTCAGACAAGCTCTGCTCGCCTTACACTGGCCCAAGCATTCCATCCACGGCCTTTGTTTCGGCTCAAACACACACACACACACAAACGCTCAAACGGACGGTATTACTGCAAAGTAGGCAAGGCAGCAATACACTCACTTTCTGGAGGGTGAAGGAAGAAAACTCTGAAATGCGGAAGCCGTGAACGGTTCCAGATTCATAATGTTACATCTCCTTCATATGTACTTTAAGTCTCCTTCCTATTAATCTAACGACAATAAGCGTCAGATTTACTGCGAAATATGCAACCCAGCAAATACATATTTCTGGTGTAAAATGAAGGACAAATTTTGAATAATCGTACGTTAAATGAGGCATCCAAGTTGATCCTTATACATAATTATTGCAGTTTATCTGACTATTAATGGAGTTGTACTGGACAATCCATAATGGACAACATCACCAATCTCTCCTCTGCTTCTCTATTATTTTAACAATATTTTCTTAAACGTCAAAAACTTTACTTTCTTATGCTTATTACAGTAGAAAACTCTGGACGACATGATTATAACAGAAATCCATGAAAACTAAATGGCTATGAATGACAAATTATTGACAGAGTAATATTCCTCACCAAACATCTAATCCCAACATTTTTCATTTCTTACGTGCAATAAATACACAATGGTCAAATGTCGCAAACTTAAAATATTCCCATTATCTCTCGGAACCATAAAATATATTTTCAAATGGGCAATTTATGATTTAATGGAATAGGTAATAAAACTAAATTATTCAAAATTAAATTTCTAATTATAAAGTCAACATATAAATGATTATATGAAGTAAAATGTTACATTTTATGAGATCAGAAAAATTATTATAAATTATTATTATAATTTTTTTCAAATTCTTCTCGTTTTAGTTTTTTTTTCACCAAACTTATCGGAATCTTTCAGTTCTTAGAATTCATTCACTTTTTCTAATTTTTTATTCATAATATTTGATTTTTAATTTGCTGTTTTTATAGGATTGAATTGCTAATTAATAAATATTAATAAGACTCTATTTTTCTCATTTCTTTTAAATAGCTTCATACTTATATCAACCTTAAAGGTTGTTATTACTCAGAAAAATGTTGTGCTGCTTTAATGAAGATTGTAGATAACATAATGGAATAATCTATCTAAGAAAATTTATTTGGAAATAATGGGAGGCTGTATAAAACGTTTTTAATATTTAATAATTGGCAAATCAAATATTTTTATTTTCGTCTATAGTTTACCTTACAGTACTGTTTAAATTTCGGCCAGAACTGAGTGAATAGTGCATTCAGTACGCCTGTATTATTTTCAAGAAACGGAATGGTTATGAGATGATCTTTTAAACGGTCAGGATGGAGAAATGTTGACCGGACCGTGAGTCAGGCTTCGTACGTGGTGTTTGCTCTTTATCCAACCGAGCTGTTCGAGTTATTCCATAGTCAGGGTTGAGCTCACGTGGTTAAGAGCACTGAATGATAGTTCCTGGTTTCATTAACGGTCCAGTCGACATTTTTTCTGACTTTTGGCTATTATTCTTGTTTTATTTATATTAATTTGATTAGTTACCTCTACTTCGTTATTTTTTTTAATTGAGTTATTCTGTTTCTCCCGTGTGTCCAAGGTTTCCCTGCCATGTGGATTGTACTTGTGGAATCTCCTGTGACTGGTAAGGTCCAAGTCCCCCTGGAGCCCTCCCACAGCTGAATTTCTAAGTGGATTTGAAAATTGATTCCCCTCGAAAATCCGTCGTCCGGAGCAGAGCAGGGAAAAGGCCAATGGCTCTCGCCTCAAACTTCACCCGAGGGTTTCAGTTACAAGCGCCCTCCACACACCTGCCACTTTCACACCGGAGACAGCCGACAAGCTCAACATATATCTCCCTACAACAAGTCACTCGCATAAATTAACTGCCTCGCTTGAAGGATTCGGCCATTCTTAGTTGGCTTCCTGACTCCCGTAAGACTGCAGTTAACATCAGGACTCTTCCTGGTAGGAACTACTTTTACATCTGTGTAGCCATAATTTATAATTGCAAGGTAGACAATACATATCTTCGAGTTTGTAAAATTGTGCACCTAATTAAAGAAAACTCAGAATGGCTTCACTCAAAAAACGTCACCCTGAGTTCTATAAAGATTTTGATACTCAATAAGAATATGTTTGCCGTTTGAGTCATAAATTCATTTACCCGTTGATCTCATTACCGAACCTGTCGTGGTTAATTTCCCAATTTATTAACCTTAGTTGGATTCAGGACTTGGACTTACATAATATTGTCATCAGTAGTGTATGTGGCTGGACGTCCTGCTGTTTCCTCGTCCTTCACGTTTCTTCTACATGTTAAAATTTCTAATCCTTTCATTTTTATGGATTTCGATCGTATAAAACCTTCCGAACCACAAACAAATGACGGTGGAACACTTTTGACGGTGAAAATAAAATAAGGTGCACAGCTAACTGAAATGATAACGCCATAACCAAAATCATTGATCATGTTGCAGTTGACTCATGAATATACAAATGATCACAATCAATTTTTGTTTAATTTTTGACTTATCCTTGTTCCTACGTACCTTATAATAAGCCTTTGTGTGTACGTCATTGATTGGTTTTCCCCCTCCTCCCCCAACATTTTCACGCTATATTAGCGCAGGAATCCTATAATGACTCGTACTGAACAAGGAACAAAGATAAGTAAAAAATTTAACTAAAATTGATTCTGATCATTTGTATATTCGATGGCATTCCACGTTTTGTAATAATGAAATCATTATTAGAAAGGTTCGTATGGAGTGTGGCGTTACATGGGTGCGAAACGTGGGCGACAGGAGATGCAGACAGAAAAGGAATAGAAGCTTTCTAAATGTGGTGCTATAGAAGAATGAGATGGATGGTTGAAACAGAATAGGGTAAGAGAGAAACACTTGGAGCACGTTGAACAAGAGAAGGAGAAAAAAAAGGCCACGTTTTGAGGCGTGAGGGTCTTGTAAAATTAGCATTAGAGGGAAGTGTGTGGGGTAAGAGCAGAAGAGTGAGGTCAATGATGGAAACGCTAATCAGCATAGGCATATGTGAGATGCGTTAGCTATGTAGAAATGAAAATGCTTGCGCAAGATAGGTTATCATGGAGGGTTGCATCAGACCAGTCTTAGGACTGAATACCACAACAACAATAAGGCTACCCGTCACGTGATTCCAACGTTTCCCATCGAGTAATTCCTTAGGTTCTTATACATTTATCACGAAACAATTCTTGTGATATATCTGCACTATTCTACCTTTTTCCGCATAAGTTTATATTTTACTATTTACGTGAAATTTGGCCAAACCAAAAATTTGGACCGTAAGACGAAATGAAAAATTGGAATTATTTCTAAATACAGCGTTTCGGTTCCCCCCCAACCATAGTGTGTGCGTGCGTGTGTTGTAAAGGTCTATGCGCCTGTGCAGCAAGTGTCCTGATCTGGAAGTCCACTCTGGAGCGTGGGTATGGAACCGGCTGGCTACTTACCAACTGCCACTTCGTCGATATTTTCTCACACGTAAAACTTTTGAGCCTTCCTTCCTTCCTTCCTCACAGTTACACAACTCCTCCTAACTCTTGCTTTGTACTGCTTCAAACAGCCAATCTGATAAAAATATAATCATTATTTATGTTACGTAACAATGACATGAAATCGGGAAAACGGAAATATGTACCAGTAATTAGTAATGATCAAGAAACGATTATTATTATTATCCTGGTCTTCTTCCTAGACCGCGAAATGAAAAGGTTTTCTGACTGTTTCTCTTATCTGAAATACTTTCCTACAGCTTCAAACACAAATGGGGAAATTTTACTTTTTTTTTCTCCTCCGACCCCGTCAATTTTTGTAACCGTGATCTATATTTAATAATTAGTTTGTTTGAATGCAAATTTTCCTTGACCAAGGACAGTCTGATTCCTTTTTGTTGTGGTGGTATTCATGCCTAAGACTGGTCTGCTGCAACCCTGCATGCTTGCGCAAGCCTTACATCTTCTCTAATTTACTTACCGTATTCCATCCTTTCCCTTTCCTCTTCTGTTCTTACCTGACACACTTCCGCTAATGCTAATTTTACAAGACTCTCAAGTCTCAAAGCTTGGCCATTAATCTTCTCTTGGTCAACGTCCTCCAAATTGTTTTCATCTTCCCCCTATTCTGTTAAGAACTTCCATGTTAGTGATTCTATCCACCCATTTTATTTTCAGCATTCTCCTATAGCACCACATTATAAAATCTTCTGTTCTCCTCCTTTCTGTAACTCCTTTCGCCAACTTTTCACGCCCATATAACGCCACACTTTTTACGAACAATTTTTAGCAATAATTTCCTAATATTCAGACTGATATTGCACGTATGTTAATTCTTCTTTTTTTGTGAAAGCCTTTCTTGCCTGTGCTATCCAACTCTAGTTGTTACACTGCGCCAGTAACAAAATTCTTTAAATGTCTTCAAAATATCCCTTCTCAAACAAACACCCTTTTGTTATTCGCCTGTTTCCTATACTACACTCCATTACTTTGTTTTTCCCTCTATTTATTCTATTGAACTTTTTCTCCAGGACCACTTTCTTGCCATTTATTATGTTTTCCAAGTCTTCTTCTGGCACCCCAAATACTACAATATTACTTCTAGTTCAGTATGTTTCCTTTTCTATATTCTATTTTACCTTTCTTCATCCTCTGTTGCATATAAAAGTTAAAGAGCATGGGCGACACACAGCATCCTTGTCTAACTTCTTTCTTGATTTCTGCTTTCTTTTCTTGATCTTAATTCTAATTACTGCAGACTGCCTTGAGTAGAGTTTATGGATAAGCCTTCCTCTTCCATTTTTTATTCCTGTCCTCTTCAAAATCCTTAATAGTTCAGATTTTCTAAATCTTCAATTGCCATGAACGTAGGCTTGTTTTTGTTTGATTGGATTATCTTTAAAGATAATTACTTCCTTCGTCCTGAAAAGTGTTCAAAACAAATTGAACTTTATAAAATAAATTTAATAAAAACAACTCCTAAGGATGTTCTCAAAGAATTATTAGTATTAAAAATTCCTTGCCAAATATTTTTCGTAATTAATATATTGACGCCTAGTTTTTCTTAAGCTAATGTCTTTAGCGATTACTTAACCATTTTTGGGGGATCTTATCTTTATTGTAATTGTTACTTTATATTTTTCTAGAAATATTGTAGATAAATGTACTAGACGTGGAGCTGCCTCTGGTCTCACCACCGGCTCGTCACTCCTTTATGCTACATTTCCGCTTGGTTTAAGTCTACCAATGTGGATAACTTCCGCATACACAGGCTATAAATTCCAATCAGAACTGATTGGAGGGTCTGGCGATCAAATAGCATTACGAGAGCAACTGGTTACAGCCACTGTGTGCTCAAGGGTTTTCGAGTCCAAGACACACAAAGTGTCGCTCGATGCATGGTGCGATTCTTAAAGCAAGGAACTTAAGATAATAAAAAAACAGGCATATCTCTCGACGGACGTTTCGTCTTTGGTTGAAATAATTTCGGCTTTAGGACACACACGGGCTGGGAGAAAGAGTTATATATGCCATATATATCTACCCTTAATCTAGGTTCAATTTATTTACTAAATAATCTGGCAATTATTAATAAATAATAAATGCAGCCAATCTGAGAGTAATAATTTTACATTTATTTAATACATCTATTAAATCAATATTAAATTTTTTTAAAAAATGATGGGCTGTATTGTTCACTTATATAATACTGCAACATTCTAAATAATGCTGCTAAATGTACAATATTCACTGATTATGCATATTATTACGTTTATATTGCAACAAAGACAACCTAAAAGTATTATAGTGTAGAAAAAACTGTAAGTAAATGGATATTTTATTTGTAGGCGAGAATGTGTTAAAGACAACGCAGTTTATTTGAAATTGGTTGGTGAAGTCAGTGACGAGGAATTATAACAGTCATAGATACCGTCGTACGCGAAGGAAAGCACGAGGTCTGCAACAAGAAAAGGCCGCCGTATTTTAACTGGACACATTGAAAATTTAAAGAAATATATTCTTAATTGCTGTAAAATAAGGAAATTCACCACTTTACATAGTTTTTTTCTTAGATGGTCAAGAAACCAATTTCTTTCTTTCTGTATCAGTTGATATGGACTGACCCTCACCTCTTCTTCGTCGGAGCATTCAAACTCGCAGTCCATTTCCTTCACCGTGGAAAATACCTGTAACTCTTGCTGATCCGCCTTTCTTTTCCACTCTTCTTTGAAGAAGGTACAAAACCTCCGCTGAATCTTGAGCACCTTCCCCAGTCGCAGTCGTTCGCCCGAGGCAAGAACGAATCCTGTTTTTGTGTGCAAAGGGACACATCTGGCCCTTGGCCCAGTCATAATTCAGGTGTCGCCGGCCATCTTGCGACTATGCAAACCCAACCAACCGCCGCCGTCGGCCGGAAGTCGGAAGCTAAGGGCTCAACAATAGCACAAGTCCGGGGCAAGAGCGCCCTAAAAAGACCATCAATATTATATGCGCCCGGAAATGTGGTGGCGACCCCCCACCCCCTTCTCCACCTCATCCTACTGCCTTCCCCCCACCCCCCGGAACACCCCCAACCCTCTCATCGCCGGATCTTGAGAGCAGCCAGCAAGAATATTGAATTAGAAAAGAAGGAACGAGGCCCCTCTAGAGTAGCTCAGGAGCTTGAGAATCCGCCCCGGAGGTGAACTCAGGTGAACTCGGTGCAAGATGGTGGGTGGAAAATGAAACCGGAAAGAAGATGAAACATAATTGTAAAAAAAAAACAATAATTAATAACATACAACACTGCTTTTACAATTCATTCCAGACTAAATAAGACATACGAGGTAACGGTTTTCGGCGGAAAAAAGGAAAAGAGACAATACAGAAGTCGATGAAGTAGTTCATACACTCTTCGTTCCGTAAATGTTCTTTCAACTCACCACAGATGTCGCATCGTGATGGTTTGCTTTTACGAATGCCGCCAACCCAAAAATATATTCACATGCTACACTAAATTATTTTTGCTCTCCCTTTCTTCTTCCATCAGTTTTTCATTTCAGTGTCATTCAACTTTTCTTATCGCAAAGGGGGAAAATTGTTATCATGCTCATCTTAAATGCAAATTAACCTGAATGTTGATGTCTTCTAATTTTTTTTCGTGTTGTATGAAGTCAGTAAAGTACCAGACGTAACAAAATGGCTGCCAGATAGTATGCGGATGTAAGAAAGTATTATTTGGACAAGATTTAAGTTAGTAAACCTACAAAGTCCTCAGACTAACATATATTTTATTTTATTCTCCTAACTTCACAATTTATTGTAAGATAAAAGTATTATAGAAAATAATTTTGTAACACAGAAGAGAAAATAAAAAGTACGAAAGTATCGGTATGGCAATGTAATATAAATAAAAGAAATTTTGTGGCTGAATTTGTCAGTGCTCAGAAAATGTACGGAAACTATGCGGAAAAAAGGAAAAGAAGATTAATTTTTTATTTTGTTTAAAATTCAGTAAGTATTATATGTTTTTAATTTTATTGTAATTTATTTTCAGTCGAAATAGCAGTAGCCGATGTGACGTGATGAGAATAAAATAAATTTCTTGTGAATGTTAGGATTTCGTTTTCTTAGTAATCAAATTATTATAAAAATAGTAGTTTTTAATAAAACTTTAAATAAAAAATTATAATCACATTAAACCGAAAACGAATTCCAAAAAAACATATTCTTCCTTTTCCTACACTTCTATTAAATGCTGTTATAAAATATATAGTAAATACATCCAGGGATACTGTCAATAAATTACTTATAAAAATTCCATTCTCATCAATTAATCTTTTCCGTCAGTCAATCACGTGAGACTAAAACGTTTCGAATATTTATTCCTTTACAGTTTTAAAAATTTATTTAACATTATATAAGTTCAAGATATTAAAAGACTTTCCCATAAACAAAACTCAAGACGTAAACTATAAAAAGTTGTAGATAAAGAAGTAATTATTTATAAAATCTGCAAAACAGATAAAAATAATTATATCAGCAATTTATAAATATTGTTTTCACAAATATAAATTGGAAAAGTTATAATACACTGTTTTTATACAATCCTTTATATAATTTTAGAATAAATATTGCCAGATAATAAAGGAAAATAAATTTTGGCTCTGTAGCGTTTTTTTCATTTATTGACAAATGATGTTGTTAAGTGAAATGTATAACAACATATTTAAATTTATATAGTAAAATAATTGTTTATTAATTTATTATTTAGTTATATATACAGTGAAACATGGAGCAAATGCTGAGGTTTTCCCGTTACACACAAGATTTAAAATATCTCCGTTCGAACCTACCCTAACCTAAATTTAAAATAAATTATGAGACTTTTCTCTTTCAGGAAACACAGGGAACCTGGTTAAAAAATTTGTGGCACACAAATGATGATTCTCGACGATGACGGTGGACTCTGGAGCCTTCAGGATTCGGCAGTGTTTGACGATCAGTGTGTTCCGCACTCTGAATGGCACCTTCTAGTTCCCTGTATCATCCTCCGTCTTGCTACTCTAACTCCGACGGACTGTCCCAATCTTTTAGAGCAACGCCAATGTTTCTGGTGTTTTTCTCTACCCAAACACGACCATATGATTGTTTTGGGAAATCCCTCAAATTCTGGTTTACATTTTTTTTAGTAGCATGTTGTCTCTCGCAGAACCAGGAAGCTACATTCTCCCCGTGCCTTGCTGGCGCCTTAGAAAATTCGATTAATGCATTCCAAGCATGAATGAAAATAAATCATTTTTTACTTAAATTATATTAAATAAATTTGCTAAAAAACGAAAAAATTTAATTAAAACGTATTATAAGCCAATTATAATTTATTTAAGGGTAAATTTCTTGCCCAAAGGAATATGTCACACGTATTTTAAGAATTATTGAAAGATATTGAAGAACAAAGCACCTAATTTCGAGTGTTTCTATCAGTTTGGCAATAGAAAGCTTTAAGTCTTGAAGAAAGTGGGTAAACTGTTGGAGACACGGAGAAGGGAATTCTGCGACCCCACAGCAACCTCATCTCCCGTCATTAGGAAAGGCGTGAGAATAGTACCCAATGCCTGACCTTACTGATGCAGTATTTCTAGGGGTTTCCCTGCATCTCTTTAGGTAAAACACCGGGTAGGATTCGTAAATTATAGTCTGGGGGCCCTAGTCTACCCTTGGCTACTTTTCTCTACCTTCCACATTACCCCTTTTAAATTCCCTTACTATTCTATTAAAGGCGGAGTTGTCTGTTTCAGAATCACCCTGTTAACCGCCCCAAAAAAAGTAAATTTGAATTTATAGGGTTTTATTTAATTGCAGATGATCATTAAGCTACAATTTACCACTGATTCCGAAATAGTTTCAATAAAAAAATAGTTGATATTTTCCAGATGCTTTTCTACGTGTTGTCTCCATTAATATACACTTTATCGGTCAGAATTCTTCTTGTTATTTTATTGTTCCAAAATTGATTGCAACTTTATTTGAAGCATTTGTCTCTGTTCTCTTGGAAGCAGCTCAAGTACTTTAAGCCAACCGAGTCCATGTTTCAAGCAGGATCGTTGTTCATATTCCGCAAGTTCGTTGGTGGCGTCCCATAATAAGTGGCCACTTGTCAAAGTGCTGTGTGGAATCCCTGTTGGAGACGATGTAATGCGTCCGCAAGCCATGTCCCGTACTGAATTTACGACCCTATTTCTCCGGCTCTCGGTTTCCGATATTTTCTGCAAGTGGGGACACATTCGGAAGCAAATGGCCGACTTGGGAAGGACCTCTCGTCTGTTCAATGGGTTTCAGTGCGGACTCTCAGGGGAGGCAAAGAATTAAAAGGGAGAACAGGCTCGGAAAAGAAACGACTTAAATTACTGCGACCTCTCCCTCTGGAGCTAGAGACGCGACGACGTGGCGGAGGCAGACATCCGAAAACCATCGAGGTTACGGAAACCCTCAGGATAAGAAATGCCCGTCGGGTACGTTACGTCATCACTTAAAAAGATTTTTGAAACCAAAAAAAAATAGTGACGCATTTCATCTAAATAAAAAAATTGCATTACACATTAATTAATTTTGACAAAAGAAACACGCAGTTACGAAATCTCATTCCGTACCACATCAATCTTATTTTCCAACGTAAAGATATCCTGTATCTAAAAGTCCTGTAATGTAATTCTGTGCAATTGACAAAACCTTTTATGTCTTCTTTTATATTCTTTCTTGTATTTAGATTTGTTTTATCTTTAGTGTAAGAAAAGTCGTCTGTTTATGACTAAGAGTAAATTGAAAATATTCAAATTTTATTAAATGGTGTTTTAGTGGTATTCACTCCTAAAACTGGTATGAAGCAACCCTCTATGCTAACCTATCTTGAGCAATCCTTTTTATTTCCGCTTAACTACCACATCTTACATCCTCCCTAACTTGCTTAGAGTATTCCATCCTTAGTCTCCATCATCTGCTCTTACCCGACACACTTCCTCTAATGCTAATTTTACAAGACCATCAAGTTTCAAATCGTTGCCTATTAATCTATCCCTTCTCCTAGTCAACGTCTTCCATATTGTTCGCTCTTCCCCTATTCTACTTATAACTTCCTGGTTAGTTACCCTATCCTCCCATCTTATTTTCAGCATTCTCCTATAGCACCACGTTTCAAATTCTTCTATTATTTTTCTTTCTGCAACCCTTATTGTCCTTGTTTCGCCCCCATATAACGGTCACGCTCCATACGAACATTTTTAGCAACGATTTACTAATATTTATACTTGTATTACCCGTAAGTAAATTCCTCTTTTTAGCGAAAGCCTTCCTCGCCTGTCCTATTCTACTCTTTATGTCTACTATACGTCTACCATCCCAAATGATTTTAATTTGAACCTTGTGAGAAATTGGATCTACTGCTCCCAAAGTGGAAGATCCGAACCTGTCACTCACGACGGGCATTAAATATGGGAAAGAGCCGCTAAATGAGGGACAGACATGTGCGGAACAGACCATTTTCTTTTAATGAATACATTTTGCCAACAAAACTACAAACAACAAGTAACGGCGGAGACTCAACGATTTTGGAAATAAAAAGGAGGTCGCGTCTAAAAGATCAGACAGTCTAGTCCTGGAACTGCGGACGGAGAATGTTATTCCAACCTCCAAATATTAATCAGAATCGAAATTTTTAATTCCATGATTCCTCTACAAATCACATGTCAAAAGCATCACTGCGTAGGTTGGTATCAAAATGCGTCCTCTTACGATTTCAGCCTCCACGACACAAAATTATCCATATTTTTAATAGTTTATCGAATTAAAAATTAACCTGAAGAAGCCCACAGATAGTGACGGAACGTTGTAAATATATTTACTCAATAATTATTAAATTTTTCTTTTCTGACAGATCGGCCGTTTTTTTATTATTTACTAGAGAGCTGATTATTAATCAATGAAATGAAGGGCTTCTCCACCCCACAGTTGAAGAGCGCTCCTCTTCACGTCAATGAGGGTTTAATACTAAAAGTTAGACCAGGGAACACGTGTCGTTTATTTATCGGAGACGGAGGGTTAAGCAGAAGAAGGGGTGAGTGTACGAGATCTTCTTGACCGTCCGTCCCGGGGGCGGCTCCATTAGCGGAATGAGAAGCTGTTGGCTGATTTAAGGCCAGCAAGGGACGGTTCTCCTCTTCTATTAGGTTAAGGGCCTTCCCCCGTCGAGTCAAGAAGCGCAAACACTGTCCGGCGACACGGGGCTCTCGAACAGAGCAAACAACCGCACTTATCCCTCACCGGACAGGGGAATTGTCTTCCTCGGACACAACAAAATAAACAGTCCTACAGTCCTAGAGGAAACTCAAGATGAGCCTCGGCGTCATTTACAGACAATAAAATTCCCAACTTTCAAAACATGCTGCAATTATGTTAAATGCCTTCGCGTTAATGTTTAAACATACGCATCACAGAATCCTACTACCTGTAAAATATTCAGGACATGAAAGGAAACGTATTTAAAAATTGATTACGAAGTCATAACAACACTGGTACCACGAACCCTAAATATATATATATATATATATATATATATATATATATATATATATATATATATTCTGAAGAAAAGTAGATGTATAAGATAAATATCGTTGGCCAAGGAAAAATTTAGGGCAGTGAGGCTTCCTTTATACTATTTTATAAAATAAAGTTTATGGTCTTTAATTTGTATATATATATAAAGGTCATTAACTTAATTTGTGAGGTTTAATTTATACTATTTTTTAAAATATAATATTAAAATAAAATATATATAATAAAGGTTATTAACTTAATTTGTGAGGTTTACTTTATACTATTTTTTAAAATATAATATTAAAATTAAATATATATACTGAAGGTCATAAACTTAATTTGTGAGGCTTACTTTATAAAAAATAGAATAAAGTAAACCTCACTGCTCTAAACATTTTCTTGGCCAACGATATTCTTTATGCATGCATCACTTAGTAATCACTAATTTAAATCAATTATTTGCCTCTTTCTTTACTTTGTAACCCAGTTATTTAAGATATATAGTATTAAGAATCTCTAAAAACAGTATTCTACCGTGTTAGTGTCGAGGCAATCAAAATGTTTGCTTTTAATTGAACTAATTAACAAGCATATGAACGCAAATTTTGTCACCAATATATATTAAGAAGATTGACTAAAAACTTGTTAGGATTTCTCGAAATGAAATTTATGTACAAAAAAATAATTGTCTGATTTATGAAAGAAATACTATAAATTTTAATGACCAATTTCAGACTTAATTTTTTTAATAGATTTTAAAATTCACAACGGCCGTCTCTGTGTTCTAGTGGCTAGCGTCACCTGGGTTCGCTTCCTGGCGAGGGTTTGGGTGCTTGTGTGAGTTCACGTTCCCTGAATGACTGGGAAAACGTGGCCAAGAGGAAATAAATTACTTATAAGAAAGTCGCTAATGCCCCTAAGTGCGACGATATAAACAGAATTTTTTGTACGTTCAATATTCTTTTTGACTGACGTATTCAAGGAGTAAATATATTGAATTGCTAAATTTTCTGCCTGAGGAGGTCTCAAAATGGAGACGAAACGTCGCTTTTGAATAAATAGTGCTAATTTATATGCTGACTTTTTGTACGGATTTTTATTTATTGTAAATTTTTTAAGTCAGTAAACTAATGTAAAATTAAAGTACTTATAAATTGAATAAATATGATTATATACACATGTAGAAGGTAGCATTTTCTATGAGTGTAGTCTTATTCCTTCAATTCTCCATACAAAAAAAAAATTATTATATTACTGATTTTACATTAAGTAGGTTTATGTTTAATTATATTTTTTAAGTCACCTTAAGATATTATAATTAATTAAACTTTCTGAGAGATTATGCTTTTGAGATTTGAGGTAGATTAGTTGTGATATGTACAGTTGCATCAGATGGCAAATTAATAATCGCTTGGTATTACCGTCGTCCACTAGGTCGCTGGCTGGCTCGACGGAGAGGATTGTTTTCCTCGCAGTCAGCATTTGTCTGAGTGACTGAAATTGCTGGAGCAGGTGCGGCCCTTAAGCCGGCCGGACAGGATTACCAACTGTCCGAACAGGGGCTGAAGGTGACACGGCGGAACATTGGCTCTTCTGGGGAGGCCCCACGATTTAGTAAGACTACACCCTCCCTGGTTCGCTGAGTAATGGGCGATCAAGGAAATTGAATTGAGGCGAAGGAAGGTTTGTCCGCTGGACTCTGAGACTGGCGCACGTCGTCAAAAGCCAAAACGAATTAATGGCTCGTGACAACAGTTCTGCTCCTTTGGGGAGGTGTAGGCATACCACAACTTGTCTATGACTACAGAAACTAAAATGTTACCGTCAAAGAGCATTAGTACACTTTTTTCTTGAATGTAACCCGCAATACACTTTAGGTAGTACTGCAATACCTGGCCCCCCATTGGCTACGAAAGAAAACATCTCATCAAAAAAATTAAGTTCATTCTTTTTACAAAATTTTTCTTATGCCCAGGTCTACGACTTCAAGTTTTTCTCATGGTTTGAATCGATGGGGGATTTTCTTTCGTTCTTCTCAGGTATGGTACAGTCCTCGTCAGTTAAACTGAGCGTCATGAATTTGTTGCTCGTTTGAAAATAGCAAAAGTACGAAGATAAAGCCAAGGAAAAGTAGGTCTCTTTACTTTTCATAATCAAACCCTTCTCAGCGGAACACTGATTTGTTTCATACTATAATTGATAACAATAAATAAAAAACGGTCAAAAAGTCGGCACATAAATGTATCACTATTTATTGAAAAGCGATGTTTCGTCTCCATTTTGAGATTTCCTCAGGCGTACTACAAATATAATATTAAAATAAATTAAATATTTGTTCTGTTACAATTTTTTAATTTATGTATAAGAAACATGGTTCAAAATTTACAAATTTAGCAATAGATAACATTTACTTCTTGAATCCCTCAACCGAAAATATTATTGAATTTACATGTAAAGAATTTAGTTTCGCGCATGGACCATCTCCAGCGACATATATCTATCGCCCATCGCCATTGAACTATGCAGCTGCATTAAAAATTGGTTGTTTGAGGTTAATTAATTAATTTTGTGGTTTTAGACTCACCTTTCTGTGTGTCTATCAAGAAATATATTTTCTTTAAATCTAAAATTCTCTTACCTCCCTTCTTCATTCTGCAGATGTATGCAGAATTTAAAGATTTATTTATATGATTAGGCTTAATAATTTTCTCATTATAGTAGTTTATACAACAGGATAACATTATCAATTTTAATTAATTTATTTTTAAATAGAATGAGATGAAACTTTCTACCAGCGTACTATTTTGCGGTGAGATATAGGCAAAAACTTGAAAGGCATATATGCGACCTAGTTTCTGTAATCAAAATTTTATTTTCATTTATCTGTATTCCAGAATGTTATTCCATTTTTTTCCCCTTTCCTTCACCTTCCGGAGATCACTTGCACTCGCGCACACTTTAAACAATAAAAAACTTTTCTCTGGTTTTTAATTTTAATTTTACTTCACTTTCATCGTATAAGGCTCCCAAGTAACACCGCAGTAAAGTTTGAAATTTTTTTTTCAATTTCCTCCTTTCTCGGCCACGATCCCACAGCCACTGTCTCTCTCCCAACAACATTTTCCTCAATTGTTGCAGATTAAAAATATTCCTGTGTAGTTTGGTGTCCGCTCTGCTACTGTTCTCGTCCAGCACACCAGGCAACAGGGTCGTCCAGTCATGAAATTACGTCAATCTACCTTTCCCCCCCTCCCCCGTCGACCTTCTAACATCCCTCTTAACCGATCCAGACGTAACAAATACTTCAAATTTCAAAAATTATCTTGGAACTTCTCCGTTTTACATCATTACAATCTTAAATACAAGATAAAATTGACTCCAAAGTTAATAAAACCTGTCGTAAAGCTGCAGTTTGTGAGTCTAAAACCACAAAATTAATAAATTAACCTCAAACAACCAGTTTTTAATGCAGCTGCATAGTTCAATGGTGATGGGCGATAGATATAAGTCGTTGGAGATGGTCCATGCGTGAAACGCAATTCTTTACATGTAAATTAAATAATATTTTTGGTTGAGGGAGCCAAGAAGTAAATGTTATGTATTGCTAAATTTATAAGATTTGAACCATGTTTCTTATACATAAACAAAAAAATTGTAACAGAACAAATATTTAATTTATTTTAATATTATGTTTGTAGTACGCCTGAGGAAATCTCAAAATGGAGACGAAACATCGCTTTTCAATAAATAGTGATACATTTATGTGCCGACTTTTTGACCGTTTTTTATTTATTGTTATCAATTATAGTATGAAATAAATCAGTGTTCCGCTGAGAAGGGTTTGATTATGAAAAGTAAAGAGACCTACTTTTCCTTGGCTTTATCTTCGTACTTTTGCTATTTTGAAACGAGCAACAAATTCATGACTGCACCACACCTGAAAAGAACGAAAGAAAATACCCCATCGTTTCAAACCATGAGAAAAACTTGAAGTCGTAGACCTGAGCATAAGAAAAATTTTGTAAAAAGAATGAACCTAAATTTTTTGTTCTTGTGGAAAATTGTTCACTTATTAATATTATTATATTTTCTGAAAAGAACCGTTCTGATTGAGGATATAATACGTTGAATGACGATTTAAATTCATGGCAAGTTGCAGCGGGTACAAAAGCATAATACTTTAACAATATAACCTGAAAACTCAATAACAACATATTGTTCAAGTCTGAAAAAAACTATTGTACAATTACTTTATATAACCGCCGAGGATCGACTGGGGAAAATGTGGCACCACGCCCCGCGGTGAAGACAAGCGTGAAGGAGAGACAGAGAGGTCATAATTGTTGTGGGCAGACTGCTCTGGTAACTATAAACACGGCGTGGCCACGGCCATGGCGGTGAGCCGCAAGATGGCGGACAGATTAGCCGCGCGCGCTCCCCTGCGGCAGCCCACGGAACCGACGGCTTCCCGCGGTGGCCGCTGTGAGCGCCACCGGCAAAGTCAACAATGCCCAAAGCACTTGAGCCGCGAAACAATCGTCGCCCTAGTTCCAACTTGAAAGAAAAAAACCTTTAATTTTCTCTGAGAAAAATGTAATCTATACAATTTTAAACTATAATGATGATTTTCAATTTGTTGTAAGGTAATAAAAGTAAAAAATATATATAAATATTTCAGGGATGTTTACGTTGCTAAATTTATCATGTAGGCTGTAACTAATAAACCATTAGAACTCAGAACTTATATTTAGGCTTTAAAGAATCATCAAAGAAGGAAAATGTGATTATTCATATAAAGAGACATAATGGGGTGTCCTTTATAAATTTAGAGAAAATTATTCCGTTTAGTTGTGAGCCAAAAATATTATGAATAAATAACAAATTTTCGTAAATACATATATAAGAATAACTTAGAATTTTTACATTACAACTTAAAAATCGTTTTGTGATTACAAACTGTACTTCTTCATGCATATTATGCGAGCTACATACTGACTACGCAGGAATTAGAACATATATTCTCGAGGTGGTTCTGTTCTTAATTTACTGAGTATATTCTCAATATGTAAATAAGGGGTGCTATGATGGATAAACAAGGCTATATTTTGAATCTAGTTTCTAAAATTACTCTGTGAGTATGAAAAATTATAAACTAACACAAAATACTAATAAAATGAGACAATCTAAATTTGTGTGTTATTAATAAAGCGCAAGACAGACACTAAAAAATATATAAATTATTAATTTAAGTCATCAATGGCTTGCTTTGGTCCGGATATGGATCCTCCTCAGATTAACTATAAATATCCTGAATACGGTCCATGTATAAACAGAAAGGTATCGAAAATTAATTAATTAGAATGTTTTAACTGTCCGTAATGCCGTATTAATAACTCAGTTTGTCTGAAGGTTATTAGAAACTGAAAATAGGTATTATTTTACAGTCTCAATTATACCCAGACAGTAGAAATATTAGTTCTACTGTGGTATAGTGCAAATATAATGCAAATTTATTAGAAATACTGTATTGGGCAGAGTAATTTATGTGTTGTGATTAAGCATCATTTCAAATATATTAATTTTTTTATTGTAAAATTAAAGAAGAGAAAATAAATATGGTTTGTGAAATTCGAGACGTTTATGCTGCTACGCTTTTACAAATACAGCACCTGTAATTGTCAATTACCTTAGGTGACATAAATATTCCTTCTGCGGTGACAGATTGCAAAGATAACGTTAATATAATAGAAAATGTGAAGTAGTATCTCTGCCCCGCCTGTGCAAAGTAATGAGTGTATTGCGGGATGGCATCTCTTAGACTAGTTTATTTATTGTAAATAACGGGAGCAAAAAAAAATTGTGAACGGACTGTGGAAACATTCTGATACAACTTTCTCTTTGATCTTCCAAATATGTTGGCATTGGTCATATTCCGTTAACATAATGTGATGATCTGGAATTCTAGGAGCAGAATACGTTATGAATTCAGCATAGTATTATAATTATAACGGAATCATTACTGGGAAGACTGTTTTCGTTTCACTTTGTTTCTTGGTACCTGTAACTATAACGCAATATTGGGTAACATTAAAGGCGTCAGTGAGTAGACGGGACGCGAGGAAGCACCGCGCCGTAAAAACAGTTGTTGGTCTCTAAAATCAAAATTGAGAAAGCTGTTCGATCGGACGAGGTGTTTTTTTTTCCTCCTGGGTGGGTAGAAAACGCAATTGCCCACTTAGCGGCTCGCCCGGTATATAGATGCCACAAATATCTGCTTTTTGGAGCGGAGTCAAGACAATTACATTAGGAGATTGCTCCGCACCTTGGTTCCCGTAAATCAGGACTAGGGAAGCTCCTGCAGGTTTATTTTGCACGGTCACCCGCGCCAACTC
This sequence comes from Eucriotettix oculatus, assembly GCA_034510155.1. Taxonomy (NCBI): domain Eukaryota; kingdom Metazoa; phylum Arthropoda; class Insecta; order Orthoptera; family Tetrigidae; genus Eucriotettix; species Eucriotettix oculatus. The sequence continues at coordinate 23,250,888 of CM067379.1, forward strand.
GGACGGACGACGGGGAGGTTGGCGTCCTTTTGTTTTCCAGAGGGGCGGCGGGGGGCGGGGGCGGTGTAAGAACTGCGAAACCCGTAAATCCACGGAGAAACACAGGCGACTAACATTCACAGCGGCTTTCGTCTAAGCATTCATACGGAGCCATCTATTACCGGGGTTAACAAACTGGATTTTATGTTGAAAGGCAAACGTGTCCCACGGGTTGAAAGATGTCTTTCAATTCTGGGGACATAAAGATACAATAACTATTAAAATAATTACAAGGATAGAAAAACAATGTACTTATATATCAATCGAAACAGAGCATAAGAGCTTTGATAAATATATTAAAAATGAGCTATTACAAGATACTAACACTGTCATAAAACAGCATTAGAGACTTTCTAATCAATCCAGTAATATACTTGACTGCATTTTTTAAAATATTGTAATCCTACGTTTTGCTCCTAGAACATCTCGTAAACCTTGCCCCTTCCTGTTATGGTATTGATTAGTCTGATGCAACCCTTCTTGCTAAACTATCCTGTGAAAGCCTTTTCATTTCTGCATAATTACCACATTCACATAGTCCCTAATCTTCTCATTGTATTCTATCATTAACCTCACCCTCTCCCTAAATTTACAAGATCTTCAAGTCTCAAAACGTGGCTAATTAATGTATCCCTACTATTCTTCAAAATCCTCTATATTGTTCTCTCTTCTCTTATTCTGCTTACAACTTTCTGGTTAATTACTCTATCCTCCCTTCTCAATATCCCATAGCCCCACATTTAAAAAGTCTCTATTCTTTTATGCAACACCTACCGTCCAGGTTTCACAACCATATATCGCCACACACCATACAAACAGATTTAATAATCATTTTCTAATATCCCTACTAATATTAACTACAAGATAATTCCAAGAATCCCCAGTTAAACGACAAAAACAGAGAAATTTAGATTCAAATACCGTTCAGAGTAGTGAAATTAAAATTATTAAATAAAAATTAACGGTTAAATAAGTCTAATAAAATAATTTTAAAAGAATGGATGGATAACTAAATGTTAATTAAAATTGTTTGCTGACATATTTGGCCGTATTTTTATTTATTTAATTCAAACAATGACAGAAAATTAAGTTTAGAATATTTTTTATATTTTTATGAAACTGTTTTAATACAATTTTATGTATCTACCATGAAAAAATATGAATAAAACCTTCGAATCCCTGGTATATTTAATCCTTAGGTACAGAATTTATGTCTTTAAATACATAAATGACCAATTCAAGGACCAAATAGAAGTCTTATTCAACTAACACGACGTTTCGTCGTCACCTTGGAGGATCTCATCAGGTCAGAATTTTAAGTACCAAACGAAAAAGGTTGTACAACAATTTAAAGCAGCGACATTTCACATTTTTTCTACGTAAAAGGACTTAAAATGCATTGTTAAAAAATTACAAAAGTCTTCATATTATAAAAAGATCATTATTATACAATATGTTCAGGCTATGAAATACGCTGCTACCATAAACAACTATAAACCTAAATTTCGTACGTCAGTAAAAAATTGAGAATTTTATTATACTCTGCGTCAAAATTAAAATTAATATAATTAGTTGAAGCTGTTTTAAAAGGACTACGTTTTAAAAAAGGAAAGTGTGACGTCAAATAACGACTGACTCAGGTCAAATTTACTTAAAGGGCAATTTTTCAACATCATCAACTAATTTTTTTCCTAAAAATTCTGACGTTGAGAAGTCCCAACGGCGAGGACGAAACGTAGTACCAATTAAATATATCCAACGACCAAATAGAGTTTTTATTATTATTTATACGACGTTTCAGTCACACTTTTAGGACTTATTTACGTAACGACTGAAGGAATTAAATTTGTACTTAAAATACAGACATTATTATGTTGAATTAATATTTGACTGTGCGTTCAATAAATTTAACTTCAGAAGAGACTATATTTCATTTGTCTTTACAGGAAGGAGACTCAAAAGTTAGGAAGAAACGACGTATGAATATAAAAACATATTAAAAAATATTAATTTGTCGGGTAAATGATCATTAATTTTAATTTGAAACACAGTTGTTAAGCAATATGCTAATTGAATAAATATTATATTTTGCTTACGAATTGGTCGTTTTTATTGGTCTTTGTACAGTTTTTTTTAATGGAAAAGTAAGCTTTAAGTAAAATATTCTTTCTTCCTAGGCTCTGCAACCCATTCAGGGCTTCGGCCTACCGGGTCATCTGAGCACTGTCATCTTACGTGACACGTGGAGAGCGTTTCGGTTCTCCAGCAGTCTTAATCCGGGTCTCCGTGACCGTGGCCTCACAAACATCCTCTGTGTCGTGAGGCAGCGACGCTATCCACTAGACCGTAGCAGGTACTTAAAAAAATATTTAGCAATACGGTAGAGTAGGACTTTTAATAACTTATAAGGTTTCCAACCAATTGAAATATTTTAAGACAGTTTACAAATTAAGTCATTGAATCGTCATTAATAGATTAATTTTTAAAATATTGAAGACATTTTAATTGGCCGGAAACCTTAAAAATATTGATTTATTAACAAGCTGTAATTTTTCCATAATTTTCTCTTTAACTTCTTATAATTTCATTCCCCGATTCGTCTCAGTTAAATATGTAAAAAAATGTTTTCTATTTCAAATAAAACCCTAAGAATATTCCAAAGTCAGGTATGGAATAATTTAATTTAATTTAAAACGTTTCGTCCCTCAAGTTTGGGGACCTTCTCGTGCTCTTTATTTGAAATATAAAAAAAATTACATGTTGCTGTCGCAATGCTTATAAATGAGTCTCATTTATTTCGATCATGTCTATATATATAGCACACCCGCCTCTGTCGTTAAATAATTCCCTCTCTCTGGTGTCCACGGATTCCCGGACCAGATGACTTCCAACTTCTGCGGAGGTAATTACAGTTCAGTCCGCCTCGTTACTTTGACGTAGATGTTTTGTTTAAGATATTCCGCCATGTGTCGCCCTTATCCGTTCGCTTTGTGCCCCACCCACACCTCACTTATACCTTTCCACCCTGAAATCCCGTGAGCGCGGTTTGGTCCTCTCCCTGCGGCGGCGGATGCGTACTTTGAGTTTCCTCGTTAATTCTCCAAAGTATTTGCGTCCTGTTGGTCGCTTAGTCTCCTCTTGTTTTTCTGGCGGATTAACGAAAGCAAAGCGCCTTATTGTGTGGTCAGCGAAACTGTTCCCTTCAATGCGGTTATTTATGTGTTGATTCTGCCGAGGATAACAAGGTGGAAGAGAGAGCGAGGAACTGTGTGTGCACTCGCGAAAGGAAAGAAACTTAGTTTTTGTCTCGTTTGGCTGGCTGCCCCCTTTCCCGGAGTTCCAATTAGCGAAGGATGTTGTGTACTGTGATGCAATCTCACAGATGCTTCTCGTTGTCTTTGCACAGCTACATAATTGAAATATCTACCAGCTTTATCCAAGAGTCTGACTCTTGACGATTCTTCGCTACTTGTTATGTGTTGTAATATTCCTCCCTCTGTATTATATATGACCGTAAAATTATGAAAATACTAAACTTATAAAGCAACAAGCATTAATCAGTCTTAAAACGTTTATATTGCCCCACGTTGTAGTACCAACGTTTTTAACTAATTTATTATTTCTTTTATTTGAAGTTATTGCATTAAGTTTAAAACCTTTTGATTTTCAGAGAAATGCCATTTCTGTCGGCTATCGTCTAACAAGTACAGTTATGGTCAAAATTTATTGTCACAATTCTTAAGAAAAATTGCCGATCTCCTGTGGTGTAGTGGCTAGCGTTGCTGCCTCACCGCCCAGAGGTCCAGTGTTTGAATCCTAGCATGGGCTTGGATGTTTGTGTCGTCATGGTCGCAGAGACCGGGATTAAGACTGTTGGAGGATCGATACTCCAAATTCGGAATTTATCGTTTAAGATGACCGTCCGCAGTCTACTCGATATGCCCAGGTCCTCAATGGGCTGTAGAGCCATGGAGGAAGGAAGAAACTTAGGAAAAATTGTTGCATAATGAATATTTTATTTAAATTATTAAATATTTATTGTTGTTTTATGTGGGCTTTAGACTAGTCTGACGCAACCCTCCATGTTAACTTATCCTGCGCGAGCCTTTTCATTTCGGCATAGCTACCACATCATTCCTAATCTACTCGGCCTCCTCTTCTTATCTTACCCCACTCACTTCCCTCTAATGTTAATTTTACAAGACCATCGATTATCAAAACGTGGCCTATTAATCTATCCCTTCACTTTGTCAAAGTCCTCCAAGTTGTTTCCTCTTTCCCCATTCGACTTAGAACTTCCTGGTTGGTTAACCTATCCACCAATCTGATTTTCAGCCTTCTTTCATAGGACTATAAATAAATTAACGACCAGTTTTTAATATTAATTTCGGTCGAAACCGTCGCTGAACTCATTTCACGACACAAAACTATACATATCACTAATAGTTTTGTTCATATATAAATTTACCTGATATCGTCCTCAAACATAGAGAAAACGTCGTAAATATATTAAATAAAAAATAATTAATTAAACTTGTTCTGACAAATTTGGCTATATTTCTTATTATACTTAATGTCAGACAAATGATTTTCGGAAATGACAATTGTTTTGGCTAATAATTTATGCGGCCGATAAAGAGGATTTTTGAAAATTCCAAGCTGGACGCTTCATCGACTGTGATGAAGAATGTCCAAGACACAAAATTATCCACATCTGTAATAATTTTTTTACAAATTACAAATTTAGTTGTTTAAGTCCACAAAGATGGACGAAACGTCGTAATTCAATTAAATATTAATTAAAATTATTCTGACAAATTTGGCTGTATTTTGTTATTTATTAATGGTCTTTCTCATCTTGGGCACGATTAGTTGTCCTCGTAGCGTCTTCAATAATTAAAGATAAAGTTTAAAATGGTCTCTGATAAGGGTAATCAATAATGTAGTCTGGCTTTCCGACAATGAGTCTATTTTAAAAGTAATAATCAACTAGATTTTTAATAATCACCTGAATCGAATTAATCGACCATGTCGAAAACGACACCAACTCTGCAAGTTATTAGTGCATTTTCATATATTACAAGCACAAAAGTTTCTCAGAGTAGTTTATTTTACTCGCACAGTAAATTATTTGCAGTAATCTCTTTGGTCCCATTAAATTAAAAATATGTTTATCATTAATTTAGACTCCGACATTTGATTATATAAAATATAACGATACTCTTTTAAGGGATGTAAGGTGAACTAATTTCACGATTTTAAGAGAAACAGAGTTCTTTTTAAATTTCTATATTCTTTAAAATGACGCAATGAAAACATTGGACAACAATAATTAGTAACAGTCGATTGTTCTTAATCTTTGGAAAGAAGGTATTATTATAGAAGAAAGACTAGAATGGAAAAATGTCCACCGGACCAAGGACTCAACCCCTAGGACCTCCTGATATCCAGGCGGGCGCCGTACCAACTGAGCTAATCCCAGGCCCGATTTAACATCTCTCCACTCCCATATACCTAAGCTAGGGTGGTCCTGGGTTCGAGTCCCTGGTCCGGTTGACATTTTCCCATTTTCGTCTTTCTTCTAAAATTATCAGTATGTTTTACTGAGCTTCATTTGAAGCACTTCCACTTCCTTAGAAATGTATTGTTAAATGGATCGACTGACTGCAATTGCGGGTAATAAACACTTTAAATGTTTCGGTGAAAGTAAGTAGGTTTACAAAGGAATTCCATATAAACTATTTTTATGGACTGAAGTAGGAATCATATGCTCGAAAAAATGTGGGTTGAATCCACGGAAATAACTGAGAAATAGTTAAATGATACTAGCTGTGGACAGCAGTGAAAATCCAATTTAAATACTGCTTTAAGAAAATACGTTTCTGTCTCTTTCGAGTTTGTTTTCATTCGTCGCAATTATTTTCTTAAATATTTCACATTAGTTAATAATAATTTTCCTGTATGTTTTTTTGATAAAATTTTAGATGCTGTTAAGGGGAATACATAAAAGTACAAATTCATATTCCTTAAAGGTTTTTATAATGTCATTGATAGTAATTTTTCCAAGGTACCCTCAAATGCTTTCGACGTGGCAGTATTAATTGGAAATAATTTCCTGTTCAGTGAAAGAATTTGCAAGAATTGGACAACTCCTGGTGTTCCGTGTCTGCTGCTCTAGTTGTTATTTTATCTAAGCACCTTTGAAGTTACCAGCCATCTTGTGTCTTGAAACTTGCCTTTGTCGGTGAGATGTCCTGATGTTATTAATTTGAACTTGATGTGATTTCGGAGAAACACTTTGTGAGACTTTACGAGTTTTAGGGGCAGAGGGGTGGGGGCGGAGGAGAAGACGATATTAAGGTTGTTCCTTGGTCATAACAACGAGGATCAAAAGTTTATTGCTTTATAGCCAGAGAGACAAACTGTACCAGAAGAATGAGGATTGTGAGACAGAGAGTTTCCACCCCGTGAAAGAGAACGAAAGATAGTAATAAACGCAGACGGGGATATTTATCCACCATTTCATACAACTTGTCCGTGACGTCACATTCTAAGCTTTTGGAATCCTTCTCTGACATCCTTGCAACAAACAGACAATATCATAATTAAAAATTTTAATATGGTCAAAATTTATCAGGTTATGGGGACGAGGATATGTACACTCTTGCCACATATGCCGTTTTTATTATTTGTCATTTGTTTCTAAGTGCAAACCCCGGTTCTATGTTCTTTTACTTTGGGGAATCGTCATTAATAATTAAAAAGATGGCCAATAAGTCAGTATATAAATTTATCACTATTTATTCTTATGCGACGTTTTGTCACTTTTTTTTTAGATTTCCTCGGGCGTAAAATTAATAATTTAAAGATTTTTGAATGACTGTGCTCTTAACTCAACATGTTTATGTGCTATCTACGTTTGCATATTACAATAACCTGAAATGAAAACCTGAAGAAGGAGTGAATAAACACCGAAATGTCCTTTCTCTTTACTTTGGATAAATAAATTTGTATGTAAAACAAGTCAATAATTATTTTATTAATTTTACAATAAATAAATGAGTCAGCAGTAGTTGAACAAAAAATTGATACCATTCTAACCCCACAACGTTTCGTTCTAAATTTAAGCCATCAGTAGAGGAAAAGAATAAATGCCCAAATTTATAACATTCCAAAGATATGACAGTACAGCCAAATAATAAAGTAAATAAAGAATAAAAGACAAAACAAAATTTAAAAAGCAAAGATAATAATTATACATTGGATACATAATATTTCATTAATTAAGATATACATACTAGTGAGAAAATCGGTGTCCGTTTTGACATTCAGAGCATTAATGTGAAACATTTATTAAACTAATCGGGATTTGTTGTTACTGTCTTTGTCAAAAATTTGGAAATTTATTTACTGTATTCTTTGGCTCTACTGTAATATCTTTGGAATGTTATAATTTTGTGCATTGTTATTCAGGACATACCAGGACAGAAACATTTAGCTGTCTTAAATTTGAGATTTTTTTGTTTCAAATTTTTTTGTCTGTTTTTTGCCTTATTTAAAGTTGTATTAAACTTACAGACATTAATATTTATTATTATTGTTATTACTTGTCATAGCGTATTACACTTCATTAATCGTTTATTACGGTTGTCAGGAGAAATATAAATTGTCTTTACAATTTATTTGCATGGGGGTCACCTTTAGTATACTTCTAAATTAATTTCCTCCAGGATGATTCTCCTCGATGCGACCTGCATCTTTCCATTCCTATAAAATTAATTTCCAAGAACTATCCATGGTGTATATTTACAGAGAGACATGATGAAGTTTCGCCCAGTTTCCTTGAGTCGGCCGCCCTTGGGTTTCATCTCGCTTTTCCAGGAGCAGGGATCCACTCGGTAAACATAATAATGGTAAATTTAATGCTCCGGAGTTGGCTCCAGTTTTGGGGCCCGCAGGCTGCTGGAGGCTGGCTGGATGCTGGAGAGGAGGAGTGGCGGTGGATGATGGGGTGGGAAGGGGGGGAGGGAGTGGAGAGAGTGGTGAGGCCGACTCCAGACAGCAAGCAGCCAACCAGCCCCGTGGCTGGTGCCATTCATTAAGCACCTCATTAGCCAGCTTTGATGTCAGCAAAAGAGGAAGGCATTTCCCCCCCACCCCCAGTAACCTTCCCACCTCCTCCATCTCTCCTCTTTTTTTTTGCTTGCTTTCATTGCCCGCGATTAATTGTGTTAGGATCTGTCTCAGATGGGAGTGACTGACAGATTGCCTTTTTGTCGCACCTAAACAACCAGCGCCGTATTGCCCCTGGCGTCTCATATAACCATTTTTTATCATTATTTCCACCATAGAGGGGAGAGTCGACGAGAGGTGGAACACTAATTAAAATGGTTACTTGTCAATAGAGGGTGGGACAATATATGGGACAGCTACAGCCAATCAGTACAATATTATGAAATCAAAAACTTCTCGTGTATCGTGTAATAATGGAGACGCAAGAGTACTTCATATTAAACTTTCTCCTATGAAATCTCTTCTGTACAAAAAAAAAGGTTTAATTTTTTGTAGCACAAATTTATCACTCCATAATAATTGGCGCTGTAATAAACAATACGTCACGAGATTTTAATTATTATTCCGATAAGAAACTTTTCTTACTCTAATGACACTAGAAACGAGGAAGATAGTTTTATTAAGCTTAAATCTCTTACACCTGTAAGTATTCCTTTCATAAGAAATGATATTACATTACACACGATCTTTTATTATTATTATATATTTATAGACGCGTCAACAAGGGTTCGATCTTGGCGACTACAAAAAATATTTACAATAGTAAAAAATAAATTACAATAGGAATTGCGAATAACACAGTGCAAGGAGTGAAAAGAAACAGACACTTTTAGAACAGAGAATTAATGATCACAAAGGCACATACATTCTACTTTTTACAATGAAGTTAAGGACCTTCTGATGGCAGTCAAAAAAGGATGCGGTGAGGTTGATTTTTACACTCTGAGGAGACCTATAAAAGAGAAATGAATGTGTAAGACGGAAGTGGAAAGATTTGAGTCTTGCAGAAACGATTTGCTGTCTTCTCGAGATGTCAAGTAGATAGGTTATCTCTTTGAAGGACTCCATTTCATTATAGAGGAATCCTAGGTTTCTTCTTCTTCTATCATTAATCCAACTTTATTTGCAAGAAGACCTCCAGCTTAGCGGCTTTGTCAGCAAGCTCGTATCCAAGATGCCCATATGAGCTGGGATCTAACAGATGGTGATTTGTTGGTTTGTTTCTTTTTATCGTCGAAATAAGGTTCCTGATTTCATTGACTCTACCACTTCTACACCGTTGATTGGAGAGTGAGTTGATCACCATAAGACATTTGGTCAAAATAAACATTAAACAGGACGAGTAGTGTTTGAAATATAGTAAATCCATCAGTATCGCTATGTTTCAGCCATTCAAACGGTCTTCTTGCTCGGGGATCGGTGAAATTCAGGTCCAGTAAACATATTTACGAGAAATAGCGACCGTCATTTCAATGTTACAGTTGAAATATAAAATACACAGTGAAGTTCTCAGCTTAGAAGAGGATAATCACAAAACCGTTGTGTTCCCAACCCACGAACAAAACGTGAAATTATTATCTACGCTACATAGATGGTCATAGAACGACTTTTTTTACCAGTGTTAAAGTCAACGTAGCCGGAAAAGGATAGATATTCCGCCAATATCTCGTGTTTGTGTTTGTATATCTTCGTCTGTGTGTGTGTGTGTCGGCGGCTGGAGGAGAGAACGCACGGATATTGTACTTATCGGATAACCTGGCTAAGTTCCTGGGGCTATGGATGGAGGAAGGGAGGGAGGGAGGAGGAGGAGGTCTTTGCCCGCAGAGTGTTTACACGTTGAAACTAATATCGAGTGGCGTAGACTGTTGACATCGGCACACACAGCCACGGCTTCAATTACGTACGTCTGCATTCACTCTGACGTCCGCAAACGTTCTTCAAACTCGTGAATGTCGTCCACTTTCCTGTTCCGTCTCTTACGTTGCATCGAACAGGTCACACACAGAGAACAGTACAATACCATAAATAAACTACCATTTATCACCGTTAACGGTTTAAATAAATTTAATATTCAATAAGTCATCTGACGTCATCGTCAATCTCAATATCTACTGAAAGTATTTTCTTTGGCGGGTAACAGGCTACATGAGGGTGATCCTGAAGCACGCAACTCCCCTTTAATTGCATAGGAAGGTAATTGAAAAGGGGGAATGTGAAAGGTAGAGTAAGGTACCCAAGGGTTGACTATAGCATAAAGATCCTACCCGGTGTTTCACCTTAGTATGATGCAAGGAAAACCCTGAAAGCCTGCATATGGTAGGTCGGGCTACTGGGTATTACTCCTGTGCCCTTCTGATGATGGGAGACCGGATTGTTGTGGGAACGCAACAAATCCACCTCCATGCGTCGACCAGTATTGAAGGGCAGCTGGCCGACTGGTCCAATGGGATCAGAGAAATAACTCTCTCACCCAAAGTAGCCCAGCGCTGAGTGTGATGTGCACTCTAGTCATAAAACATTTCTCATATTTATTAAGTCCATAGAATTTATTTTTATTTAAATAAAACATTCATCAAATGTATAGGCTATTTCACGCTAAACAGCCCAAAGAGGTGGACCAACTACCTTATTCTTATAAATGAAATTCATTGTTTTTGTGTAAAAGGAGCTCAAATTTCGTCCGTTTGCATGTCTGTATGTATGTTCCGCGTGCAAATCTAAAGGTGTGGACTTATTTAGTATACGTTTTTATTGCAAACCGATAATCAGCAATGTTGAGGGTAGGACATGGCTACCAACCCTAGGGGGAGGCAGTGGGTGTGGTAATTTGAATAAACGGCCGATATTTGCGTGGAATAAAATAATTTTTGGAGTCACTTACTTTGGTACTGATTAAATAAAAACACGGTCAATAAGTTAGCAAATAATTTAATTAATAAAAATACAACGTTCCATCCAACGTAATGGAAAAACTAATACACTAAAAAATTATAAATCAAAATTAATTTAGAATGCTTAAAAATTTGTTAAAGTAGAAGTGTAATATTAAATATTAAGTAAATAAAATGACAGGCTTACATTATTAAATGGATGGACTATTTTCATTGGTGTCTCTGAATTATTGGCCCTCCTTTTGTACATTTATTTTAAATTAAATGACGTTTGTACGTTTTCAGTATTCCTCTAGAGTACACCGAACCTGCTTTAGCATGGCTGGGGAAATCTAAATATATTTTAACTGTATGTGTAATGCTGTGGTGGGAATTAGGGTAAACCCTGCAGAAGGTACCGAAACATCTTTTTTTGATTGTATTAAAAATAAAGTCAGGTCTTGAAAATTTATTTAATTATTAATATAAATCGGACGTAAAATGAAATCCCGGAATAATTTATAATTACATTATTACTCGGTAACAAGCTGCATAAGATTGTGGGATTCTTATAAGCAGAATATATCAGCGGACAACCTCTGAAAGTTAAAAGGTAGAATTTTGGTTACTCTGAAGAGTTTGGTAATTGTGAGATGAACATTAATGGTTAGTCTTATAACTAGCTTTAATTATAGGCAACCTGATGCTATTTTAAGACGTAAAATAGTAAATAGACTTGGTGTGGTAATTGATACTTCGTGGCCAGTGGTATGTGACGTAGAAATGAAGAGGATGACCTCTCGCAATTAAAGGGCACGCTGTGCGAGTTCCACTCTGAGCCGCCGCCGCCCCCGTCGCCCCCGCCGCCGCCACACTCCTCCCCCGAGGAATGCATCGCATCCGCGAGTATGACGTCATCACTTTCCGGGGTACGGCCGAGATTGGAGACGCGGCGTAATGGTGGCATTTGCTTGCAAATGTGACTCCCCCGCAGACCTCCCCCCACCCCTGGCTCATGTCACGGCTCATGGAGCTTGGACGGCGCCCGCAAGTTGACCGGAACTAGGAACCTCGTACCTACCACCAGGGGCGAGAGGGACAACAGGAGGCCATCCGACGAAGGAAGCGAAATAGCCTAGCTCCTGCGACGACCGTCATAATATAGTCCGCATGGCCCTCGCATCATGTACCAATTAAGATTTAAATTTATTCATTATACGTTCGTTCTACTCCAAGACTTACCATTCCCCATGAGATTACAGCAAAATAATTTAAAATTTCCACTTTATACCGTAATATGTGGACGACCAGTAACTGTCCCAAATACATGCTGAAAATGCAAACTTTTACATATGCAAATATTGAAATTAATTCCTGTTCAATGCTTTTGTGTACTTTTGTTTTAATTAAACAAAATCTTTTCCACTGTTAATCATTGTCGTCCCTGAAAATAAATTAATTGACTAATAATTGGTTTTCGTATTATTCACTCCAAAAGGTTGGTCTGATGTAACTTTCCATGCTAACCTACCTTGAGCAAGCCTTTTCATTTCCGAATTACTACATCACAAATCCGCTCTGATCTGCTTTGCGGATTCCATCCTTGGCCTCCCTCTTCTGGCCTTCCCCACACACTTTCCTCTAATGTTAATTTCAAAAGACTTTCATGTCTCAAAATGTGGTCTGTTAATCTATCCAGTCTCTTGGTCAAAGTCCTCCATGCTGTTTGTTCTTGCCATATTCTGTTTCTAAATTCCTCGTTAGTGATTCTATACAGCCATCTCATTTTTAGCATTCTCAAAAGCTTCTATTCTTTTTGCAAATAGGACCGTCCACATTTCGCACCCATGTAACGCAACACTACATACGAAAAAAAATTAGCATTGATATCCTAATATTCACACTTATATTACCCAAACTAAATTCCGATATTTCGCGAAAGCCTGCCTTGCCTATGCCATCTTCTTTTTGTATCTGCTGTACTTCAACCAACCCTAGGTTTTACGCGTCTCAAGTAGCAGAATTCATTAGCTTACGTCAAAATATCCCCTTTGTTATTCCGTTGTTTCCCATACTACACTCCATTAGCTTGGTTTCTCCGACCACGTTTAAGCCATTAATTATAGTTATCAAGTTTTCTTCTGTCTCCCCTAATACTACAATATCGTCGGAAAAGCGTAAGATTTTTATTTCTTCTCCTTGCAGTATGATTCGTTTTCCATATATACAGAACTTATAAATCCAAAGCTAAGATTTTTTATTCATTACAACTTAAGAAATTTTTTGTCACTTGCATAAGTGATAATTTTAGATAAACTTGATTATGTGTGTATTTTAATTTATATGTTTTTCTCACACGGCACCTTACCGTTTCGACACCAAACTGGATTGTTTACTTATTTTCATGAAACGCCTCTCCACCCACCATCCCAGTATGAATTCACCCCTCCCATTCCAAAAGTAGTTGCAATAATCCACAAATACTGTTTGAGTATTCACTGTAAAATCAATTTCCGCGGAAAATACTTATTCGACTGAAACATCGGTCTGTTTGTATATTTAAAAATTTTAATCCCATCCCCTAGGGGATGACTCCTCTAATACTACAGCACTTTAGTTTAAAAGAAGAGAATTGGATATCTTCAAACAACTTTCAGGGCCATTATACATTCACTTTTATTAAAAGTACAATAAATTTCCAAAAAGTCAGAAATATAATAGTTTTAATCCTAAATAAGACGTTTCGTGTCCAACTTTCAGGATCTCTTCAGCTCCTTTATTAAAACCTTAACAGAAATATCTGTATTTTCTGACTTTTGGCCATTCTTGGTATTTTACTTATTAGAACCATTTAGTTCAGAGTTGTTGTTAAAAGGTTATTTATTTCGGGAGGTCCAACGTCATCATGCCGAGGAGATTTTTCTTCTCTCCGTAGTTAATGGCTCTATCCTCAGTGATCTATTTGAGGCGAGCTACTTACTGTCCCTGACACATTAGCCATTGTTCTGAGAAGTGTTTTGTTGATCAGGGGGGTGGCGTTTTGTGGCGCTGGTGAGAAGGTTTGTTAGATAAGGAGGTGACTCGGAGGACGACGTTGATGGAGTGGTGCTTATCAGGAATCTTCGAGGACAGCAGAAAGACTGATGTTTGCAGCAGATCAGCTGATAGTTGCCGGGGTTTTGTGAGGTAGGTGACTGGCGGTGGTGACTTCCAGCTGCTGCGTCATCGGCAGCTCGTTATGCGCGTTTAAGGTGATGAAGACCGAAAAGCCTTCACGGACCTTTACGTAACTTTTATCACGAGTGGTGCATTCAAATTACCTAATTATATGTATATCCAATTCTTTTCCCTACAAGTTTAACCCCATTCTGTCACCATCGCCCCACAGTCTTCTAGAGATCTTAAAAGAAAAATTTTCAAGCACGCACCGCTTATTGATTTAAATCATTCTGATTGATGTATCTGTCATCTTTCATATTGACACACTTGAATTTCACCAGATTTACACAGGTAACATGTAACAACTTACGTTTTCTGTATTTGCTATTATTATTTTTAATTACGTCGTTTCATATTGCCACCATTGGCTTTTATTAATTTGCTAATTAATATTATTGTTTCATTCTTCTTTTGGTTCTTTATTGTTTTCTACATTTAATGGCTACAAATTACTACTTAAAGCTCACCTACAAATTTCTTTAATCACATTCGTCACGGCTTAATTTAAGAACAACAGTGAAAATTTTACATTATATAAATCCCTATTGTCCAAATTGTTGATTTGGTTTGCGAAATTTAATGTCACTCGTGGAGTGAAAATAAATTTATAGAAAATACAAAGAAGGGCCGAAAAGTCTGAAATAGAGGAATTTAATTTGATTTGAAACGGCTCGTCCCCAAGGTTTCGGGACATCTTCAGATCGTTAGCAACACGAAATTTTATAAGATTGTAACAGTACGTAACTACAACCTACCAAATTTATTTATATTCAATTGTGTATATTTAGTTTTATAAATTTTGGACGAATGAAGTGAAGAGGTCCTGAAAGCTGGGAACGAAAAACTATAACACAAATTAAATTCTTCTATTTCTGTCTTTCTTTTGAATTTTAATTATATTATTAAGTTAGATTATTTATGCACATTAATTATACAGCTGGTTTTTAGTTGCAATTAAATATATTTCAAAAAGTATTAAAATAATTCGTTACACGACGCGTCTGTATCAATATATTAAATTTTAAATAGAACAAAAGGGACAGAGAAAGTATTAAATGAAAATATTTTATTATCAAATATTTATGAGACTCGAGCTTTGGAGTAGGATTGAATTAGTAAAAAGAATATTTTTCAATGCTTGATGTATGTACGGTAGTTGTAGAAAAGACTTTAAACAAGCACTTATAGACGAGACGTGAGACAGCCAATTTTTTTTTCAAAGAGAAGTTTGAATAATTATTTCTTTAGACATAGAAAGAAACAATCAACTCTATTTCCAAATTGTTTTTTAGTACATTTCAGAACACTTCCCGCTTAGCCTAAACTAATTTTTATACAGCACTTTTCGCCACAAATTTACGAATTCTTCTTGTTCACCTTTAATTATTCACCTGTTTGTTACAGGAGACTCAACCTGCCTTTATTAGCTCTTTTGTTTTCTAGTGTTTTTTCTTCGTCCTTCGGCTAAATATCTCAGTAATAAAGTAGTCATTCACCAAATGTATAATTTGAGTACGCTGACGAAGCGCAGGAGCCATTGTACACGAAACGTAACTATGTAAGACGCAGTGGAACGTTCTAAATTAGAAATTACACTGATTTGAAACTGACGGGCCAAGTGACAGATGAGACGTGGCGACATGGACTGGATAGAGGAACACCGTGCCGTAATTTTTGCGTGATATAAGTTTTTATTTAATTTTAGTTTAGAAGTTACCGAAGATTGAGAAGCTGGCTGGTCAAGGCGCCAATTTGGTGAGACCTGACGCCACTGTAGGATGGTGTTTTGGGACGTACGTGATTAATCTGGCTTTTTCCCCATTACAATACTAATCGGGGGAATATTTTAAATGTTTGAAAGCCACGTGGTGGTGTCAACCAATCACATTTCGTGGTCCACCACATAGTTTAATTTTCTGTAACTTTATTAAAAAAATTCTTAGTTAATGTTAGTGTAAATAAATATCCCAATTAGTTATTTAATTACCTTTTAATAGCTATTACAAACACACGTCCCTACTGTATATTATAAGAAAGTGATGAGATACTTGGACAATAATATTACATAAACATCAGTATTTTCTGATGACCAGGCAGAGTTCGTAGAATCTTTCAGCCGTGTTTCGTGCCAACCGATCCTGTTTCCTCGCGCTTCTCAAAAGTATGAAAGATTAAATAGCCACGAGATTGCAAACGACCCGAGTCAGTGAAGTTGTAAGGTTGAATATTTCGCCACTCCGGCCGGAGGCGGCAGGAGGAGGAGGAACAGCCTCCAGCCCTGGGGCAGGCAAGGGTCACCTTGATGGATGTGCGTCCTCTAAGGGCGTAGATTACGCTCTCCGGGCGAAGACTGATCGGCGTCGTAACGAAACTGGGCGTAGGCCTGCTCCAAATTCAAAGCCTCATTTTTAGCAAGAAAAAGTAGATGGATACTGTCCGCCTTTTAGAATCATATTACAGTTGGATTAAGAGGGAATTTTAAAATGAATTTAGGTAACACAAATGAACCGAAGGAATGTAGGAATCCAGTCACAGTGCTTCTAGTTTGATATGAGAAAGATTCTAATTGAGCACAACAACCAAATTTGTCAGAAGTAAAATTAAATTTGATTAAATATCAATATCTATTATCAATATGAGGATTAATAGAGGCAAAACCAAGGTAATGGAGTGCTGTATGGGAAACAGTGTAATAACAAAGGGCGTTAGATTGGAAAGGGATATTTTGACGGAAGGTAAGGGATTCTGCTACTTGGGAAGCGTAGTAACTAGGGACGGTAGAATTATAGTAGACAGAAAGAGTAGGATATCAAAGGTAAGGAAGGCTTCACGAAAAAGAGGGATTTACTTATAGGTAATAAAAGTGTGAATATTAGGAAATCGTTGCTAAAAATGTCCGTATGGGTGCAAAAAGTGGACGATAGGAGTTGAGGAAAGGAAAAGAATAGAAGCCTTTGAAATTTTGGTGCTATAGGAGAATACTGAAAATCAGATGGGTGGATAGAATCACAAACGAGAAAGATCAAACAGAATAGGGATAGATTAATAGGCCACGTTTTAAGACACGAGGGTCTTGTAAGATTAGTATTAGAGGGAAGTGTATGGTGTAAGAACAGAAGAGGGAGGAAAAGGATGGTATATGCTAAGCATATTAGAGGGGATTTGGGTTGTGCTAGTTATAAGGAAATGGAAAGGCTTGCGCAAGATAGGTTAGCAATGGAAGATTGCATCAGACAAGTCTTAGAACTGAATACCACAACAACAACTCTGTCTTAGAAAATGTAGCTTGAAATCTGCCATGGTTACTGGAAATATCATCCTTCTAGGGTGTTCAAATTTTGGTTTGAAATATTAAGTTTCAGTTCATGAAACAGGTTGAGAATCTATTTCATTAATGCTGCTGGGTATAATTGATACTTATTTCCATGGTGAAAATAACCAGTTAGTAGAACAGGTTAATGTATAGAACTATATAATTTATTAATGTGGAAGTAACAGTAAGTGACTGCTTTGAACACACGAGTATTTCTGTATCGTGGATTCTTTGACGAAGCTCAAGCCGAGCGTACCCGATGTGTCCGAGCATTTCACGACGAGCGTTACTCACGATTATTATAATATATACTGTATGGGGTTAAGTTTGTTCTCTTCAGCCATATAATGAATAATTTTGACTACAAATTTCAAAGACGATTAAAATTAATAATTAAGAGGTCGATTACGTATTGAGGACAAGCAACGGATCGCCAACTTAAGCATCGATTTCGAGGATAATCGTCATCCCAGACGTCACGACAAGCCGCTGCCGATATCCTCGGGGCACGTGTTCTATATCCACCCTAATGACAGCCAGAAGGCCGAAGGGATAGTCTCTCTCTCTCTCCCTCCCTCCCGTTCATCCCTCTGAGAAACAGCATTCCATTCGAAGCACGTCCCTCGCAAAATTTCCTCACAAACCTCAGAGATGGGAAGAAGACAAACGTTTAGTTGTTATGCATGTTTCCCCGCCTTTGTCTTCTTCGCCTTGTGTCTGTCTGCCTCACTGCGGTCCCCACCAATCCATCCACCTCCCTCCAAATTCCTCTGCTATTTATCAATGCTGTCGGCAGTAAAAATACGGCTAAAAAAAGTGCAGAAAAGAAGAAAAAAATCCTTCCTCTAAGATTTAAGGAAGAGTGCTTTGTTGGCGTTAAATGTCCCGGCGAAGAGCAAATTTTTACACACTTCACGAAAAAGAAACAGAGGTTTATGGGGCGTGTAGAGAAAATTGTGCGGACGTAATGGATGGGGAGGTTTTTTGACCACGGAGAACAGAATTGTGCCGGTTGGTCAACACTCTCTCATAGATTATCTAACAACAAAATTAATTCATTTTCTTGTTTCAGGACAACTGAATACAAACTGATATACGAAAAAAAAAGTCAAAGTCGTATAAATTATTTTACTTTACCACGTCACACAATTTTTAAGAAGCTTTGGGCATCTACACACTTTTTATAAATAATGATAAACATATATATACCTACCATGTAGACGTTACTGTATCTATATCTATATAGGCCC
Source organism: Eucriotettix oculatus (assembly GCA_034510155.1). Taxonomy (NCBI): domain Eukaryota; kingdom Metazoa; phylum Arthropoda; class Insecta; order Orthoptera; family Tetrigidae; genus Eucriotettix; species Eucriotettix oculatus. The sequence continues at coordinate 23,269,652 of CM067379.1, forward strand.
TTATGGAGTAATACTTTCTAATGTAAACAGCTGTCAAATTATTTTTGTTTCCTTCTACCTTTAACTCATTAGAGGTTCCGAAATTCAATATAATCTAAAATCGTACCCCCACCCCACCACCCCTTACCCCGATGATTTTGAATTTTTCTCTTAAAAAGACAGAATAACGTAATTGTACTAATTTTCGTGCTGTCATAAACAGCTGTGAGAATTTTTAAGGCAAACTCACCCTTGCCATCTAGAGACAGAAAGGAAGGGGCGTTGAAAAACCGTTATATTATTATAATATAGTTTGTCTAAATTGGTTTATTATGCAGTGAATATTTTACATTATTTATACATGATAAATAATTTTAAATTTCATCTCATTACCATAATTAATTATGAGAAATAGTGTCTATGCAATGTACTTTTAAAATTGTACCACCAAATATGGTGTAAATTTTTGTATTAAAAATAGTAAATATTCCATGAAGTAAGAATTCTTTAAAATACAGTAAGAAGCAAGCCTTTTCATATCACATCCTCCATACTCTGCTTTGCGTATTCCATCCTTGACCTCCCTCTTCTGTTATTCTTACCCCACACACTTCCCTTTAATGCTAATTTTACAAGAAATACATTTCTTAATTCGTGACCTATTAATCTATCCCTTCTCTTGGTCAGAGTCCTCTAAATTGTTCTGTCCCCCCTCCCAATTCTCCTTGCAACTTCCTGATTAGTTATCCTATCAACATATCTCATTCTCTTATAGCACCACATTTCCAAAAGCTTCTCTTATTTTCCGTTATTCACCTACTATCGTCCACGAACCTTCTTAGTAATGAATAATTCTAATATGCCCTGAATAAGCGTCCTGATATTTTATTTACCAGGTTCCACGGTGTAAAATATTTTAATTGATATCGCTTTTGCACCAAACAGGAATTTTAGATTTATTAAAATTTAAATAATCTCCATTTTTATACAATTTCCATATTAAAAAGTGTTTCAGTAGCTGAAGAAATTATCTGTTAAGAAAATCTAATCATTTTCCACCAGCTTAAATATTTTATTTATAGTTCGTAGATTCAAAAAAAAATTTTTTTGATGAACTGAAAAATATTGAGGAGTTTATACCGTAGTTGGCAATAGTGTTGTCCACCGACAGTTATAAATGTATATATTATTGTTATCCTGCATCATTTCACTTTATTGGTATCTTATGATTGTTTTTTACTTTCTAAATATCAGCTGACTTACACTTAAGTTTCATGTATTCCGGATAATATATTTTGCCCCACGTTTAGTCTAATCTTTCTTACAAAACCTCTGCTGTTGTGTGATTATCTGTTGTATTGTCGAACCAAGGGCTTTACCCGTTTTCACAGTGTAAAATATTTTAATGGATATCCCTTTTGCACCAAACAGGAATTTTAGATTTCTTAAAATTTTAATTAAGCTCCATTTTATACAATTTTCATATTGAAAAATGTTTTCAACAGCTGAAGAAGTTACCTGTTAAGAAAATCTAACCATTTTCCACCAGCTGAAATATTTTATTTATCGTTCGTAGGTTCAATTTTTTTTATGAACTGAAAAATATTTTCAGCTAAGTAGTTTATACCGTAGTTGGCAACAGTGATGTCCACCGACAGTTATAAATGTATATATTATTGTTATCCTGCATAATTTCACTTTATTGGTATCTTATGACCGTTTTTTTACTTTCTAAATGTCCGCTGACTTACACTAAAGTTTCATGTATTCCGGATAATATATTTTGCCCCATTTTTCGACTAATCTCTCTTACAAAACCTCTGCTGTTGTGTGTTTATCTGTTGTATTGTCGAACCAAGGGCTTTTCCGACATGTTTCTTCCGTGCTTAAGAAGTTCTCGCGTGGTTCGTCAAAAGTACCTGATTCTTACATTGGCGGACAATCTTTGGTCTTCAGATGAGAAGGGAGAACCTCTGGATTTGCGCAGCGTCCCTCCAAGTCGCCGTCTTTTCACGTCCTCCCACTGACGGCAATCTTCACTCTCCCTCCCTCCACCCTGCCCCAAAATATCCTCATCTCCTCCGTCTCTCTTTCCCTCCGCCACACTCAACCCCCCCCCCCCCAAATCCGTTCCACCACCTCGTCTCGTCCTCCTCTTTCTCCTTCTCTTCCTCCACCTCCGTATCGTTTCCCTTAACTTTCCATCAAAATTAAACATCAATGTAGCGCCCGGTCGGTCGAAGAATGTGCAATAAGAATTCATTAAAAACTGGGCGTGCGGTACACAATATCAGACTTTATTAGCTTGAGCCCACGGCAAGGAATGCCTATTAATTAACCTCTTTCCGTGGAGGCAGTAAGTTTTGGAATTTCAGATATTTCACACTAGAAAGTATTTGACCATGCAAATTGCCTTTGTCTGAAAAGGAAAGAAGGGAGGGTGGTTTGTGTCTCTCTTATTTATTGCTACACGTCGTCCTCTCCCTCTGAGATATTGCGTAATTAATGTACGGCCCTGCGCATTTTTTTTTCTCGGACATGTGAGACATCAAAGGCAACCCCTGCCCTGGTGGCTAAATAAAAAGGCGTCCGTCATCACTGCTACGAGAACACTCGTTTCCTTTACTCATCAATGGGCGAAGAAAAAAAAATACGAATACACGGGAAAATAAAGCCTGGGAGTATTTGAATCCTCTGAAAACGCCCGAATATATTATTTAAATATGCGCTGTATTTAGTGCAAGTTAGCAAATGTTTATAAAATAAAACATCGGTCGTGAAAGGCCAATCAAGTGAAAGTATGCAGGATAACAATAATATAAACGTTTATAACTGTCCATGGATATCAACTGCGGTATAAACGACTTAGCTGAAAATATTTAGCAGTTCATCACAGAGGAAAAAAAATGAATCTACGGATAGATTTGTAGGGATAATTGAGAAATTAACCAACTATTAGAATAGATATTGTAAGGAGCTGTGGAAGAAAGAAAAATGCAAAAGTTGAATAAGAGTAAATAATATAACAAGGAAGAACTGAAACTGAACGACATGAATAATCATAAAGTAAAAGAAGTCCTTGAAAGAGAAAACTATGAAATAGATATAGAAACAAACTGTGGAATAAAGCAAAATACAAAAGGTGAATGTGAGTGATTCAATTAACAAGGAAGAACTGAAACTGAACGGCACAAATAGTCAGAAATTAAAAGAAGTCCTGATAGAGAAAACTATAAAATAGATATTGAAACAAACTGTGGAAAAGAGAAAAATACAAAACTGAAACTGAACACAAATAGTGAGAAAGGAAAGGAAGTCCTGAAAGAGAAAACTATTGTGTTATTTTAAGAACATTAAACGTCTCTGAATAACATATAAATTAATAATTAATTTGTATACCAGATATTTTAAAAAATTGGAAATTTTTAACTTAATTCTAAATACCGGTTTCGACCATAAAATGTGGTCCTAGTCAATATTTGTAACCAACCGAAGATATAAAAACAGAGACAATACAAACAAAGAATAGCCAAATGTTAAAAATAACAAAGAATTTAATAAACCGTCATATAATTTATTTAGTTGTGAAGTACCATGTTTTATATCAACAGTAAATTTATTGCTTTTAATATATATTTTTTAATTTTGAAGTATGATGTTTTTATAACAGTAAATCTATTGCTTTTAATATAATACATTTCAGAAATTCTTGAAATTCAATGCCTTACTCAAAATAATAGTAATAACCGGAATTAAAACAGTGATTTTGTATTTGGAACAACATTTTTGTAATAAATGTTTTGATTAGCCTCTTTGTTAGTATTTTTGTAATTTAAATATAAAATATTACGACGTTTCGTCTCTCATTTGACACTTCTTCAGGTAAAAATTTAGCTGTATATGGAACCTCCCTCCATTCATTTGCTTGCATTTCGGCTAAATTTTTACCTGAAGAAGTAAAATTTCATATGTTAATTATAAAAATACTCACAAAGAGGCTAATTAAATCATTTATTATGTATTTAATTCTCAGAATGATTATTTAATTTTTTTGTAAATGTCTTATTTACGGGTTTTTAATTATTAATTTATATTGTGTTATTTATGTCCAACTGTAGAATTCTTCAACTTATTTACCCTTCGTCATAGATGTTTTAGAAATACTTAATAACAATAAATATACATATTTTTTATCCTCTTCGCTGGACTAATTGTTAATCTTCCATTTTTCTTACATTCAGAGCATTTTCTTCGTCTTCGTCTCGCTCCCACCCGCAACAATCTTCACCCTTGAACTTTCTCTCTGCCATCGTCCCATTTCCCCAACCCCCAAACAAACTACTTTCTTGGGCGGAGGGAAACAAACCCAAGTTGACAAATTCTCTAAAAAATTCCTGCACATACAGGGAGCATTTTTCCAGCCCGTCGAGCAAATCTGCCACCAGTTTCGTTGTGTCTGTCTCTCATCCCCCTCCTTCTACATCCAACCACCGGCGAGGATGTGAGTAGGTCAAACAACCACCACCACCACCACTACGACGTTGGATGGAGGAAGAAGAGGGAGACGTAACCACCCTCCACAAAGAAACAAATGAGGGCCCCTGTCACTGCAGAAAGACAAAAGAAGTTGCACAAGAGCAAGGGTCCACGTACCAAGAATTGATTTCATCCTACCAGAGGGAATGACGCAGGTTCCACCAGGATCAGGATACTGGTTCATCTTTCTCAATGATGTAGTAATTAAAAATTAAGCAGCTTTTCCCCCTAATTATTGTCTCTTTTGAGCAACATGTAAGCCAGTCTCTCTCAAAATGGAAGTCTACAGAGAACACAGCCAATCAAATTAAATTTACAACGTCTCTCTTTATATATTTTTTACCTTATAAGGTTCTGGATGTATTTGTAATATGGGGAACAATCTGATGAACCACCTCCATTCCTCCACTCCTGTGAAATGAACTATAGCTTTCCCCCCATCCTCCATTTTATTTACAGTCGCATCAACAAAGTAGTCATTAGCGACTTACACAAAATTACACTTTTGATCTTTAAATTAAGAATTTTATAGAATTTAACTTGATATTAATATTTGCAATGTAAAAATTTAAATACGCATATTGATATATAATAATAGTTTATAATTTATGAAACAGTTCAGTTTTTTTAAGAACTTTATAAAATTTACTTGTGCATTTTTCCCTTTCCCAAACTGGTTGAAAACTTTTTCTTTTAAAGTTTCTTTCCTCTCACATATCGACCCTGAGTTTAGAGATTTAGAATTGTTAATTTTAAGAAATTTATTTGTATCGATTTTTATAGAGTTAGTTAAGAACGAATTGCCGGCTTAAAGTTTGAAAATATCAACATACCATAATATTGATGTAAATTAGTTTAGGATAAAGTAAAATGTTTTCTTTTTTTATAAAAGTTCATTTGAACTAAAATCATTAATATCCCCCATTTTAATTTCACAGTTAAACATATTAACAATTACTTGTCAGAGGTCATTACCACTTTTCTTGGTGAATTCCTTTTGTTCAAAATTTTCCTTTTCACAGATTTGTGTTGATATTATCAGTACTATGCATACTAAGCCACAAGTTATGTAGTTTTCGTTTCTTCAATTGTGTAAGATAAATTTATTTCTGTAAGTATCACAGCCTGATTGACACGAAAAGTATAGCGAAGTTCCGATTGGCGATTAGGGGGACGTTGATTAGTGGAGCAGGAGTTCCCTTTCTGCAGCCTCCCGCTGCTGTCTATCCACCAGAACCTTCTTTTCCTTTTTTTTAATTCATTTCATCCCTATCCCAGCCTGCTCCTCCACTCAAGCGGAAACGCAAGGCGGGTGACGGAAAAATCTCTAATTGTGACAATCAAGAGTGCGCGGATCTTAAAAAGCCCCTGCCCACCCTTATTGGAACTAATGAGGGATTTCTCAGCCGGAAGGAGGGAGTGTCGCACAGCGGCGACTTGATTCTTTTAAACCCGAGAAACAGCGCGTAAGGATAGACAGAGAAAGCACAAGTCCTGCTAAGCACGGCAATCTCGTCTCGCTCTGCAAGAGGACGAGGGGAGGGGACGACGACGGTCCAAGGCCTTCCTTCCTTCCTTAAATGCCACGTCCTAATAGCAGTTATTTGATATGAGGGGACACGGTATTTCCCTAGATCAATTTACCAACTTCTCGAAAACCAAAATCACGGTCTCTCACCACAGACGTCCCTGGTTCCAATCATACCATAGTCTTGGTGTTCGTTTGTGATGCTCGAGAAACAATACCGTGATACCCTTACATGGATACGAATTACGCTAGACCTGCACAGCCTCTAATAACCTTGCAGTTGGTGGAACTGAAAACAAAACACACGGTCACAGAAAAATTTTAAATTGGACGAGAACGGAAACTGGATATGATCCCCGACACTAAATCCTTCACACGTAATTCTTCACATTTACATTCAATAATATTTTCGTCTGAGTGATTCAAGGAGTAAATATGTTGTTGTTGTTGTGGTATTCAGTCCTAAGACTGGTCTGATGCAACCCTCCATGCTAACCTATCCTGCGTAAGCCTTATAACTAGCACAACCCTCATCCTCCCTTATCTGCTTAGCGTATTCAATCCTTGGCCTCCCTCTTCCGTTTTTACCCCACACACTTCCCTCTACCGTTACCATTTTCCCTTGATGACCATTTTCATCTGTATAATTTTTTCTTAATCTGAAATTCAATCGCAACATCCATCGTCTGTTGACGAAAAGCAGTTCTTTGTTAATATAGTTGTCATAGCATCGTTATGTTAAGTATACGTTTTAATTCGGGAAAATTTAAAAGGCGATAAAGGCACTAACTGTTTTACGGTTTATAATAATAAGTAAAATTTCGGACCAATTTCAGACTTTATTTTTAACAATTTCCAAAGAGGAAAAAGAAACAAGGCTTCGGTACTTATTTTTATCTTCTTCAGGTTACTTTCCTAATTATCAATTCATCAAATGTCACATTTTAAATACAACAATATTTATGAACATAACTACAAATTTTACAATATTTTGTAAAGGTCTCCCCGAGGCTACACGACAATTTTACACTTTCTCAGATGTGGCTCAGTTGGTCTCGGAAATTTTACTTGTTATTACAAAAACAGCAGTTAAAATAAAATATTTCATGATTTATTTTAATTACTTGTCAAACGCCTTTGACAATTTGGTTACGGGCTGCATGAGGGTGATCATGGAACAGGTAACTCCCCTTTAATTTCATAGGAAGGGAATTTGATGTGGAAGGTAGAGCAAGGGTAGCCAAGGGTTGACTGTGTTATTGGTTATAATTTTGGGGATTGAAGCCTGCGGACCGTTTCATGACCTCCCTTACTTCCGGCATTCATCTTACACTAAAGCTGGCCAATGGAAAATTGCCCAGGTTATGATGAGAATAATGGATAATTTACTAATTGAAATATTGATATTAACAAACAAACGTCTACCGTCTACAGATTATGGATGTTATGATTTTTGCTTCAAGCTGGGAAATTTATGGGTGCAAAGTCCGAAATCTCGAGAATTGTATGTTTTATTTTGCTGTTTGAATTAAATAGTAAATTTTTGTAGAGTTAGTTAAGAATGAATTGCCGGCTTAAAGTTTGAAAATATCAACATTGTAATATTGATGTAAATTAGTTTAGGATAAAGTAAATTGTTTTCTTTTTGTATAAAAAATCATTTGAACTAAAATCATTAATATCCCCCATTTTAATTTCATAGTTAAACATATTAACAATTACTTGTCAGAGGTCATTACCACTTTTCCTGGTGATATCCTTTTATTAAAAAATTTTCGTTTTCACAGATTTGTGTTGATATTGTCAGTACTATGCAAACTAAGCCACAAGTTATGTAGTTTTCGTTTCTTCAATTGTATAAGATAAATTTATTTCTTTGCGTATCACAGCCTGACTGACACGAAAAGTATAGAGAAGTTCCGATTGGCGATTAGGGGGACGTTGATTAGTTGATTACTTGCGTGGAATAGGAGCGAGCGTCACCATTTATCGATAAGAATGATTGTAGTCAAATCATTCATGTATGAGGGTGTAAGGAAAACTTTGTGTTATTGGTTAGAATTGAGAGGATGAAGATGTGTTTACTGGCAGTCATCTTAGACCGAGTTTGTGATTTTGTCTATGATGAGAATAATGTATAATTTAATTCTTGAAGTTGTTCCTCGCCTTAAACAGAATCCAATCGCGTAAGATGAAGCAAGTTTTTTCCCCGAGGCTCAAAGTTTCGGGCAACAGAGACCTCTTGTGGCCTTCCCGCGACTGTACGCAGTCGTGGCAGACTGGTTGCCCGCGTGGCCGCTCGATGTCGCCACTGAACTGCCCCTGAGAAAGCCCAGAGATGGAATTGCGAGCGAGAGAAAGGAAATGAAGGTGGGAGGAGGTGGGTGAGAGGGAGGCTGGCTGCCTGGCTGGTCCTTCTCTCCCACACTGCCTACGAACAAACCCCCTCCTCCTCCTCCACCCCCGCCCCCTTATCACGAGCAACCCCCCGCTCGCCTTCCCTCTTGGCTTTCCTCAGGCCTCGGATCAATAGTCCAAAAAGACCCCGAACCCCTCCTCCTCACACACACACATGTTACCAACTCCTAAAATGAGGGCAGTTATTGAATTACAAGTTGGATGCTTGCAGCCTCCAGTCCGACCCTTATTGGAAGGGAATCTAATTTGGGTGCGCTCGCCGGGCGTCATTTGTTCGAATTAGGTTCGGGTGTGGGGTTGGTAGGGGGTGGCGGGGGTTCGGCGGGGCCGGGGGGGCGGCCCAACCATTATCAGGGCTCGTGAAGGAGGCTGCCGGGAAGTGTGCGTACAAGGGGGTGGAAGGGATGCAATTTGTGAAATATATGCGACACTTGTGTAGTCATTATCTTAACACAATGTGCAGAAATTTCGCTACACAATAGTGGGGGGTGGGTGGGGGGCTGAATTGGAGTATCTGCGAGGCGGTCCGTCGGTACACACCCTCACAGGTGGCAAGTAGCTACCGTAAGTGTCCCAAATAAACAGCAGCTGACAGTCAATTCGTTAATGGAAAACCACAATAGACGTGAATTGGAAATTTTAACAGGTTTTTCTGCACCTGTCAATACGATTCAAAAAAGAAAAGAAAAAACAAAATATTATTCCAATAAATTTTAATACTATACTTTATAATAAATAAATAAAATTACGGCCAAATACGTCAGAAAAAAAATTATTTTCGGCCGTAACAGTCATTGGAAGTTGTCGAAGACACCAAATTATTCACAATTTAATAGTTAGTCTATTCATTAAAAATATACCTGAAGAAGTTGACAAATATGGATGAACCGTATTTATAATGACTAAATGTAAATTAAAATTGTTTCCCCGATATATTTGGCCGTAATTTTATTGATTTATTTTACTTAGTGTCAGAAAAATATATTTTTGAATTATAGTTTGACTTATTCAGCATGCTGAGAAATTTAAAAACATACACCTTTTTCAAGGAATGTTGAGCTATCTCTTAAAATATTAAGCCTTCACCTTTTCAAAGGAGACAGATCCGTCCATTGTGAGTTATTGGAGTTTTTTCGGGTATTCCATTGTCTGAGTAAAAAGATGGATAAGAAGCGAATCAGAGAGAAGGATATCAGAGAAGAAAAACCAAAACAAACAAGTTAGGTTTTTTTCGAGAGATAGAGAGAGAGAGACGAAGGATAGCAGAGAAACAATAAGAGAGAAGGATAACAGAAAGGAAAACCTGTTAAAATAACGCAGTAGTAGGAAAGAAGAGTAAGGAAAAGAGATTACAGAAATTACTTCAGAAAAAGCAGAGTAAGAAAAAATTTAAAGAAATTACTCCGACGTTTCGAACAGTAAGGAAACTCTGTTCGTCATCAGGGAGATGGGATGAGATGTTTAATACGAGAGTTCGTACAAGCATGAGAACGTAAACTTAATCAATTCGGTCTAGTCACAAAAAGGCGATTTCAAGACATCGATCCTGTACTTTTGAAAAGTAATGAAGGAGCAACCATCTTAGAGAAAAAAAATATCTCTACCCGTACAGGAAATTTAACTATTTTAGCAATATGGCAAAAAGTATCAAGGTGTTTTAAGGTAAGTGCAGGTGAAGTATAATTAATTTCATACTCAACCTTAATTTTTTTAAAAAAACATGCTTAATCGTCTTTGAGTCGATATTTCGCTTTAAAAGTCTCATGAAAAAATTGACTGAATTCCAAAGTTTTAACTTAGGTTATTAATTTTGTGTGTAATGAGGTCCCAAAGATGAGTAGAAACACTATTCTGTTTCGTATCACCATGAGGTGTAATTTATTGTTCAGGTCTCATTAAATTCAAATTATTATGCCTTGGTTTGCACATTTATTTATGTTATTTTAGCTTAGGTAAATATTATATTTAAATGTTTACTACAAACTCCTATAAAGAAGTGTAATTTCAGAAATGTTTTCTTGGATATTTTTATCATTTAGCACAAGAAGTATTAACGCTTCTGAGGGAATTAATTTTTTTTCGCGATGGGAGAGGAATGGGGGAAAACAAGAAAGAAATTGAAAATTGTCTAGAACGGGCACGACGTCGAAATAAAAGTCAGTGTTTAGTGGGAGGTAAACTCGTAAATGCAGCTTGCGAGGGATCGAAAGGGGGGGGGGGAAGGAGAGTAGAAGGGGTCGCACAGAAATAAGTTTAATTTCTAACCTACGGTGGCAGAAGGGTCGGTTGCCGGCGCGATGGGGAAAACGAAAAGGGTTAAAGCAATACCACTCGCGTAATTCCGCGAACGAATCCTTCTCCCTTCACCCCCCAATCCTCAGACCTCTGTCAGCATATTTCACCTTTTTCTATCCTTTTCTACCTTGTTTCTCACCCCTTTAACTTGCCTTTGGTCCCACTCCACTCCCTCCAACCTTACGCACTTTTCTCCTCCTGTTCTCCATCATTGGCAGCAAAATGGCTAGCTTCAGGGTTTCTTCCTCTCTCACTTCTTTTTTTTTCGGCCACCGTGAATTATAAATGATGATAAAGTTAATGGAGAGAGTGCGGCACGTATTAGACGTCTGAGGGCGAATGGAGATCGGCTGAGGGGTAAAAAAGGAGAAAGACGCGGAGGAGAGAGTACAGAGGGAGGGAGGAGAAGGAAAAAAGCGATATTACGCAAACGGAACGCAGCTGCCGAAGAGAAGCCCTTTAAGGGTCGGACGATTCCCCCTGGTACTGGGCAACAGATACGTCTTACACAACATGTGATCGCCCTGAGGGACTCTGTTGGACACGCACTTTCTCCCTTCCACCCTACGACGAGACGCGGAGACGACAAGAACTAACGAAACAGAAAAATGACCACTAATGGGAGACAAGACGACCGGAGGTCATTTATTATTAGCTCGCTGAATAATCTCAATTACCTGCTGGATACAGTTTTTACGAGACGACAGGAAACTTTTACTAAGAATTTTAATTAAATTCAAGACCTGAATCAGACTTCATTTTAAACTCAATAAAAATAAGCAACGTTTCAGTACGTATTTATACCATCTTCATTTGTGGAAGAGCCTCGGGAGAACTTTAAAAACTTTATATAAAAATTTTATATAATAATTCTCAACTTGTAGTGACAGGATCAGAGCCTGAAGAAGGTAGAAATATTTACCGTAGCGTAGCTCTTTTGATCGGATTAAAAATAAAGGCTGGATAAGGTCAGGAGTTTTATATAATTAATAGCTGGGGACCCGGCGTTGCCCAGGTATTTATATATTTCATTCCGGGACTTTCTTTAATTCTTGTCCAACACATGATTAAACCGGCATCGAAATTTTCAAATGTACTCCCAATATTTAAAAAATACTCTGTGCTATAATTATTTTCAGTATTCTAACAAAATAAAAATCGTCCCCCACTTAAGGGATGAATTTTTACTTAAATCACATATTAAAGGTCATAACGTAACACCGTTTTCTAAACCAAACTCGATAGTTTCTTTCTTATTTTCACATGACTCATACACACCCCCAACCCCTCACATGCTCGAAGGGGTTGAAATTATACTCAAATAATTTTCGGGGAAATCATATAAATGTTATTGACATCCAAAACATTATTCGACAAATTTATTACATGGAAAAATTCCGTTAATCCCCAGGGGTGGTAGCCGTGTCTCCAAAGTGTTTGGTTTTGGGTCGCGAGGAATATGGAAACAAAAAATTTATCAATATTGTTTAGTCCTTTAAATGTATAACGAAGAAGTGTGTTTTCGCCCCGTTCCATTCCCCTGTTAGTGGCTGAACTGTAATTTAATTCACATTGTAAATGTCAAATTCAAACTCAAAGTAGTAATAGCACCGATTTCTATATCCAAACCTTTCTGTTTTATTTTTATTTTCATACAAGGGCCCCCTACACCACCACCCCTATGAATACTCCTCTTTGACTATGAATTGGGTTCATATTATTCGAAAAAAAAATTAAACAATAACGCTGTCTAATCAATTTCCCCAGAACAATATATTTTTAAAGGAAATAACAGCAGTTTATTGATTTTTAAAAATTACCACTCCTGCATCCCCGCTCCAAGTGGGTTGCCATGTATTACCCAATTGTGTTGAGTTCGGTTCGCAAAGAGCACCGGTTCAAAATTTGGTCGACAATTTTTCCATCCGTTAAAATAGTATCCGAAAGTCTGTTTTACCCCCTTCCAACTCCTCTTAGGGACTGAACTGTAACGTTAACTTAATTTTTTATGTCAGAATTAAACACAGTGACTCAGATTACACCGGTTTAGAACCCAATGGCGATTGTAGCTATGTTACACCCATCCACCACCACCACCCCTAAGAATATTCTCCTTCGATTATAGATGGGGTAGAAATTATACACTAAAAGTATCGGATCAAATTAATTGATCCAAGAACGTATTTATTTGATATATTAGCCGTTTTTGCTTATTTAAAATTTTACGCCCCCTCCCCCTAGGAATGATAGCCAAACGCACCCCAAAAGTGTTTATTTTTCGAGTCGCAAAGAACATGTGTTTCGTCGTGATTGGTCGACTCGTTTAGATTTGTATGCGGAACATACAGACAGGTACATACGCACATACGAGTAATTTTACAATAGAGATTTATATAAATCAGACGTAAAATCGAACCCATCATAAATTTTAAATGGCGTTTTTGACGTTTTTTATTCCATCCCCATTGTCATTTTAATAAGGAAAAACATTAATTATTTTGAATATTTAATTTTGAAAATCTGAAGCTATCATCAATATTTCCAAAATTATTTATTCAGTAAGAGGAATTTTATACATTTGTTAAAATCACAATTGCAATTCCACTAGAATCCTGTATTTATAAATAATTGGAGCTTTTAATTCTCAATTATTAATTTGACCCTGGTAAAACTTAAACTATACAGACTTAAATTTCATTTATTTGATGTTTCTGAATATTCGTCAAATTTTGAGCACTGTGGAATAAAATAATTCTTATGATCACACTTGAGGACAAAAGCAAATTCTTAGTGCATTATTCCATCTATAGACACTTTAAGACAGAAAGAATGGCCAAAATTCAGAAACTCAACGATTCCCGGACGTTACAGGAAATTTTGTAAAAATTTAATGAAAGAACTGAGGAGGTCCCTAAAGTTGCGGGACGAAACGTATTGAAATTAAATCATTTCATTTCTGTGTTAATTTTTGTTTTAATGGTAATAATTTAGTAGAAGGATACAAACAATTTAGTCGAGATTATTTTCAAAATACTACTCATACGATCGTTTGACTGGTTTATCTAACAAATTATTAACCAATTCTTTTTAATGGTAAAAGAGGTGGTTTTACTTGCAATTAAGGACTCATCTAGATTAAGTGAATTTTTTAATCAATAGACAGTTTTTAAAAACTGTGACTAAGAGAAACATAAAATTAAAAGTTTCCAAAAGCAAATGTCGATTTATTATGAAAATTATTAAAACTATTCAGCAGGTTGTAGAAGCAAATTTTGTGGATGATGCAAAATCTGAAATTATTTCCTATGTCTGTTCGTCATATTTATTAATAATAATTTTGATCCTCATGGGATATATTCCGATCTCTTGAGTACTACTGTGCCGCTTAATACATTTTCTTTACAGTGTTCCTCCCCTTTCTGTAGTGGCCTCTGATCACACACTGTTGTTGCAAAGTTCACTTGATCTGTGATTCTTTTTGATTTTCCTCTTGCTGATATTATTTAAAGCATGCCTTTATCTCATTCACTTTTTAACAGCCAGGAAAGGGAAAGATTACCCATTTAGAATCCATTAAGGGTTGGAACACTACTTACTTTTACCCTCTCTCTCTCTTTCTCTCCCTCACACCCATCTGTTGTTAAGTGCAATGTGTTACTTACGGGCCATTAAGATATAAAGAAACTCTTGGTTTTTACTGTTCTCTGATGCAAATTTAAGTTCGGGCTGCTATGAAAGTGTTAAGTGAAGATAGGGATGAGGGTTGTCGGAAAACCTTCCCCCCTCCCCCTCCCACCATCCTTCCTTTTTCCAGTGTGAATCAAAGTGTGCGTCTACCGATAACACCTTCATTTGGTTTTCTGGCCCGTTTCTTTAGTCCCAGCTTCTAGTGATTCACATCTGGTCGTCCGCCTCGCATTGCAATGAGCTTTCCCTTGTAAAGATCTCACAAACTGGCTGGGGAAAGGGAGAGAGAGAGAGAGAGAGGTGTCGAGCACGGGCCAGTTACTTCCCTCTCGCCAAGAAAAGGGGGTGAATTTTAATGTCGACTGCGTTTCAGCTAAAAGAATTGCTCGGTTAATTTTTAAAACAACATCAGTAACACAATACGTACAAACATCAGCAAAAATTTGGTGAAAGTAATAAATTTACGACATTAATAAAAAATAGTATTCATATTTAAGTGCCTTAAGGTGGAAACAACCGAATAATTTGCTTTTTAAGTCAACGTTACCGTTTTAAATAATTGATACAAAAATTTAAAGGGATTAAACTGTGTCTTTTAAACGCACAAATAAAATAATTAACCATTACACCGGTTGAGTGGCTATGGCAACGTTAGAAAACTATTTACCTTCCAAAACGTACTTTCAACTATTTCTTCTACTTCAACATCTACAAAATCTTTAATGTATTCCTTTTAAAGTCCCATATCTGCCCTCCCTTCAAAATATCTCACCACTTAGATAACATTTTTATCATCCAAACATGCAACTTATTAAAATTGCAATAAAATAATTAATGACCTTTTACAGACTTTATTCTTTAAATTTAATTATTAACATCGTTCCGTCATATTTTTATACCTTCTTCAGGGTTTCTAACGGTAGTTAAAATATTTACAGCAAATTAAACCAAGGAAGGTGAAATTCCCTCGGACCCATGTCACTATTGTTGGACTTCATATATGATTCTTTTGTCATGTTTTGATACTGTTGTGGTAAGTTTGATTTATTTTCCGTATTAACTTTCAAAACTTTTCTTACCTCCGTCTTCCTTGGTTTAATTTGCCGTAAATATTTATTTCCACCATAGGAAAAATACTTTAACAAGGCCGAAACGTTGTTACTAATTTAAAGAATACAGTCTCTAAAAGGCCATTAATTGTTTTATTACGTATAACAGAGGTTAAATTTAAACTTATTAAAATTTCATTAGTTGGTAACATCTCAGGAAGCACTAAAAATGTTTGTCTTGAAAAATACTTTTTTAGGACCGAATTTATCTTTATGCCCGATTTTTAGAAAGTTATATTTAATAGAGAAATAAGTAAAAATACAGTCAAATATTTCAGAAAACAAATTTAATTAGCATAAATACAACGTTTCATCCAACTTCGTGGACTTCTTCAGTTAACTAGACCAAAAAGTTATTAATTTACGCTCACAAATGTTTTAAATGTTAAAAAGAGATAGATGAAAATTCTCAGGCGTTTTTAAATATCTTCTATAAATATTTCCTATCTAATATATTCTAATTCAAAGATCCCCAAGTTTCTTTCGTTTCTTCTTTCTCTGTTCTCAATGTATCGCCTCATTTTATATTGTAAAATTTGATTCTATTTCAGAATTTGTAACTTCAGCAAATATTTAGTTTAAATGAATTATAACATACTGTTTCTCATTTTTTAAATTTTAATTAAATAATGAACTATAGTACGTTTCGTCTCTCATATAAAACCTCTTCAGGTATAAAAATTTAGCTGTTGACGGACCTCGACCGTCTGACTTATTCGGCCGCTAAATTTTTAAGAAATGAAAACAGACAAAGAGGCTGTTATAACTAATTTAATGTTTATTTAAATGTCAGTTAAACTAACTGAATATTTATTTTATTTTCAATGTTGTCTGAGGTAAAATAAAAATTAGATATACTCTATATAATTTTTTATTAAAAGCTTCTTCATTTTTCTACTGCGTTATATTTTAACAGCAGTTAATATTAGACGCTCATCACAAAGTTTTGTTAAATATTTGTAATTACACAAAAATATTTTACAAAAACTAATTATTTGAAAATAAGTTCAATAGAAAATTTTATAATAGCTTTTTATATGTTAAAATTTGACTTTCCTGTAGTAGGTTGTAATAATCTTGAATTAGTTTTTCTATTTTATTTCCATAATGGTAGGAAATTTTACGTTTACAGTTCACTGTAATTCACCTGTACTTGACCTTTTTTATATTACATATAAATCAACATATGTAATAATTAATAATAAAATATAGTTTTAATGTGAAGATAATTTTCGAACCGATAAACAAATCCAAAGAGGAAATTTAAAAACGCCGGATGTTTCGCCACCACTTAGGGTGTTTATTTCTAAAAAGAAACAGGTAAATGTAGAAAACAACAAAATTAAGATAAGGAATAAAAAATAAATAAATAATACGGCCTAATAACTCAGAAAAAAAATTTAACTAGTATTTAATTAATATAAATAAAATGTTACAAGTACTTTGTGGACTTCTTCAGGTAACATTTCACTAATGTAACATGGTAATATATAATAACTTACCCTTAATACAGGAACACGGAGTAGAAATTTAAGTAAAGGTCTAAAAAACACTGGTAAATATATAAAACAACAAAATTAGTATAAGGAATAATAAATAAATCAAAAATGGATCTAATAAGTCAAAAAATAAATTTAATTAGATTTTAATTAATATAGATAGAATGTTTCATGTAACATTTTGGACATCTTCAGGTAATATTTCACCAATGTATCATAGTAATATGTAATAATCTACCTTTGATATCAATTTTTTCAACTAAAACTTCGAACTTCATGTCGACAATATTTTTTTTACTTTTTTGAAAATCAGGCCTACACTTACTATTGTAAAATAATTTATATGTATTCAAAATTAATGTTGATTTTATGATATTAACCTGAAGAAGTCCACAAAGTTGGATAAAACGTTGATTTATATTAATTAAATACGACTTAAATATTATTTTCTGTCTTATTTGACCGTATTTCTACGTATTTATTATTAAACTTAATGTCAGAAAAATGAGGTTAGAATAAGGAATCGTCTAATGTATTACTTTTAATTTTATGTTCACAACAATTTTTGTCTTTCTGATGACATCCCCCCGTGACGTCCCCGCGCCGTAGATCCGAATGGGGGGCTATTTTACCTCCGACATATTTTCCCCGAGAGGCTGCCATCATCTTGTTATGCATTGAGCGTTGCATGTACGCAAGAATTTAAAGACTGCATTTTCCCCTTTCCTTATTCTGTCTAATTCTCAAAGAATACGTTTCAGATATTTAACTTACACAGTAACGAAGTTTCCCTGTCTACAATAGTAGTGTATTGAAAATAAAAGTTGTGCATAAATTTAATGAAATGGATGGTAATAGTATTGTGTTGACTGAATTTTTTATCTGATCATCCTGTCAGGTATAGTTTTCAATTTATCTGATAAATTAATCAGTTTGTCTATCCACTTTTATTACTTTTTTTTAAAGAAGCCAATACTTTTTGGCTTTTTTATTGACGCAATTCAGTAGACAAATTCCCTCTGGATGCATACGCATATCCATTTT
The DNA here is from genome assembly GCA_034510155.1 of Eucriotettix oculatus. Lineage (NCBI taxonomy): Eukaryota > Metazoa > Arthropoda > Insecta > Orthoptera > Tetrigidae > Eucriotettix > Eucriotettix oculatus. Next base: position 23,287,747 of record CM067379.1, read on the forward strand.
TGAGAATGTTTACCCTTAGGACCTCACACCGGTGATTTGCCCTCTCATTTTTCCTCTCAGGTCTGTAATAAATAGCTCGCTTCCTCGGGTCCATCCTGTTTCCGAACACTCCGTCCTGCTGTTGGCTGAGAACTTCATTTTCTTAGCAGAGAGACAGAGAGAGAGAGAAAGAGGCAAAAGGAGAAAGGAAAAGATGCATTAGTTTTCTCCCCGAGTTCAATTTTTTATTCCGAGCTGTATCCGTTTCTCGAGATCCAAGACAAGGGAGGGATGGGACGGGGTGGTGGAAGGGGAGTTCGGAATGAAAGAAGCTGTTTTTAAAATCTGAGAAGGGTGGAAGATGCACAAGGTAGATTTAACAATAAAAGAAGCTATGAAAGACGAGCGGGGGCGGTGAATGGAGTTGATTTAGGACATTGGCTCCCAACACTGTGGTGTGACGTTAAGAGAAAGGAAAAAAGAATTATGTGCGAGGCATTGCTCGGTTCACCCGAGAAATTAAAGTTCTCATGGATAATCCTATTCAAAACCATTGATATGTTTCATAATTTTTAATTACTATTTCACAATCTATTGATATTCTCTACTCCAGTAATATTTATTAAACCAAAGTTTTATTTCATTTCATGACTCTTTCCAATAATTAAATAAATTTATCAACAATTAACAAAAAAGGATCATTTCCTAATTCAAAATTAATATTTTTCAAATTTATTTTTCCAAACACAACAACGTTTCTGTAAATATTAGCACACTTTTCAGGATCCGTCCTACAGAAGGTTTGTCTTAAAGCTGTAAAGGTTTGTCTCGTTCCGTCTCCATGGTTACGGGACGTCAAATTTATTGACGAGTTCATTTTACTTATTATGCACATCACGATTTGGACAAGCTTAAAAATGAGAAAATTAATCATTTATGAAGCCAGGTGGGGAAAAGAATTAAAATTACAGGTTTATAAAATGATGTTACTGGTACATAACAGAAATTATTTGCCTCAAGTGACGTAAGAAAAAAATATCATATTTTTTCAAATAAAAAGAAAATTATAAAAAAAATTATCTATAGGGAAAAGAACGTAATTTATCTGTCCGGAAGTGCTGTAAGACACAAATTATAAATAACAAACAATAAAATATTTAAAATCAAATAAAAATCAGTAAAAACAATTCCAAGGCTGTAATTGTTAACTTCAATATTCAAAAATAAATAAAAATTAATAATTAATGTATTATAATTTTATATATTTCCTTAGTAATTTTGAAGTTCCGGCACGGTAGGAAACTAACAGTTAATTTTTTTAATATCAACACAAACAATAAACACTTATTAACGTCTGTAAGGTTAGATTAATGTTTAAATGAGGCTAAAAACAAATAAGGCAATTTAATATCTCACAGTCAACTAGAATTTAGTACAACTTGATGTTTCGGTCCTGATCTGGACCTTCTTCAGTTTGAAGGAAGGTTAAAAATATACAAAATTATTACATTACAATGGTGTGAAAGTATAGCCGAAGAATAAAACAATTAAAGAACCAAAGAATATTAAAATTTAACAAAGATGAATGGGAAATAGTGGAATAACAAGGGTGTTAGATTGGGAAGGGATATTTTGATGGAAGTTAATGAATTCTGATACTTGGGCAGTAGGAGTAGGAGTAGGATAGTACAGTCAAGAAAGAGGAATTTACTTACAGCTAGTATAAGTATGGAAGTTAATGCTCGTGGCGTAATATGGGTGCGAAACGCATAGGAACCTTTGAAATATGCTGCTGCAGAAGAATGCTGAAAACTGTTAGGTGGATAAAATCACTAAACATGAAGTTCTAAGTAGAATAAGAGGAGTGAGTACGCTACGGAAGACTTTGACCAAGAGAACGGATGGATTAATTGGTTTTTTAATAAAAATTTTCTGTGACTACTATTTGTAAAACCGTTTTATATGACAGTTTAATTTGTATTACCTGGATGTTCTTTCCACTTTTTTACTGTACGCCAGGCTATATCGGATATATTTTAAATCTGGTCGCTGAAATAAAAGTATTACGAAGGATAATATCCTAGGAGGTAAACTGACATGAAATATTAAAAATCTAATACATTATTCTAATAAAACTGTCACTGATTGAGGCATTTAATTTTGCAGTAGACATATAATTGACTGCTTTCAACCTTGACCCTGGCTGTATTTTGCAGACCTCTTCCAATATTTTACCAGGAGCGTTTCATAACGGCTTATCTTTAAGAAAACTCCTTAACTAACTTACGTAACGGTATTAGCAACCTTGTTAGCGAACTTTACGTGGTAATTGTTTCAGGAAAACCAATATTGAAAGTTAACAAAAGTTTTGCCTCCCCGCTTTATACCTTTACTGTCGTAGCTTCACTGTGATTAATAGTTATATGAACACGCTTAAGTGCGCCAGTGAATTATCAATTATAACGTGAAAACCTCTTGTACCTTATCATGGGAAGAGAGGGATTCCTTTTTTTTGCGTCAGCGTCATTAAATTTGCAAATAGCGTTCACTGGGCTTCTATGAAGAGATAAAAATACTAACTCTAAATTAATTTAAACGATAGTGCAGTTAGAGAAAAAAATAGTTAAATGTGCGTCGGTATAGTTTAATTTAATTTATTTTTACCTGTGTTGTAAACTGTTGAATTAAACATTATTATTGTTGTTAACTAGTTGGGGACCCGGCGTTGCCCAATTATTTAATTATATTATCCCAATACATTTTTAATTCTTGGTCAAAACATAACTAAACCGACATCGTAAACGTCACAATATGAACCTTAAATATACTCCCAGTATCTCTAGAGAGAGTCCAAAATATCCCCAGGGTACAAAAATCAGGAATAATCATATTTTCAGTGTTATAACAGAATAAAAATTTTCCCCCACTTAATGGTTAAATTTTTACTTAAATCGCATAATAAAGGTCATGATGTAACACGGCGACTCGCATTACACCAAGCTCAATAGTTTCCTTGTTGTTGTTGGGGTTTTCTTTTCTCAAACTGGTCTTTAGCAACCCTCCATGATAACCTATTTTTCGCAAGCCTTTTCCTTTTTTTAACTAGCACAACCCACATCTTTCCTAATCTGCTTAGCGTATTCTTTCCTTGGTCTCCTTCTTCTGTTTATAGCCCACACACTTCCCTCTAATGTTCATTTTACAAGATTTTCGTGTCTTAAAACGTGGTCTATTAATCTATCCCTTCTCTTGGTCAACGTCTTCCATATTGTTCACTTTTCCCCTATTCTGTTTAGAACTCCCCCGTTACTTACTCTATCCACCCATCTGATTTTCAGCATTCGCCTATAGCACCGCATTTCAAAGCCTTCTATTCTTTTCCTATCCGGAGTTCCTATCCTCCACGTTTCGCACCCATATAACGCCACGGCCCGTACGAACATAATTAGCAACTATTTCCTAATTTTTTACGCTTATATTACCCGTAAGTAAAATTGCTTCTTTTTCGCGAAAGCCTATCTTGCCTGTGCTATCCTACTCTTTATGTCTACTATACTTCTACCATCCCTAGTTATTACGCTTGCAAAGTATATCAGAATTCCTTAATTTCCGTCAAAATATCCCTTTCCAATCTGTCACCCTTTGTTATTCCACTGTTTTCCAAAATATAGTGTATCAAATATATATATTGCTTGAAAATCTGATAAAAGTCAGTAATTTTAAAGAAATCAATCTATTTCTTCTATGTATATATATATATATATATATATATGTATATATAAATTTATACATAACCGACTCCGGACCTCATGTCCATAATCATCCGTAATCAACTTGGGTTCGTTGCCACTTTAAAGTTTCATATTCCATAATGGTGTATAGTTGTTAACATATAAAAAATGTGAGCATGTGAATTACTAATATTTAGTATGTAGTATGTTTTAAGGTTTGATTATAAAAAATTAATGTTTGTGTTGCTTATAAAGTTTTAAACTTTAATAAAATTACTATGTATGTGTTTGTGTGTGATCACAGATGTTATTTATATTGCACGTGGTGTGAAAGAAGAAACTATTCCTTTCGTATGTTTTGTCTGTGAGTCACGTGTCACGTTGAAGCAAGCTACCATTTTCCCTGGTTCCGCGCAAGGACGGAAATCCTTTCGTCGCCGTTCGTTGTTTTCTAATAACGCGGAGGACGCACACAGCCAGCCTCGCGAAATGAAATTATCCCCACAAGACGCTCCTTTCTACGTACGTGTTCGTCGACGAATTCGAACGACGACGACGACGACGTCGACGCCACATTTCATTTGTTTCTGGGAAACCCCCGCAGTGGTGTACCGTGGAATGGCGGCTCCAACCCCCTTCTATTACATTTCCTGGCCGCCCCCCTCGCCCCCGTCTTTAACATAAAGAAACACAAAAAGGACGACTTTTTGATGTTCTTTGTTCCACGGCATAGTTTCCGTTGTCTTTTCGTTCTCGTTTTTGCTGTTGTTGTTCTTTGTCTTTCATCGTGTGCGAGCTCCCCGGTTTTTTTTCTTCTCTTTCTCTGGTACACAAAATAGAGAAGCGAAGTTTAATCATTGTATGTGCGTGTGTATATATGTGTGTGTGTGCAAAGAGAGAGAGGGGGAAGATGCGTTTTCGCCAAGGCATGTCGCTTTGCATGTAGCCGCCCCCGTTGAGGTGGTTTGGCGGAGGAAAGAAGGGTGGTGGGGGCGGGGGAGAAGAGACGTAGTGAGGCTAGTTGGAAAAGCAAGAACAATGAGCGGGCAAAGAATGGCAGCAGAAGCTTTCATCACAGACACACAATGAAACATGCAACGAAAAAGGGGCGACGAGGGACGGGAACGGGGATGTGGAGGGAGGCAAAGGGAAAAAGTGAGCCTCCTTGTGAATCGTTTGTCAACTGTCGGGTGAGCGACGGCCGCCCCCGCGTCGTAGACCGCAGATTTCAATCTGTTGCAGTCAAACGTTCCACGAACTCTCATCCTCGGACCGGAGAAATTACAGTTTCTGTACAGAGGTGGCGGGGAGCGAAGAAGGGAGGGGGGAAGACTCTTGGATTAATATGAATTACGCCATCATTGACGCCTTAGAGGAAATTGTATCATTATAAAAATTAATTGCGTACGACGGGCAATTTCCCGTACTAAGAACCAGTTTAATATGGAGAAATTTCAATCGAGCTATTTTTATAAAAAAAATTGGGATTATTTCTCCTCTAATAATGTAACGATAAAACACAATTACTTGTCGAATTTGGTGGTAGTGAATCGAAGGCAAGCTGCATGAGGGAACCTAAGGTTACAGAAAGGGATAACAAAAGTCGGACACGAAGGCGCGACTGGGGTTTTACCCAAGTATCGTCAGGTTTGGAGGAATCTGATGGTGAGCTAGGTTGGTGTTTTCCCCCAATAAAAACGTGGGTAAAGAGGAGCAAACGGCTCCTCTCAGAGAAGACAGATAACATTTTTTATTGGACGATATCGATCCCCGCCACCGACGGAATATGAGATAAGAGAGTGGGGGAAAATTATTTAAAACCCAAGAAAAATGGATTTTAGGACATTAAGGAGGTTAATATTGGGCATTAAGGAGTATAGTTTGAGATGAAGGACGTCGAGTTTATGATTGGGACATTATGATTGAGAGATTAAGCAGATTATGTTAGGAGATGAAGGCTGAATTTTGAGAGGCAGCGATACGAAAATTGGATATGGTCCTAGCCGTGGGCATTTAAAGAACTGGAGGAAGGCGTGATCCAGTCCGGATTTCCAAAGGACTCATCTTTGAACATCGCGGAAGTACAGATGGGTCCAGCGACAAGTTTCAGGCAAGCTGAGACGACGTAGTAAATACCACTGTTTGTAACCTTTTTCCAATTTCCTAATACTGCCAACTGCGAGTAGGATTTTTGGTAGTGGTTCTTGGTTATGGGAAGGCCCATTTAAATGACTCTTAGTGCAGAACTCATGTATTCAGTTTATATGATATTTTAATGAATGTGTATAAATTTAGTAAATTTTTAAAATGCTTGCTTATAACTTCAAAGTGAGAAAAATGTAGTATATTTTAAATAGATAAATATAGAGTAAATGGTGTTTTCACATTCAAATAATCATTCATCATTTTTAAAATAATATTCCATCTTTATTCATTAAAATATGGCTGTTTACTATTCTAGTAATAAATAGATATCTATCAACAAATAATGACACTTTCTACAATTTTCATCATTATATGTATGTTTAAAATCAAGAGCTCTTATATTTAAATTAGTCTCCATTTATTGAAATTAATAAGGTTTTCTTTAATACTCTTACATTTTTTAAATAAGGTTATACAAATTAATCAAGAAGTTGTCATATTCATCTTCAAATTATTTACGTTAATTTATCTACGTAGAGTCATGTTTCTCGACTGGTTTTCACATAAAACGGGTCAAACTTTTAGAAAACTAATCTCACAGGACATCATCTTTATTGACCATTTAAGTGTTATTGTTCTCCATCAATTTTGATCATCAAAAAGGTAATGCATTGTTTTTTTTACCTACACGCCAAAAAATTGAAATATTAGAACACCTAAAACCTCCTCGAATAATCTATAATTTTAAATAAGAAAATGTAAAGATATTAATATAAAATTTGTATTTATTTTAATAAATTGAGAGTTTTTAATTTTTATAGCCGCGCCGACTACTAATCATCATTAGCCGCTGTGTGTAATTAGTAAATATTATATTTCTGTGAACCGTAGGAGATGCAGAAAGGAGACGAGTAGAAGCTTTTCAAATGTGGTGCTTTAGGAGAACGCTGAAAGTCATATTGGTGGGTAGAAGTCTAAGCAGAACAAGAAAAGAGAGAACAGTATGGAGAATTTTGATCAAGACAAGGGATGGATTAATAGGCCACGTTTTGAGATATAAGATTGATGTAATATTAGCATTAGAGGGAAGTTGTGTGGGGTAAGAACAGAAGAGGGAGGCCAAGGATGTAATACGCTAATAGGTCAGAGAGGATGTGGGATGTGGAACGTAAATCTTTTACCAATCTAGTTTATGATTATTTAAATAAATATGTTGGGACACATCTGAATTATTATGAACGCAAATTTAGAAGAATCGGTTGTTAAAAATTCGTTTCTATAGCAGTCTTGTAAATAATATTTCTGCTGATAAATAAAGGAGCGTGCATCCGTTATCCTAATTAACGATTGTTTTGTCTACCCGAGGACGAAGGTAGGAAGGGAGTTAACTGTTGATTTGCAGCTCTCGGCCCTGGGCCCTTTAATGGTCCACCGCGGCACACCTATAACTCCTCATTCAGCCCTTAACCTGATTAACGCCGGTTCGGTCCCAAGACGCGCAAACGAGCTCATTCCTTATTTCGTAGGCAACAAGACGATGACGACGTCGACGTCGACGGCGGCGCCTGCCTACACCGACGCCGCGGACGTGCGCTAGCGACACTAATTTGAAGAAGTGGCCTCTTGGGGACCTACTTAAATTAATTTCCATCCTTGCCATGGCGCAATGTTGATATTTTTCGCAGTATTTTTTTTTGTCTCTCTCTCTCTCTCGCTCTTTCTCTTAACCCTCCTCGCCGCTGCAGATATATCCCAAGGGACGGTAATTAAGGGATTAGTTTTCCTGCAAAACTCTCCTAAGTTTCAAGGTTTTTTTTCACCCTCCCTCCTCCTATCTCTCTCTCACACACAGTGGAGCACAGTAGCAACGCTGAAACATAATTAACCGTAGTGGTTCGCCTTATTTTTTTTGCCTCGTTAGTGATATGAGGCTGTCGAGACTCATTGTCGTCAGGGGTTGGTTAGGGAGAGAGGGTGTAGTTATTACAAGATAGTGGGGGGACGATCTTAAGACTGATGACCATCGTCTACTAAAGTGGTCCTTGGTAGGATAAATCTCGCCAGTGGCAGAATGAAATGTTTCCTTCAACGACTCTCAGAAAGCTATTAGAAAATGGAGACAGAAATTGCATTCCATTACCATCAGTAATATATATATATATATATATATTCTAAAAAAATATTTTTCTTACGTATTACATTTTTTAACCGTCCATATTTACTTCCTACAGCTGAATTGCCATCCTCTGGTCTTATTTCTCCATTACAACCGTTAAATATACTGTCTTATTCATCCCTACTGGTTATATTGGATATATTAACCTACTTAAATACTCTCACTTCAAGGAATTGTTGTTGTTGTGGTATTCAGTCCTAAGACTGTTCTGATGCAAACCTCCATGCTAACCTATCATGCGCAATCCTTTTCATTTCTTCATAACTAGCACAACACACATCCTCACTAACGTCTTAGCGTATTCCATCCTTGGCCTCTCTCTTCTGTTCGTACCTCACACACTTCCCTCTAATGCTAATTTTACAAGACCCTCAAGTCTCAAAGCGTGGCCTTTTAATATCTCCCTTCTCCTGGTCAACGTCCTCCATATTGTTCGCTCTTACCGTATACTGCTTAGATCTTCCTGGTTATTTATTCTATCCACCCATCTGATTTTAAGCATTCTCCTGTAGCACCACATTTCTAAGGCTTCTATTCCTTTCCCTTCCACAACTCATATCGTCCACGTTTCGCACCCTTATAACGAAACGCTCCATACGAACATTTTTAGCAACGATTCACTAATATTCACACATATTAACCGTAAATTCTTCTTTTTCGTGAAAGCCTTCCTTACCTGTGCTATCCTATTCTTAAAGTCTACTATCCATAGTTATTACGCTTCCCAAATAGCAGAAATCCTTAACTTCCGTCAAAATATGCAAGTTTTTTAATTTCTTTAAAATGTTTAAAATTTTTATCTTATGAAATTATTATTCAGACAAATTTAATTTATATAACCATTTACAATTCTCCATTTGTAATGTGATAGTTTCAGTTATATTACGAACTTAGAAAGCTTTTAAATAGTTTCCTTCAAACATTATGAAGGAATCCTTGAATAAATATTAATTTTATAATGCAAAATGGCATATATTTCAGAATAATTGCTAAAATTGTTGTTATCGGTTCAATAAGTGACGTTTCGTCTCTTAATTTGCGACATGCATACCAAAATTAATTCTACTTCAATTTCTTGTTTCCCTAAAACATTAGATTATGACCCAAACTAAAGGACGAAATGTTTGGGTTATAACCTACGTCAATAAATTTATTAGTTATTCTGCCTTATTTATCTTTTATTTCTTTCAAAAGAGCCTGTTAACATAAATAACATTAATTTTATTTATAATTAAAGTATTTATATAATCTTATCTAATATATAAATAAAAAGAAAATAATGGCGTGAAGTCTGAAATTTTGGGTCCCGGGTGTTGCAGAAGGAACGTGAAATTTTTGTTATATTTTAATTAAAGGACCGAGGACGTCCTGGAAAACTGTAACGAAACGTTTTATATTAAATTATTCCATTTCTGACTTCTAGCTATTCTCTGTGTTTTTTAATTATTAATTTTTTTATTTGACTCTGTTGGGTTGCTTAATTAATACCTGAATATTGGTGTTCCAGTGTTAACTCAGTCAATTCTCGGGGGAATACACCTAAGGATTAGTGAAATAAAGAGGAACGAAATGAAATTTTTTATATTCATGTATGACTAAAGTTAGTGTCGTCGTCGAAATAGTTTGAAGTAATAGTTTGAATTCCTATCAGTTGTCAAAGTCGATCTATATGAAAGACAAAAAAATCCCTGACTTTTTATAGTTTCTTCACCAAAACCCATGTATAAAATTATTTAAACATTTTTCTTTTGCATATCATAAAATGGAAATTAATTCTGCGTAAAAAGAGACCTTTCTCAATAACGTAGGTCAATCCGAATGGACACAGTGATGCTTCAAATCAGGGCTCTAATGTTATGACGACGACAGGTGCCAAGTTAAAATAAAATGAAGCACAGTTTAGGTAAGAAGAACAATCGAAATAAATTGTCCTGAGATACGGGAAGGCAATAATGAGAAAAGATTTGAAGTGTTTTTCTTATTCCCTAGAGAACCTTATAACTAAATTGTTGACAAAGCTTCAAAAAATATCGTAGCACATTATTCAAATGCAAACCTTTTGATCTGCAGGTGAGAATAATTTTTTCTGCTATAAAGTGAAAGTAATAACTCATAAATTAACTGTCCATATATTGCCTCGAAAACTCTCTTCAATCAAGTCATAGACACAACAACAGCGAAGACGACACAATGACAGTGTCTTGGAATTTATTTTTACTTTCAAACAAAAACTGCAAGCTTAACAAAACTTCTATTTAAGATGGATGAAAAGGGTTCCTCCTCCCCACCCCACTCCCCCATCCCTAAAAAAACAATAGCTGGGCGTAGTAAGAAAACAGATTACAAGAAGTGTTACTGAAAAGCTTGCCCTGTATAGTTCCCCTTTTCAGAAGTCTCAAAGGTCAAAGGGAGCATAAAGGACAGACGGAGAGGCGAAAAGAGAGGAAGGAGAGAGACAGAGAGAGAATGCTTGAAGAAATATATGGAGAAGTTTTCTCGAAACGACTTCTCTTCCGTGATTAAAATGAAATGAGTAATTCTCAGTCCTTCCTTGGAGCGAGGACAGCAGCAGCAGCAACATCGGAAGTGACTAGCAACGAACAAAAGCCCCAAGAAGATTCTGCACAGAATTGGATTCTTTTACTCGCGCGCGTTCGCCCTCTGCCATTGTTTTTGAACCCGCCAAAGACGGACGGAAAAGAAGTCAACAACTGTTGGGGTCGTTGGATGAATGGGGGTGAAAAAGGGGTGAAGAGGACACGAAAGTGCTTTCCAGTTTATACTGTAATTAAGTGAGTATGGTTAGGGTGAGAATATTAGTCTATGTGTCGACGCGCCTCAGATCATTTTAGTGACCGATAATTGGCCCGAGCGCTACCGTATGTGCAAATTACGTCAGTCGTATTTGAAATTTTATTCACACGATCGGCGCGATCCAAACAGGGAGCTGAAAAACGTCTTGTCCATTCTCGTGAGACCCTCAGGGGTCTTTGCTTAGAATATGGGTCAGGATTTATTTCATAAACACAAGGCATAAACTTTTTTTTGGGTCCCCAAACGAACATTTTTAGTAACGATTTCATAATATTTACACTTAAACTACCCGTAAGTAAATTCCTCATTTCGCGAAAGCCTTCCTTGTCTGTGCTATCCTACTCTTTATGTCCACATGCTTCTGCCATCCTTAGTTATTACGCTTCCCAACTAGCAGAATTCCTTAACTTCCGTCAAAATATCCCTTCCCAATCTAAAACCCGTTGACTAAACTACACTCCATTACCTTGTGTGGTGTTCGATAGCTTACACCAACAAAAATATTTTTGTACAATCAAATTGTTAAATAATAATAAAAAATGTATTTAATTTGAATTATGTGGTGATTCATGACCCTTACATTCATCGGGTAAAGCAAAAATAATTTAGTTTTTGTTATTTGCGTACACAGGACGGAAAACGAGAATGGTTTGGTGAGGCCGAGTAGGCGGGAAACGTCACCGTCTGCAACATTATTGATTGCCTGGAGTGCATTGTAGATTCAACAGTTGGTTCGGGGAGCTCTCCTGAGAAGGTCGGGGCGAGAGAGAGAGCAGTGGAGGAAACAATATGCAGAAAAGTTAATTTCGCCATTGTTTGAGAAAGAAGATTTTGTTTTGTAGTACGGAAAACAAAAAGAGGACATTTTGATAGAGATTTAAGCTGAAGAAGAGGCGCTAGAGGAGACGTGTTCAGCGAAGGAACATCCTGCACGGCAAACCAGGAACGACGTCACCAGGCCATTGTTAACATCTGGTAACGGCATTTTAACCCGGTTTTCCACTTAAACCATTCTCGTTGATTCGCGATTTTTAATACAATTATATCGTTCGTCACCCGCGTTCCCGGGAGCAGCCATTTAGAAGCTGCGTAGATTATTCTTTTTGCTTTACCGACTGAGCCAATTTGATTAAATTTTACTCGTAAATTTATATTTTCACTAAAATTTAATTTGAGTTAGATTTCTTCTGGAAATTTGATAACGTAATATTATAATTAAATGGAATATTCAAATTAAATACATTTTTATTATTATTTAACAATTTGAATGTACAAAAATATTTTTGTTGGTGTAAGCAAACGAACACCACACTTGGTTTCCCCTCTTATAATCCCAAATTGAACTCTTTCTCCAGGACTCCGGTCGTGCCATTTATTTTGGTTTCCAAGTCTTCTTCTGTCTCCCTTAATACTACAATATTGTTGCCAATGTGTAAGGTTTTTATTTCTTCTCCTTGCAGTGTGATTCCTTTTCCATATTCCGTTTTTACCTTATTCATTTCTTGTTCTATATATAAGTTAAACAGCATGGGAGACAGACTGCATCCTTTTCTTACTCCTTTCTTGATTACGGCTTTCCATTCTAATTACTGCCGCCTGTCTTCTGTAGAGGTTATGTATAAGCCTCCTTTCTCGGTATTTTATTACAGTGCCCTTCAAAATCCTTAAAGTGTGTTCCAGTTCACATTATCAAACGCTTTTTCTAAATCTACAAATGCCATTAACGTAGGCCGGTTTTTCTAATCCTGTCTTCTAAAATTAGTTGCAAAACCAATATTGATTCTCTTGTCCCTACATTCTTCCTAAATCCAAACTGATCGTCTCCTAACTCGCATTCTAGTTAATATTTTGCATGCATGGGATACAAAGTAGTGTTTGGGTGCGGTAAAGAGCAAACCTTTATTTTGCCCCCAATCAAAGATATTATTGGATGTTTATGGTCCGTTGAATTTATTTTCTGTAATTTAATGATTATTTTAAATAATTTAACAACGGAAATAGTATAAAAAGTCTGCATTCCTGTAGTTATAAAGGAAAATATGCAGACATCAGTAAGATTCTGGACACCTGAACGCAGCCGCTCTTCGTTGAGGTGAAGCAATAAGCTCACTTGTAGAAATGAACCGACTCGCGGCTATTATCTTGTGAGTTGATGCAGCCAGAGCGAAGGGAGGCGTAAATCCAAACAGCTGAGATAGCTGCTGCCCGCTTTGTTTACCATCTTAGCGATGTTGATGGCTTCATGAATATGGAGGCCGGTGTCGCTAGCTTATACAGCCTCGCCTTCTCCTCCTCCTCCTCCTCCGTCTCTCCTCCAACTCCAGCATTTCTCTTAAACTTTTCCCCCCTTCAGCTCTTAATAAAACGTAATACTCGCGCCGGTTAAGGAAAGTACAATCGCAAAATACACCACGACCACTGTAAATAATTTTTGCTTAAAACTGCGCCTCTTGAAAATCTCATTTTACACCCGCAGGGTGGGTTGAAAAGGCTCACCGACTACCATTGGGTTTACGTCAAATACACTTCCTTTACACGGCCCATTTTTCAAAACAACAATTCCAACTTCATTAATTTCATAGCACTAAAAATAATTGACGCGCGTATTTTTTATTTAATTTATTATTGTCACGTTTCTGAGATTCAATAACACACACGTAGAGGTTATATGCGTTTATTCAACGGCGAAGTGCTGCACAAAGCTCGTACTGCGTAAGACTGACTCCTATTTGGAATCCAGTCCAATTTTTTACATACATGAAATATTTCAGAAGTAGAACATTCTCGAAACACTAGAAAAATACTAGAAAGTAAAGGCAAACAATGTAAATAAAGTAAACAAAAAAGAAGTTTGCGTCGGGTGGGACTCGAACCCGAGTCTACGTTTCTGCAGTCCGGCTCTATACCCCTCTACCATCACTGCAGGTCTTGAGATGTGGCTATATGCGACAAGTAAAGCTATGTCCCAAAATGGTTTTAGAAGGGAAATACCAACCAGTGTCCAAAGCAAATCAATAAACCAAGATGGCGTGAAGGCGACGAATGTTCCATTGAAAAGAGATTAGTATCACAAAGTATTGTTCATTTTAGAAATTCTTTTCTCAATAATCACATTTTAATATTGTCTACTATATCTTTGTAATTTTACTTTTACATTTGCAACTAACCTCAATTTGAAATGCCTCATTATTGTAAAAAAAAGTTCAATGTAGTTATTGTATACGAATGTTCATACTTCTAAATTCTTCTATTGTAACACATGCATGGTATCTACGTAATTGAACCAACGTCTGTGTAGTACCTACAAATAAATAAATAAATTATGGGTAGGCCACTGGTGTAGAGGTTATGCCTTATTTTGGTAAAAAAAAGAAGATGGAAATAGCCAAACCGTCCCCTCTCATTGAATAATTTGGCTGGAAGAGTGGGAAAGACAAGAAACTAACTGGCGAAATTAACGGGTCAATGACAATAGGTCGCGTTAAAAATAGAGTTCTGGTTCAGCAATGAGAAAGAAAAGACCGTTTGTATTTAGCAAACAGTTTTTGCCACTGAGAACCAAGGAATTTCCTGGAACCAGCGCCAAGACAAACCCTGACCTTGGTGAGAAAATAATTTGACTCTTTTCAGTTAACATAGACTGCTGCACGATAAAATACGAGGGTTGAATTTCTTCCTCTCTCACGTTAAATTCAAAAAATATATATATTAAATGAATGTTTAGCCAAGGATTGGAAATTATTATTAATAAATTGAGAATAAAATGAGTCTTAAGAATTGAAAGCATAGCAAGTATTAATTTTTAAATGAGACGCAGTACTGCCCCGAGGAAAGAAGGAGGAGTTGGGCTGACGTCACTGAGAACACCAGCAGCTGACCACCAAGGAATTTCCTGGAACCAGCGCCGAGAGGAAATCTGACATTGGAGAGATAAAGAGCACAAATTGTGTTACCAAAAGTCTCTGCCCCTTACAGAACAGATTTCACTTGCTCTTGTCTCAAATTCAATTTAAGAAAATGTATTAATTGAACGTTTAACCACTGCATAAAATTCATTGCGCATAAATTCATAAAAGATTCTCATTTATATTTGTGAATAAATAAAATATTAAAACTTAATTGGTCTGATATAGCACTGAAGGTTTATTCTTTGAAAAATCAATTGGCTAATTTCAATAAATTTTAATTAAACTCCAGATGCATCATTCACTTTTCTGTAATTAAAATTCCTTGTTCATGATGTTGAAAATATACACTTTTTGTCGGCGTTGTGTGCGTCGTTTTGGTTATTTTTATTTTTCCTAATTTCAGAATAGTGAGTGCATGTAAGTTCACACTTCTTGCCGCTTCGAGTTCAATCGGTAGTGAATCTCAAAGCAGTGACTGATACTGTGGGGCAACGACCTGATGAAAGTAAAGCTACGACGACACCTGCATTACGGACGTACAGACGCCATCATTAGTAGTGGCGTCTGGGCAAGCCCCTTTCCTAACCATTTATTAGCCTTTGAGAATCGTAATCACTTGTTAGTTGTTTGTCGTCCGCCGTTCTGTCCTTCTCTCTTTCTCTTCTCTCCCCCCATCACCCCCCCTTATCTCTCTCTCTCTCTCTTAC
Organism: Eucriotettix oculatus; assembly: GCA_034510155.1. Lineage (NCBI taxonomy): Eukaryota > Metazoa > Arthropoda > Insecta > Orthoptera > Tetrigidae > Eucriotettix > Eucriotettix oculatus. Next base: position 23,303,207 of record CM067379.1, read on the forward strand.
CTGACTTCAACTCGGCTGACTGACTTCTATTTTCAAATGAATCCTGCTACTTGTTAAATAACTTTTTACAGGCACCGCACCCGTGCCAGTTAGTCTCCTTCTACCCGGTGTTTCTCAGTTTCCCTCTTCGTCTGCAGACTGCTCTTAAGAACTTTCTTGGAAATGGGGCCAACGAGAGGTCTCCTCGTTCACAAATTGGTCCGCCGCCGCCGCTGTCGACACACAGAAGCAGAAGAGCAACCAAAACAGGCACGCCTCCTCTCTTCTCCTTCTTCTAACTTATTCTTCATCATCTTCACTCACAACATTGCATAGCTGGGCTGGCTGGCTTGCTTTGGCGCGTCCCTTCGCTCTCTCTCTCTCTCCTTCTCTCTCTCTCTTTCTCTAGCACACTCACTTTGTTGTTGTGCCCGTTTCTGATGAATTTATTTGAATCATTTCCGCGTCGATAATTCGAATAACGAGATTCATTCTGTACGGCTGAGGGTATAAAAGCCAAAGCACGGACTTGAAATCTGTTAGCTGCTGTAGCCCGCCTTTGAGTTTTGCGAAATTGGAACTTTGAATCAGCTTGAGCGAGTTTTCCCAGAAAAGGAGGACAACAAGGAAGACCGGGAAGGGGGTGGTTTTGTGAGAAAAGAGGAGTGTGGGGGGACGTGTTTATTAATAAAAACAATTAAATACTGGACTGCGCAGGCGTGGTCCAGAGACTGCTGTGTGATAATGTGGATGTGATGCCTGAGAATCTGCAATGTCCTCGCTCTTAATAATCATGATAACAATTTTTCCATATTTTTATCAGTCACTTAAAAAACCCAAAATTATCTTTCAGTTTTTATTTCAAAATTTATTAATAAGAAGCTTTCGGCATTGCCGTAATCATCTACAAAATAAAATATAATTTTTTGAAACATTACAAAAAAATTAATTTTTATCGACATTGTTTAAAATTATGACATAAAACAATTAGGTTTTTCTAATGATTTAATGTTTAAAAAAATATGGCTTTTTTATTTACTATTTTTGTGTAATGTGAAAATTAACAGCTCAACAGGTAGACTTATCGTAGACTTCATTATAATATTATGTTTATAGTGTATGTATGTTTAATGTGTATAGTAACGAAACGTCGCTTTTGAATAAATAGTGGTTAATTTTTTATGCTGACTGAAGGGACGTCTTTTTATTTATCATTAATTGCTTAATTTAAGTTCTTCAATTTCTGACTGTTGGCCATTCAATGTATTTGGTTTTTTTTACAAATTAAGAATTATAGAGGGTCTATAGTGGACCCTCGAGGTACTCCAAACTTTGTATGTTAATGAACGGTTCTTATAATTAACACGGACATAAATTTGACAGTTAAGTTAATCCCTAACATTTCACATTCTTTCAATAATATATTGTGAGCTACGATTGTGAAATACTTTTCGAACATTACTAACCATTCTGATTTGGTTTTTCCCAACCTGTTGATAATCAATGTGCGTACATAGTTGCTTTGGCCATGGGGATTACGGTCATCATGACCGTGACGTTCCTCGTCAATGGGCGTCCTAGGACAATGAGACCTCGAGGAGGAATCCTTATTATCACTTAAATCGATACGTCCCCCACGTGCTTCCCTCTGGCGACGCCTTCATATCATGTGAGGTTGTCTTCACGCCCGAGCGACGTTCCGCGCTTCCGTGTTTAATATACCTCGCCCGACCGACGCCGGGCGTCCATATCGACTGCTAGGAGAAGGATTTGGCCGGGGTGGAGTGTGGTGGACCTGGGTGCGTTTTCTCGGGCAACGACGCCACCAGCCAGCCAATATGAGTGAGGAAAGGAGAGGAGAGAGAGAGCGTCTCCTAGGCGACGCCGGGCCTCGGCGTCTCCTCGTCACGCCGCATTAGGCGCCCTCTAGCAACGCACCTGGCGGCGACGCCTTTGTTTAATTGCACACCTTTTCTCCCCTCCCCTCCCTCTGCCTTCGTCTGGCGACTAAATATATTGGCGGACGAGTATCTACTCTCCAAGAATGCGTCGGACGCTTCCAATTCGTCCTCATTACCCGGAACGTTCCACCTTAATTTATTCTCTTTTTTGACGTTCGCAAGAACTGACCATTCACTCAGCACGTCCTCGCTCTTCCACATTATCGCTTTATTTGAATGACAACTGTGACCAACTTCCGGTTAGCACTCATTAATTATTCCCAGTTCCAACGCAATTTTTTTTCCATTGCAGAATACTATTCAACCCTTGCAGCTTACAAAGAAGTGCAACGCCTTCTATATAATTACCTACGTGTGATTCGGCAGCTCACATAATAAATTCTACTGCTATTACGACAGCGTTCTTTTTATTAAATTATAAACAAGATAAAAATGGATCATATCCTAACGTCACAGTGGATCAACTTTCCCTAATTTCGTTTCAATAGTTACAGAAAATTTTCGTTCCCATGTTGTTTTCTAGATTAATTCCTTCGAGTGATATTGAAAAATGCTTCCCTTGACAAACCTAATAAACTAATATATTAATTAATTTAACTTAAAATATTGTTTCATGTGTAAAATATAAATTGAAAGTGAAATACACTATTGTCGTTGTTCTTTTGACTAGTAAGCAACCGTTCAATTAATCGAGACAATTACAACTTTTCTCTCTACCTTATTTTTTCAGTTGGTATTTATTATTATAGTCGGATACTCAAAATTCACAAGTACTCTCCACTATTTCTCACTCTTCGTACGATTTTGTAAATTTTAAATTTAAAAATTTGGAATTTATATTTATATGACTTTTGTGAATTATAAGTTAACAAACCATACAAATTTATTACTGTACATTTTAATAACATAAAAAGTTATTAAATAAAATACATATGTCGTTAAAATATTAATTGAAAGAGGAATATAATTTTTTTGTTTCCGACTTGTAAAATTTTGAGTAAGGTTAATTTAATTACCTTATTTGTAAAATATAAGATATTTTTAAACGATACTGAACGATGGAATATACAGACAAATACAGAAGTTTTGACCAATTTCCACGCTTCGTCCTCAAATTTTGAACATTAATAGATACAAATAACTTTTCTTTTTCAGGATTTTGAAGATTTTTATATTTATAAATAAACTTAAAATAAGAAACAGCAGTATAATTAATAAATTTATCATTATGACGTCATAATTCAGGTAAATATATCTGTTTTGTCTGTATACATAGTTGTTTAATTTATCTTAAATTTTTTTAACAGTATTTGAAATTATACCAAGTGCAAATATTAACTAAAATATTTTATAGTAGTCATTAATGTCTGAAAGTTTAAAGTTTAAATAAGGCCAAAAACAGACAAAAAACTAGTGAAACATAACAAACTATAATTAAAAAATAACTACACGTTTCGGTCCTGGTCTGGACCCTCTTCAGGTTGAACTAAATAACAAAGCACAAAAATTATAAGATTCAGTAGAGCTAAGTAATACAGTAATTAAATAACTAAATGATGAAAATTATTATAATTTGATACAATACTTCTCATGAATTAAGATATTATATATACTGCTGAACAAATCCCTGTCCTTTTCTACATTCAGAGTATTAATGTTTTGTTTAATGTGAAGAATTTCTGAAAATAATCGGGATTTGTAATTACTGTATTTGCCTAAAATATGCAAATTATCCCAGTCAGTAAAATATTTTATATGCATTACATTTAATACAGATATGTGAAAATTTGTTGAACATTTATTTCTTGAAATATAAATACACGAAAAAAATTGTTAAAAATTTAAGACCACATGACCGTTACATGCGCAATTTTGTTGAGCTAATCAATATTTGACATTTTAAAAAAATACCATGAAAAATGTTTACAGAGAATGATAAAAAATAATTTACAGCATTAAACATTCATAAATTATATTTAAATTATTAGTGTCATTTTTCACATTAACTTGCAACATTTCGTTCATCAGTATTAAATAATCTCCTAAAATAGATTTTCGGACGTCCATTTTCGAGTAGTTATGGATTCCAGCGGTACATGAGGAGAGTCTTATAAAAATCTTAAATTCACGTTCGAAGTAGAACTCAAACTTGTATTTGCGGTCACTTTCTCACACACATTTAGGTAGCTGTACCTTCTTTATAGTTTTAGTCTTGCTTGACTGTTTATAAAATTGTTTTATTTCAATGAATCCAGCGACTGAAGGTGAAATAACCCCTTAGGGTTCAGAGACGTCTCTAATAAAGGAAATTAAATGACCGTATTATTAAACAAAACCAAAGTTTTATTAAATTCAATTCAAAAATAAAACTTTAACAAATAATAATTAAATAAAAGAAAACCACGTTAAGTTGTTAATTCTGTATTATTTCAGAACTTTCGGCCATTTTCAGCTGTATGTTTCAATTATGTCACGTACAGATTTTACAATTCCTAGAAGCCGAAATCTTCTGAAACGATACAGAATTGACAACTTAAAGTGGTTTTCTTTTATTTAATTAACAGATTCTGCAGACTGATTTAGAAAAAATTTACCAATGGTGAGTTAGAAGAAAAATTCAAATAAATGCAATGAAGTGTAAGGCAGTCGTTTTTACAAAAAAGAGAAATGTCCCTCCCACTAAATATAAAATGGGGAACGAAGTGGTAACGGAGTCAAATAACTGTAAATATCGTGGGATCACAATTACTAAAGATTTAAATTGGGGTAATGAAGTGAGCGAAATCCCTGGCAGGTAAAGGGCTGCTTCACTTTGTTAACAGGGTCTTGAAGGAGATTTCTGCTTACAAAACGCTGGTGAGGCCAATTTTAGAATATGGGGTAACGTGCTGGGATCCATATCGAAATGAACACACTCTAGCGTTGGAAAAAATACAAAAACGGGGCTGAAAAATGTTTGGGGGGTCAATTCGCGAACAATCCTCACGAGAATTTAGAAGGTCTCAGTAATAGTAGGAAACATGCCAGGTTGTGCGAAATTTATAAAGCTTATAAGGGTGAACCACAGGGCCTGGAAAGAAATAACAAACCATCTTACGATGCCGAATTATATTTCTAAAAATGACCACTCGTTCAAAATTAAAGAAAAAGGGCAACACACAGACGTAGGAAAATTTTCATTTGTAAATAGGTCAACGATTGTAATTCTTTGCCTGCACAAATACTGACGACTTTTTCGAGTAGCGTAAATCAGTTTAGCAATTTGCTAAGAAAACTTAAGTGAGTAGTATTGTTTTTAGAATCAGTGAAGTACAGTGAAGTGGTTTTTGTGTGACTCTTTTTTTCCTTTTTCTTCTTCAGATCAAAAAATACACTTCAAAATTCTTTCTTAGTGTAAACTTTTTGTAATTGTATTTGTGTTTTATTTGTATCTGTATTTGTGTTCTCTTTTTGTGTATAGCTGCCACCGGGCAAATGCCTTATAGCAGCTAAATAATAATAATAAAGATTTATTCAATTACGAAGTTTCGTCCTCAATTTAGGAACCTCGTCAGGTACAAATAAATTTATTCATGTTGTTAAAAAAATTTTAAGTATGTAATTTAACTTTTGTCTTGATAAAAATTAGATGCCTAAATATAAAATATATCGTTGTGCTCATTTACGACCAAAATGTTATTTAATTTCAAATTTTGTTTCTCTAGTTTTGTCCTATTCTTCAAGATTTTCGAAGGTAAAAATCCAAAATTTGGTTTCGTTTATCCGAGACTCGGGGCAGCATCTGCAAACTCGATCCGATCCTCCAGTTGTGTGGTAACCTTTCCGCCGACACCAGCAGCACGCTGTTTGTTCTCAACTTAGTTTCACACTCGTACTTGAGCCGAGGCTCGTTTCGCCCGTTGTCGTCGTTGTTTTAGAGAGCGCAGTGTTATTTGCGGTCCTCGTCACAGGAAGCCAGCAACTGCTGCTCTTGCAAGGAACGCCGGCTCAAAGTTAAGGTTTCCTTCTTTCTTTGTTCTAATTTCTTTTTTTTTCTCCTCCTCTTTTTAGCCACGCCCTTTCTCCATTTCTCGAGTTGCCACGACGGCCGCAATGAGCGCTAGCGAGAAACACGAGGCGCTGCTCGGCGATCTTCACGTTTCAAAGAAAATATGGCAGGCACGCCAAGGAGGAGGAGGAGGAGGAGGAGTGTAATGAAAAGTCGCCGAGAGAATTAGAAGGTGTATAATGAGAAGACCTAGCTAGGTGGGAGTGAGGGGCGAAGTGAAAGGAGACACTTGCACGCGGAAGGAAGCGACGTAAGGGTGGAAATAAAGGGAGCCCGCAAAACATGACAAGGAGGGTCGAAGGAAGCCCGAGAGACGACGGTAATTAGCTTGCATTCCCTGTCAACATCTGGTCATGTGTATCCGGGCTTTCTCTAATGAAATAATCCGCCTGATTCTCACCTTTCTGCCTTCACCTCGACCACATCGCCTCTGACCCACGTCACAATAACATAGTTGTGAATTTTTAATCATAAGTATGTCAACAATACCATGGGGAAATTAAATCTCGTATTAATCAGTCCATGATTCATTATTATTAAAATTTATAAACCGAGACTTTTCGATTTTGCATTCTAAAACTCCGCCTGTTAAAATGCAGACAATATTGAACGTGTACGATGCAATTGACATCCTTTTTTGACTATTATTCCCTTCTTCGACTCGTCTGCGGCCCGTTCAGGCTTTTAGCCCCACCGGGACGACTGCAGACTGCCATCTGGCATGACACATTCCGAATTTTGGAGTGACACATGTTCAGCGTATCGACTCTCCAGCAGTCTCGATCTCAGTCTCCGTGACCAAGACACGACAAGATTCTAACCCGGGACATCTTTGTTGTGAGGCAGCGACGCTAGCCACTAGACTACAGGAGGTTTCTTGAAATGTGAATTTCAGAATTTATATGACTGCAAACTCTCGGTTTGTAAATTTTAACACTACGAAGGTCAGATGCCCCATCGTGCAGCTCCAAGTAGTGACATTTCTACTGTTTATACAAGTGCTTGTGCGTGTCGTCTTTTCAGTAATTATATATATATATATATATATATAGTGTCACGTCTTACAACCTGCAGTGATAGCTGAGCAGTATAGAGCGTGACTGTAGATTCATTTCGAGTCCCACCCGACGCAACCATTTTTATTTGTTTACTTCATTTACTTTGTTTACCTTTCATTTCTAGTAGTTTTGTTTCGAGAATGTTCTGTTCCTGGAATATTCCATGTATGTGTAAATTTTACCGGATTCCGAATCGGAGTCAGTCTTACGCAGTACGAGCCGGATTAGCTCAGTTGGTTGAGTACCCGACTGGATATCGGGAGGTCCTGGATTCGAGTCCCTGGTCCGGTTGACATTTTTCCATTCTTGTCTTTCTTCTAAAAACAGCAACGTTTTGGTACACTTTTATCACGATGGTACGTGTTGGATGGAGAATTTTAAGAAGACAATAAATAATTGCGTTATAAGTCTAAATATATTGTAGCTGATCGTGTAAAAATTGTGGTGACAATTAGGGTAAAAACCGGAAGGTGGAACAAATACGTGCCGAAAAGTTCTTTTTTTCATTATATTAAAAAAAATAATGTCTGGATCAGGTCATGAAATTTTATATAATTATTACATTAATCAGACAGGAAACGTTCATTTTATCATTGTATTAAAAAAATAAAGTCCGAATCAGGTCATGCAATTTTATTTAATTATTACATAAATCAGACATGAAATTAAAACTTTTAATTTTAACAGACGTTAGTTTCTATGTTATGCATAAAAATGACTTTTTTGTGTCAGCTATTCTTGTAAATAATGTGTATTCCTTTTTTTGACAACGAGTAATAAGCCACTATGTCTTCTATCACTTAATTTAAGCCTATTATTTATGTTACTGTAATCTATCTGCATTTGTTATTTACCATGTCTGTAAAGGTCTCTCGTCGCTTCTCAGAGTCATCCAACTACGGTCAGTTTTAGTCTCAACCCCTCTCTAAAAAGAATCCCTTTACGACTTCCTGCAGGACCACTGTATTAGTTAATGGACAAAAGAAATGTGTTTATCGGGTTCCTTCGAGAGCCGGACAGTCCCTCCCGAAAGATGATTACAGGCCCTGACGATATGGGCAGGGTCCTCGGCTGTTTTATGGGACGGCAGACCTCGATTACATGGCGTCGGCATCCCTTCTTCATATTAGGAGAGGTTTCGGAGGCCTCTTGAGTGATGGACGCCCCTGTGGGGGAACCGCCAAATGGAGATTGAGAAAACTTCTTTTCTCCGCAGAACTAATAGGTTTTACCATGAAAATACTTGTTTTCATTACCAAATTATCGAATAAGTGTGTTAAGTCCCTACCATATATTTTGAAAAATCTTAGGAAACTGACTCAACATGTGGAGACATACACAAAGGTCATAAAGGCAGATATAGAAGATTACTCTTTTCTAGTAGAACAGAAATCAAATCCTTCTACGTACCTCTTTCTACGACCCTTTGCTTTGTAATCCATCTTTCTTTCCCGTATTGGAATGCTTAATTTTAAACTGCCATCTATTAAGACCTTAGTGGTACCCTTATGACCTGGGCGCCACTCCTCGCGTCAGTAATTGAGCAACAATTCACTTGTGGGGAGAAAACTGCAGTAACATTTACAAATATTGGCGTAACATCTTTTTATTTATTTAAAGAAACTAATGGTACTTTATGTGATTAGAGCAGCGAATTTGAAGATATTTTATCACACAATGAGAAAGATTTAAGTAACGATTTTACTAGTGGTATAAATATATTTCTGGTTCCAGAAAAAAGAAGGTTACATATATACGATAAACGAAAAAAAAAGATTCTCACTCCATTTCATGCCCAGAATAGAATAAATACATTGAATGTGGTTTAAAAATCTACCTGGAGTAAAAGGATGGGGTAAAAAATGCGAACACCCCTTATAAATTAATTTATTGCCTTATTTCGAAGACAATAACAGAACAAAACAGAATATTTACAATCAACTGCATTAAAAAGCTATTTCTTAACCCACAATTTGCTAGTATAGAAAATATACCTAAACAATAGTCATAAATTTAAAAAACACACAGTCATATTAACATTAAAAAATTAAATAAAACAGACTCATTTATTTAGTATTTAACTGAAAACTATCCTTTTTAAATTTTAACGAAGTATTCTGTATTCAAAATTATAACAGTTTTTTTGTAATTTTTTGTTTAGATTCCTGATAACGTCCACAAATATACAGGAAACGTTGAAGGTGTATTAAATAAATATAAAATTGTTAGTTTATTGCTAATTTTTATATTTCTTTAATTACTTTATTATTATTTTAAAAATCATAGACGAAGCACAGGGGTTTATTATCATCACTCAACAAGAGATAAATTTGGAATTTGATTAATTAATTCTGATAAATTTCGAATCTGTCAGTGTGACAGCTTAAATTCACCCCCCTCTTTTTTGAGAAAGGAAACTTAGAGAGCTTTTATATCAACCAGTTTCTTGATGGCTAAACAGTGAAGAAACGATTTACCAGAGTGAGTTACTTTATTTAATTATTCGGCGGATGTTGAGGTAATGGTTATCAATGGAAGCTTCATTTCATAGTATTTTTTTTTCTTCTGGAAGCAGAAGTAGGGCGTTGTTATTGGGCTTATCGGACATGTCCTGGCCACTTGACGAAGAGATCACATTGATTATCGATTGTCGAGGGACGGACGGACGCTTAAGTGCTAACTTGTGCCATCTCTGCTCCTTCCTTCTTGCTCAGCCCCTCGAGGCCAATCCAATAACCAGGAAATGCTGATCTGGCCGGACACACCACCCTCTACCCTCCCTGTTTTATGTCTCCCGGCGACCTTCGTGCAAAAAAAAAGGAGAGTGAGAGAGAGAGAGAGAAGAAAAAGAATAAAATAAAACGACAGAAACAAAGGAAGAAATCGTTCGGCGGAAGTGTACCGAATTTATGAGTGGGCGATGTGGAAATTGCTTTGGGGCGTGTAGTAGATGTGAGGAGGGCCAAGTCAAACTCTTATGACAAAGGACTAATCTCTTGCGAAGCATGATTTCACGGGGATACAAAACGGATGAAGAAGGTTGCCTCGCCATGTTATCATTAATGAACCCACACCCTCATCATCAGTCTATAATTCTATTAAAGTCGCGGCTCATCAAATACGATTCTCGGGTTTCAACCCGAGTAAAAAGTTTGCTTAGACAACGTTCCGACAGAAAGCTCCGCCATCGTCGTCAGGTAGACTGTATAACGGCGAAGCTTGCTGTCGATACGTTGTCTAAGCAAACGTTGACCCCAGGATTGTATTTGAAACAAATTCACCAGGAAACCCTTCGCTCTCTAACTGTCTAATCAATTTATTTTGGTAGATTAAAATAGAACTAAAAACGGTGTAAATGATGGGGTAGTGCGTGTATATATTATGTACAAAAATAATTAATTAAATTGGGATTGTATTAAAGATCTCAGGGTATTTATGGTTTGGGTGACCATGTGTAGCAGATCTACTGTTCGTTGACGAACCTGAGTTGTTTTCATAGGCGTCTCGCTGTAATTTCCGTGTTGTAAAACTTGAAGTGGCCGGTGGACAATAGCTGCTGCCAAATTGAGGAAACACCGCTTTTTCCGTTTTCTTCCCTTGTTGTTAAGACCTTTCTTCCCTGCTTCCTGGACTGATCAAAGCATGGTCTCCGTTGCCACCTCACCAATCTCCTCTCTCCACCACTCTGCTGCCAATCTCCTTTCGACAGTTCCGCAAAATCACCTCTCGCATACTACATCAGGACACCTATAAAAATCTCCCCAAAATTGTCTCCGCCAGCCTCTTTAAAACCTTGTCCCCACTTATTCGACACCTATCACTAAGGTGGCAGGGATGGATATTCTCCAATCATATCCCTTGTTTCATTTGGGGAACACACGCCACCCGGTCACCAAATTCCCAGGCAGATTAGGACATTCCGAAACCGGCGCTGAGGTGTCCGAGCTTTATGGTCCAGGTGTCAGCCGCAGTCCCTTTGTTATTATTCCGAGCCGCCAAGACGGCGCGCGGAAAAACCCCTTCGGTTCTACTTCGCTACAACGGTATTACAACATAGTTTTCTGACTTTAAAATTGACAATAAATAAAAAGAAGGCCAATAAGTCAGCCTATAAATTTATCACTATTGATATAAAAGCGACGTTTCGTTCCCATTTTGAGACTTCCTCAGGAGTACTACAAACATAATCTTACAAGAAATTAAATATGGATTCTATGTTAAAAATTTATTAATTCATATATAAAAAAACATGGTTCAAAACTTACAAATTTACCTGATAATCATATTTACTCCTTGACTCCCTCAGCCGAGAGGAATTACATTAATTGTAATATTTTGTTTCCAGTACGCCTGAGGAAATCTCAAACTGTAGGTGAAACGTCGCTTTAATGATAAAATTATATGCTGACTTGTTGGCCGTCTTTTAATTTATTAATGACGGTATTAGTAAAAAAACTATAAATTAATTTAACGGTCATAACTTTGCAAGAAGAATTTAATTCGGGCATTGTATAAATTCAGACTTAAAAACTAAAATTAATCAATAAAAATTTTAAAGCAAAATAAGTTAATAAAAAGTTTTGCATCTTATAGTCCTACCTTACATTTCTTGCTTCAAACACGAATTAATTAAATCATTATAAAATATGACTTTCATATTATTTTTAAAAGCAGTAATAGTTTGAATTTCCTTCATAATATTAAAAATAATATTCAAATATTAGGTAATTTGTTATGTTCTAAATAAAAACAACTATAAATCTACTTATATGGGGCAAACAAGAACATCGTTAGTAACACGTATTTCAGAATATAGAAACACTACTTAAAGGAGTATAAAAATCATTTCGTTTTTTCTTGGGACACATACAAATTTACAACCACCAAATAGATTAAAATTCAGTTTAAATAATAGACTAAAAAAATTTGCAAGATAATATAGAAGAAATGTCGTATGATCCAAATATGAATCATTCCATCCACTGTAAAAATTATAAATAAGATATTATGAATTGCCAAAAGTCAGGGCAGAAGGATTTTAATTAAAAACAAGACGTTTCGTCGCCAAATTTCGGGAATACTTCAACTCTTTCTACAAAAATATAATTACATATATATATAGTTGAATATAAATAAACTTAATTATAATAAATGATAAAAAGTCAGTACACTTATTAAATTTATTGATATCTGTTCTTTACACGACGTTTCATCTTTAGTTTAGGACCTCATTAAATGTTTTAACTATAAAAATACAAAGGAAATTTTTTTATGAATAATTGTATTATATGAATTATATTGTAAACATTTCCTTTGTATTTTCATAGTTAATAAACCAAACTAAGTGATGAAACGTCGTGTAATGAACTGATATCAATAAATTTCATAATTCTTCTGTCTGATTGGCGTTCTTACCATTTATTATTCCAAAACAGTCAGATAATATAATTAAACTTAATTATTATAAACTTTTCGTAGAAAGAACTCAAGACGTACTGAAAGTTGGGGACGAAACGTTTTAATTTGAATTAAAATTCTTCTGTTTTTGACTTTTGACCATTGGTTACACTTTATTTATAATACTGAGTCAGATTGATTTCATTATTATATTTATAATTAAAAGTTAACCACAACGATCTTTATAATTTAATAACACCTTACTTTTATAGACTTACCAAGTTTGTACCTGTGAGGTTTGCATTGTTAATATCATTAATCATTTTACACCATTTTTTGGGGGGGGACAGGCTACATGAGTGTGATCCTGCAACAGGCAACTCCTCTTTAATAGCATAGGTAGGGTATTGAAAAGGGGGGATGTGGAAGGTAGCCAAGGGTTGAGTAGGGGCCGCCGGGCTGTAGTTTAAGGTGTTTCACCTAAAAGAGTTGCAGGGGAAACCGTAGAAAATCTGCATCAGAAATAAGCTGTTTTTTAACGATAAAAGAAATCTCTTCGTCTGAAGGAGTCATGGAGGATAGTCAATGAAATTCAACATTTGCTTCAAGTATGTTTTTATATTTTTTTATGTAACACGTGTTTTCTGAATTATCTTACATATGAATAAGGCTGTACAAGACGAAAACTACCGCATAACATGTTGACGTTTTTCTAGCCAGGAAATAAATGTTTTTGAGGTTCAGTAATTTTGGTTAAGTGTTTTATTAAGAAGAATATCCTGGGCCAGTGAATACGTTGTATATTTTTATATCTTCCTTGCTTACTTAATTATTGATAATCCAATATTCGCAATATTGTGTTGTTTTGTTATTTTCTCGAGAGTTGTCTCATGAAGTCAAAAAATTGGAGACGAAGCGTTTACGTCTATCTGAATTTCTAATTAATAAAGTTTCTGGCATATTAAGGCTGTACATTTAATTATTGTGAAACAAGGACCGGGAATACGAATAATGGGCACTGTGGTCGATGCGGCATTTGTAGATAAATAGGAAAAAAAGGATTGGGAATTCAGACTTGAGTAATTTCCCATAATTTCTAATGTGTCTCAATTTTGGTATAGAGCATAATTAGACAATCTCTTCGCTTTTCCTTAAAGATTAATTTCTTTTCCAACCCAGTGAGAGTCTAACAGTGACATTGCTGTCGTGTTTGCAGGTTGGCCCGTGGCCGCGCCGCATGGCCTCGCCTCTCCTCTCCTTTCCTCGCCTGTCCAGTTACTTTGACGTAAAGTCGTCAGCTCCTTCTCCTAATCGGTTTCCTTGTTTACGAGGCCCAGACAGACGCCCTGGAAAGAGCTAATGGCCTGGAATGACCACGGCCGGCAGCGGACCCATGTGCTGGAAAATGTGTCACGCCGTTGAGCTTTCAAGGAAATGGCCCGGAATCCGCCGGAGAACACCAAAACAGACAGCTATTACTTTATATTCTAGTAGCGGCGGCGGCAGTGTGCTTTACTTCTGTTTTATGAGAGTCCGCCACCCCACAAAACAGCGCCAAGTTACTGCTGCGGGGGGGAGGAAGGTCAGATTTACCAAGGTCGACGCATGCAAAGTGCTCTTTTAGATCTGTCACAGCTCGAAAAGTACGTACATCCGAGTGCGCTACGTCCCTCCCCATCGATCCATTTACCATCTATTATAATATTTAACCGTCTGCAAGTCTGCGCCTTCCTTAAGTGTAACACAGTTCATTATTTTTACCATCTAGTATACTAAAGTATAGGGTAAAAAATAAGACAGTGATGATGGAAACAACTTTTAGCAAGTACACAAGGAGAAAGCTTATCCAGTACGTTCACAAAAAATTAATGCAGCTGGAGTGAAAGAGAGCATACATCGTAGCACAGTAGAACCCTCCCCAATTTTTATCTCAATTTATGGAATTTTAGATTAAATAAAATTTCTGCAAGAGCATGTCGCTGGCCAGCTAAAAGGGGGTTTCCCGGGCGCCGAGTTGGCGGCTGGATAGATATACCTGACTGCTTCGTTAACGGTATACTAGTTTTTGGCTAAAAGAGCGTTCACTTTTCGGGATTTCCTAGGGACACTTACCTGTGTCATCAAAAAAGAAATCTCCCGCGTTTGACGGAGAACTCACGATGATTGGCAGACAGTCGTCACGTGAGATAATTTAATTAACACTAACTCATGTATTATCTTGGTAAATCTTTCACCGTTTTATATATAAAATATTACATTAATCACGAGTTAAATTGCTGTCTCCTGAAGCTGGAAGAACTCCTCTACCATCATTCGGAAGCAAAAGAATAGAACCTAACAGCCCGACCTTCCTGGTGCAGGTTTTCTAGATTTTCCCCTGCATCTCTTTTAGGTGAAATTCCAGGTTAGATCCTTAAACTACAGCCCGCGAGCTGTAACCAACCCTACGTTGCCTTCTTCTCACTTCTGCATTCCTCTTTCCAATTCCCTTCTTAAGGTGTTAAAAAGTAGTTTTCTGTTTCATGCTGATGTAGACTGTTACCCAAAAATAGTTGCCATGAGATTTTACACTTGTAAAAATTACAGAAAATTCCAAGATTGTAGAAATGTAAAGTTAAAAACAATTTTTTTAAAAAAAATAAGAAAAATAATGTAATTATTTATTCGTAACATACATTTTTAAAATTTCTATCTAAAATTTGAAAATCTTGATTATAGCATTACACAGAATAGTTTCCGTCATAAAACGTAGAATGGTTACAAATAAATAGTAAATCAGCCTATAAGCCAGAAGAAATTTAATATAAACTTAGTTAATAATTTTAAAAAGACGTTCCGTTCTTAAATTTTGGACGTCATCTGGAAAATTTTAAAGCGATAATAAATTAAGACAGATGAAAAATAGAGCTGCTCGATGCACAAGCGAAAGACGTCGTGTAAAGATTAGAGTTAATAAAGTTTATATTAAATTTATTTTTGCATATATGCTGATTTACTATATGAACGAGTAAAATGACTGTCCTAAATTAATTTGCCAAGTGTTTCACAGAGTGACTTTTCCTCATTTTCGTGATACTTGTTGAACGACGACGGACTTCCGACTAGGTTAACCCTGTCGTCCTTAGCGAAGCCCTGGAGGATGAGACGCGTCCTTTTGTAGTTGGAGACAAGTGTCCGAGGTCCTTGGACTGGGGAAGGACGAATAATGGGCAGCTCCTGGGGGCGCCGCGTCACGGCCAATTGATGACTCTGGAAGGCCTCCTGACGTGCCACAGGAAACGTCTTTATTCTCCGCCGTGTCACAAACAACTGTGCACACATTCCCGGAGAAACGACACCGAATTTATGTACAGGTAAAGTTGCAGACACAGGGAGAAGAGGGAAGATAAACAACAGAACGAACACGAGTTGCCAAGTTATTCTTTTTCTTCGATCAGAAATTTACGAATGTTCCTCAGACGACACAGGATAAACCTAAAAATTAGTAAAAAACGAAACAAAGCATACCAGGGTAATTATATATAGTTATATAAACCTAAACTCCACGTTACATTACTACATAACTAGCAACTGCAAGTAATAACTAGTTCCTTCAATTAACTTTTTTATTTTAAATTTTTTTCATTCAATTTTTCTCTTCAATTATGAAAAATTCATAGTTTTAAATCAGTCATAAAATTTTATAAACACCAAAATTATATTTCAATATTGATTATAAATTTTATTTAAAACTTGTAGAGAATCTTTCGGTACATCTCAAATTTATCTACAGTAAAAAAGAAAAATGAATTGAAACGTTACATATTGTTTGAAATCCTTAATCTACTTAACAGCCCTTCATTTTGTCAATGTAATTTTTCATATATTGTATAATGTATAAATTTACCATTTTCCGGGGAATGTTCGTGATTCTAGGGGCATTTTTCTACATCCGGCAACATTCCCCCACTTATTATCTAAACATTACATTGAATTTCGATTTCGACGTTTTATGAATATTAATATACTTTTATATAAATTAAATAACAATAAAATTATTTTCACTTATTGTCCGTCTTTTGATTTACTGGTAATTTTAAGTCAGAAAACTGTGTTTGTATTTCATTAGAAACTTTTTTGGAAATAAAGTAGAGATTTAATTAGTAATAAAAATTATCTGTCTAAAATAAAGGTTCGTATTTTCTTGAATTACATAATTTATAACATCAGAAGAAGAATATTCAACTATTTAAAAACAAAGTTTTTTTACTAAAATCACGGAGAGGAATAAAAGACGTACTCGGGTTTCAATAACGGGTCAAAAACATGTTTATATCACAACGTTTCAGTGACAAAAATACCTAAAAATAGTACCTACAAAAGCTTCGTGAAGCAGAGTAAAACTATTCTTTTAAATGGCGCGTTTTACTCGGTACAGGATTTTCTAAATCGTCCTTCTAGTATTTAAATCAAGGTTCCTGCAAAAAGTGTTGAATGAGCTGCCTTGTAAAATAGCACCTCACATATCTTTAAAATTTTCTATTCAGTTTTTTCTGCTCTTTTCTTTATTTGTTTCATGTATTGCCTGGAGCTACGACAGAGGGAAGGACAGTTTCCTGGTCCAAGTAGTTAAAACTCCATTGCGTGTTCCTCAGTGTGTGCTTGTTTGTGTTTCCCAGTGTGTGTCCGTGTTGTGTTTATATTGACTTTTGTCTATGTACATTTTCTTTTATTAATTCATTTTAAGTTTATTTGTCTTTAATTATGTACTTTATTTTGTTCATTTTTAATGTATGACGTATCCTATTTCCTCAATCGAGGATTAATGGAAACAACAATAAATCTAAATCCGTCATCGTCGTCAGATGTCAGTGAAACGTTACGCTACACACAAGATCTGACCGGAGAACACTACATTCAATAGATTTACCAGGAAGACCTTCATTCTCATGCGTGTGTGTTGATCAGTTTGAACTAGTGGTTTATTTGCAAAAATATAAATCGGTATTAAATGAACTGTAACAGCCTTTGTTTTCAGTGGTTTCGTTTCAAAGCTAAAAAATACAACGTTTCGGCTCCGTTTTCAGACTTCGTCAGGTATAATGTTTAGCAATTCGTGGAGTGAACACCATGAGTTGTTATAGTTGATGAAGTCTGAAAAGGCAGACGAAACATCGTATTTTGTAACGCAGATATGAAACCACCGACAACGAAGACTGTTACAGTTCATTTAATGTAATTCCATGGGAGCTGTAGATTACGTTTAGACCGACACGTCTGCAGACGTGGCTAATGGCTCCAGCGGCAGATGCTGTTATCTTCAACACCACAGCAGCACCGCCCATTGTTAGGCGGGGGTGTTGGGTGACGGATGTGCCACCTCCGCTGGTGACCCACGGACACACAGGGAAAAGACCGCCAACGTCACCCTGACTGATTGGCTCCTCTCAGTAGCTTATCTTTACCAAGGAAGATTTATGCGCCACATGCCGCGGCCAGTCACGCTTTTCCGCGAAAACTTCTGAAGCAGAACTTTATGTCCGAGGGGCCGATACTTTAAAGGTAGGTTTCCGCAAAGTGGTCCAAGTGATCTTCAACAGATCGTCGCCCCATGTGGTGGGCCCCGAGACCGCGCTTCATAGTTGCTAAATGTAACCGCTATTCTTCCTTCACCGACCCACCGCCTGACGCATTCCTTTGACCAGAGGAAGAATCACACAGGCTACCTACTCAGTTCGAAACCTCACAGTCAGGAAAACTTTTAAAATGTTCGAATTGCCTGTGGCGTTATTTGGTGTTGCAGACAGAAAAGAATGAAAACTTTCGAAATTCAGATGCGTGGATAGGGTAACTAACCAGGAAGTCCACAGCTGAATAAGTCAACTGCGAACAATTTGGACGACTTTGACTGAGAGAAGGGATAAATAGGCCACGTTTTGAGGCATAACGGTCTTGTAAAATTAGCATTAGGAGGAAGTGTGTGTGTGTGTTGTCTAATAACAGTAGAGGGAGGCCAAGGATCGAATGCGATAAGCAGATTAGGGAGCGTGTGAAATCCATCTACCAACGGAAAGGCTTGCGCAATATTTGTTATCAACGAGGGTTGCATCAGACCTATCTTAGGACTGAATACCACAATATATAGAACAGGCGATGAAGAAAGTTACAATAGAATATGGAGAAGGAATCATACTGCAAGAAGAATAAATGAAAGCCCTACGCTTTGCCGATGATAATGTAGTATTAAGGGGGTCAGAAGAAGACTTGGAAACCATTATACATGGCAAGAACGGTATCCTGGAGAAAGAGTTCAATAGGATATCAGGGAAACCAATTAGAATGGAAAGGAATCTGCAGAAGATAATGAAGCCTACGCTTGCGAGATATGTAGTATTAAAGAAGTCAGAAGAAGACTTGGAAACCATTATACATGGCAAGAACGGTATCCTGGAGAAAGAGTTTAATATAAGGATTAATAGAGGGAAAACCAAAGTAATGGAGTGTAGTCCGGGAAACAGTGGAATAACAAAGGGTGTTAGATTGGGAAGCGATATTTTGACGGAAGTTAACCAATTCTGTTACTTGGGAAGCGTAATAAGTAGGGAAGGTAGAAGTATAGTATACATAAAGAGTAGGATAGGACAGGCAAGGAAGGCTTTCGCGAAAAAGAGGAATTTACATACGGATAACAAAAGAGTGAATATTAGAAAATCGTTGCTAAAAACGTTCGTATGGAGCGTGGCGTTATATGGGTGCGAAACGTGCAAGGTAGGAGTTGCAGAAAAGAGCAGAAGCCTTTGAAATCTGCTGCTATAGGCGAAAACTGAAAATTAGATAGAATAACTAACGAAGAAGTTCTAAACAGAATAGGGGAAGAGCGAACAATATGGAGTACGTTGACTAAGAGGAGGGATACATTAATAGGCCACGTTTTAAGACATGAGGGTTTTGTAAAATTGGCAATAGAGGAAAGTGTGTGGGGTAAGAACAGAAGAGGGAGGCCAATGTTGGAATACGCTAAGCAGGTAAGGCTGTGGGATGTGGTAGTTATACAGAAATGAAAAAGATTTCGCACGATAAGTTAGCTTGGAAGGTTGTATCAGACCAGTCTAAGGACTCAATACAATAACAACTAAGAACAACAGAAGTAAGCAGGAAGGTGATCCAGAAAATTGAGAAATAAATTCATCGCAACTGAAATTGACAGGATGTGCTAGTTATGCTGAAATGAAAAGGCTGGCGCTAGATAGGTTTGCGTGGAGGGTTGTATCATACCGGTCTTAGGACTCAACACCTTCACAAAAACAACAGGAAACCAAAAAAAAGGTACAGGAAAATTATAAATAATATTTATTTGATATAAGAACGTCGTTACGTCCCTATGTATGGACTTAGCCAGGAATATAACTATAACACTCTAGGATAATTTTGCGTCGTGGACTGCATACACTAACGCGAGGCTTATAACGCAACATGGCCGACAACCTAAATTATTTATTTAACGAATGAGTTGTTTCGGTGAGGACGAAGATTATGAGGCACAACTCCTGACTCCGTATTTTGGGGGGGCGGTTGTTATTTCTGTTGTGTGAGGTAAGTGGACTGGCGTGGTCGTGACGGTTGTGGAGGCTGTTTAAGGCGGCGTCTGGCAAATGAGTTGTCGCCCTCCCAGGGCGCCGGTCAGGTGGCGTCGAAATTGCCTGTCACAAAATAGAACACAGCCTTCACACCAAGGCGCCCTCGCACCTACACCTTCGACACACGGAAAACTTGCCTCGCAATTAACTCCTCCTTGAGGAGGTCATTCAGTTCATACCTCTATCACTTATATATGTATATACACAGTGGTCCAAAAAAATGTATACACTGTTCAACGTTTCAATAACTTCCGAACTAATAGACGGAAACTTTTTTATTTTTGGGTAGTGTAATAGTTTGTAGTTTCGAAAATCGCCACACAAGTCTTGTTTTTTTAAAAAATTTATTTATAACGGTCGAATCGACTGCCTGGTCATTAGCGACCACAGTGACAAATATTTACATAATATACATAATTATACACACACATTATTTACTATTATGAATTTACATAATAAAATACTGGTAATGTCCATTTTTCTGCTCGTTACCACTAACTAATTATTTATCTTCTTCACATTTTATTTTTAAATTTTAACAAAAGAGTACACAGAATAAAATACATTTAAATTAAACACCTACAGTATTATCTGTAAGTTGGTCATTAAGACACACAAACACTTTCACAAAAAATGAGACGTTTCCGTCAATTAGTTTGGGAGTTATGGACCGTTAAACAATATAAACATTTTTTTGGGCCACTCTATATATATAATACTAGGAAGGCTGCTGTGGTTAGAGTTGCGTTTCCAACACGAACACAAACGTCATTTAACTACTTCTTCATTACGTATTCTGCTATAATCATACTACATGAAATATTTTTAATCCAATTTACAACATAGTTTTCTGACTTTAAAAATTAACAATAAATAAAAACACGACCAAAAAGTCAGCATTTCAATAATTTTATTAGCTAGGTAAGATACTTTTGTATTATGAAAATTGTAATTATTTCTAAAATTACTTAATTTTACAATAAAATCACAATACAAAAAATTGACACAAATGTCATAAAATACATAATCAAGCAAATGATAAAACCAGAAGTAAAGTCCCTCTCAGAGATCAATTTTATTGTGGCTAAGTTGATAACATTGGTACGGTAAATATATACATCAGTACCTTTTGGCCATGTTCACCTTAAATAATATATACAATATATTATAATAAATATACATATATAACAACCAACTTACATCAAAATAATCAATTTATACAACCTACCTTAACTTAAAAATACTTTCTCGGTTTAAAAAAAATACCGTAAAACTAAATATCGTACTTTCAACAACTCGGGTTAATTAGTTTGTACTTTCGTTACCAACGTAGCCACAACAAAATTTAGAGGACTTTCATTCTGGTTTGTCATTTGAATATATTTCAAAAGTTTTAAATACTGGTGTTTCAACATAATTAAGATTTTCAAAATGACTGATAAGAATGATTTGTGAAAAACAAACTTTCTGATTATTTGGATGAAAATTTCAAACTCTCCCACAATAAGTGGATTTACGATGGTACCAATTATTAATTATGTTTTTAACATGAAATATTTTTTATGTCATTGTCAGACGAACACTTACAAACGAAGAGAGAAAAACAACCTTCTGGACGTTGTATTTTAATTTTAATGGAACAGATATAAATCATACATTACTTTTCATTAAGTAAACAATTACATACGTGTTATACATAGGACAATATTTAAACGGCAATGTTATGGAGAATTAGAATTAGAACTGAAGGACACCAAGAAGATTAAGACAATAATATTTATTTATCATATAAATGTAAGTTGGAAAAGTAATTTTAAAAAGACAATCATTAAATCGTCCAATTTCTTGAAAGGAATAATGAAAAAAAAATTTAACATTCCCCTGGCTTAAATACTGACTGATCGAAACGTCTAATTTTTTTCTAAATTTTCATTCAGTTCAAATTTTTATTGTATTGTCCGTTTTATACGGATCTTTAAATCATATGTATTTAAGTTTTGTGTAAACGTTATCTGTTTTTGTAGTAGAAAATTATTTAAATTTCTTCTTGATAATTTAATTTAATTTTTATCTCAATAAAAATGAAGCATTTATGCTTATTTGTCTCGTTAAAGAGTCTCATAAAACTGGAGAAAGTTAATGTAAAATTGGTTAATATCAATTTTGGTAAAGTTTTTTTCGAGTAGTTGGGGTCTACCTGTGACACCGTGATAAAGTTACAATTAGACGGGTAGACTGATATCCCATTTTCATCCCCCAGGTGATACACAAATCACGCAAACCTCGACTCCGGCCGCGGCACAAAAGCACGGACGTAAATCGAAGTATTTTCCTCTATTACAGTAAACTAGCCGGCTTAGTAGCGTGCAGCTGATACACGCACACAGGGTTAATACTTGAAGGGGTGGGTGGGGGTGCGGGTGCGGGGGAGGGGGAGGGTCGCAATTGTGGCTTAGCAAATAATTACTTCGCACGCTGGTCAATAAACCTGCAATTGTGCATAGTGAACTGCTTCGAATAACAGCCAAATAGGCGCATAGCGTTAGTCAGGTCCCCGGAAATTATTTCTCAAATAGTCAACCTTCCGCAGGTTCGCGTAACTGCGACCGTAAACCTAACCAGGCGACATCGTCACAAGGGCACGCTCACGATAAAACAACCCCGGAACAGTTTTGTTGCATCAATTGTAAAAATTAACAGATAAAAACACTACCATACAGTATTCACCCTTCTAAGAATTGGTCATCCTAGACTGTCTCATGGACATTTAATGACCAAATCTAAGCAAAACATATGCGAAAAATGTAACTTTTTACACACCACCCGACACATAATAAATAATGTGAGTACATGCTGCAAAAAAAGAAGAGATGTGGAATCCCGGACGACTACGAAAAATGCCTCAATGACCCAAAGTTTTATAAACTTCATAGTAAATTATTTAAAAGACTTAAACCTATTCAATAACATGTAATGTATCTCTAATAGTTTTTTTACACCCCTCTTTATCATTATAAATTATTATATTGTATGTTTTATTATTATAAATACAGGAGTAATTGTAAAGTGAACGTCGGTTGATGTGACAATTAACAAAAAAGAAATATTAACATGTATTTAATAATATCACAAGCCACATAACTCTTAAATTCCTTTTTCGTGGCACTGCAGTACCAATTCTATCAATATTGAGCTGATAAAGCTCCTTAAAAGGTTCAGAGTTCCATAATTACTGATAATTTTCCGTTTAGATAACAAATTTAATCTAACTTCCTTCCTAATTACATTAATCATACCTGCATGGGCTTGTAATTGCTTAATTCTATTATTTTTCGTATCGGGGTATATTTTTACAAAAATCAATTAAATGAAATTCAAACAAATTTTTCTGGGAGTGGAGGGTTAACAGACTGCATGAGGTTGATTCTGAAACAGGCAACTCCCCTTTAATAGCATAGGAATTGAAAAGGGGGGATGCGGAAGGTAGAGCAAGGTAGCCAGGGGTTGACCAGGGCCCCCGGGCTATTCTATCCGGTGCTTCACCTAAACAGATGCAGAGAAAACCCTACAAAAACTGCATCAGGTGGTCAGGCATTGGGTATTATTCTCACGCCCTTCCGAATGACGGAAGACGAGTTTGCTGTGGGGTCGCAGCATTCCCTTCTCCGTATCTCCAAGAGTTCTAGGGGGCAGCTAGCCGACTGATCCAATAGGATCAGCAGACAACTTTTGCCTTATGTCCAAGGTCTTAGACCCTAGTTCAAAAACCACCGAAGTAGGTGAAGGTGTCTCGGGGTGTGAAAATTTCAATTCAACTTTAACAATGATAATTAAATAAAAATAAAACCTCTCAAAGGGTTCAATTCTGTATTTTTAATTTCAAAAACTTTCGGCCGTGGCCATTTTCAACTGAAAGATATAAATATTATGGATACACAAAGTTATCACTAATAAAATAAGAGGAACAGCAATAGTTACTTGCTTCTGACAAGAATTTACCTGTATATTTTAATTATCCCTCGTACAGATTTTAGCAAACATACTACCAGAGCGGTACACGTCTTTCTATATAACATCAGTGTCCAATTTCAAACTGGTCACGATTCGTTAACATTATGTAAAATACAACTTGAGTCAAATTCAAAAACTAAAACACTTTTCGTTGACACGAATATATTTTATAATTTACAGATTACGCAGTAATTACACAATAATTTGTAGACTAGATTAAAGATTTTTAAAAATTTTATAAATTAATTTAATTTTTATACTTTACAAGTTCCATATAAACTTTGTTTCTGTGATATTTCAATTAATTTGAAATTCTTAAAAAAATTAAAGTATTATTTTTGGTTTTCATTAAATTTTGTGGCCGATTGAAACAAAGAGAATTTCATCTTTGTACATTTAATATATATATGTATAAATATACCAAATAATATATACAAAAAATGTCTTTCAATTTAACAGAAAATATGGTGAGGTGATTATTTTCTTTTAAATTAAAATAAATATTCTGATGTGTATATATATATATATATATATATATATATATAGGAATTTGACCTGAAAAAACTCAGAGTTACAAACTGAAACATTGACAAACGTTTCACATTTCTGTCCACACTAAAGACAGTAAAACTACATTATATGTATACTTCCTCATGAGACAATTTCTATTATCTTCATCAATATATCAAAATGTCTTTTAATTTAAAAGAAAATAATCACATCAGAATATATATATATATAATATTTTTAGACAATAATAATTGTGCCATTTGAAACCTCCTGAATTTTTAAAAGATATTTTTTTGGTGCAAACTGTTTTGTAATAAAGTATATTTTCGAGGTCGGTTACTTTTATTCATTTTAAACAGTTTTTCAGCACAGGAGAAATAAGTCATACTATAGTTATATCTAACTTTTAATACAGTTTTTTCTCAATTTATAATGTTGGAGCACTGCCTTCATAATAACATCTAATTACCCCTAGGGATGTTCCAAGTATTCATAATTGTTTTCTCTCACTATCGACGGTTTTTCATTTAGAAAAACCTCGAGTTTTGTTTTATACAGTCCATGGATAAATTTAAAAGATATTATTGATTTTCTTATTTCTAATAATCTAACGTGAGAAATAAATTAGGGTTATTAAATTGGAATTTTCCAAGATAGGAGACCGTGGGATTCGAGGCCTTCATCAGCCATGCTGTGTACCAAGTTCCTACCCTGTTCTTCAGAGACTTAAAAGCCGGGGAAGGGAGTGTAGGAGGAGTGGGAGGATGAGGAGGGGAAATGAGGGGGGATTAATCGGATTTTGCGCTTATCTGCGATCTGTTTCCGATGCAAGTCTATTAGCATAATGCTTCAGAGGACCGGGGACTTCGGGACCAGGTGAGAAATGACGAATAATCTCTCCAGCTGCTTTTCCCACAAGTCATTAGCCCAGAAACTCCCGCACATGACGACCGACGGCAAGCTTGCTACTTTTACCCGCCATTACTCACGCCGAGTCCCTGTTAAAAAGAAACGAGAGCTTAATTACCTGTGTTTCGTTTAGTTCCTTCATAATTACCAGGAAATATCTGGCGCCTAATGTTTGTGCCACTGATAATCTTTTTTGACTGATTACAAAATAATACTCCTAAATGATAACGAAAAGCACTTTTTGTATTTTAATACATAACATAAAATTATAAAATATTCACACGCTACTGAATGTATAAATTACATTTCTTCATGAAAATTTATTAAAATGTTACTTAAAAAAACTGGAATCGCATACTAATACATTGAGGAAAATTAGAAATTTTATTTGTTACTAAATACATGAATGTATGTATAATAATTTTAAACATTATTTCAATGGAAAAACCAAATTTCCATATTTATATATTTTTAAATTTTGTAATGTTTTAAAAAATTGTAATTTATTTTGTAGGTGAATATGGCAATTGCCAAAAGCTTATTCCGAATAAATTTTGAAAATCAAAATTGCAATTTTTTTGATTTATTGAAGCGACTGATAAAAATAAGGTAAAAAAAGTATAAATTACATTAAACCCAGAAAAGTCCTTAAGCAGTTTTAACTTATTTTTAGTTATAAATAAAACCAAAACACAAAATTTAATTATAATTATCAGTTAAAATTCAGTTAAACGAAATGTTTATGCCCAAAATTGGACCTTCATCAGGTTATTCATTCACACCAAATGACTGATTTATGTAATAATAGATTAAAATTATAAGACACTTATTACACTCACAATTAAATTTATTATTGGTGTTGAATTACATTAAAATATGTCCCGTTAAAGCAGTAGCTTTCAGTAGATTTCTATCAATAATAATATGAAATATTAAGATATTATTTTACTACATGTACAAAGTATATAATTTCTTTAGATATATAATAGTCCTAGGTGAAACGCTCGGGTCTCATCGGATACGCGCGGCTTTAGCTTCGTCAAAGAATCCACGGTACGGAGAATACACGAGTTCAAAGTATTTACTGTTACTTCTACTTTTATAAATTTTATATTTATATAAATTAATCGATTTTATAAACTGAAACTTAGCCAAGAAAATATCAAGTATAAAAAGTCGCCTCGATTAAACTTAGCATTGTTAATTGAATAGATTATTAGTCTATTTTATGAACTGAAACTTATTATTTCAAACAAAAATACGAACACTGGGAATAATGACTATTATCAATCACGAGTCATAAATATTTATATTTGTTATCGGAAGAATTCTCTCTATTTTATTCTGACGTTTTTCTGGGAGTGTCTTTTGGTATTGGACTCACACGGGAGGAAAGAGAGTGAGAAAAGGGGATGGGTGAAGACTTGATGCTGATGTAAATGTTTTGCTCCTAACGACTGAGGGTAGCGAGATAAATGTAGAGTGAGGTGTGTGAGGGAAAAAAAACTCATTCCGAGAAACGAAAAGTCATGGAGAGCGTGAATGCTGGTCCAGGGGACGACATGGTTAATTGGATCCTCAGCGCTCTTTCATCTGCACTTTTCCCTCTCCCACTCGAAGCAGCTGTCGATCATTTATCAAGTCTTAACTTTTGCCCCGTTTTCTTCTCTCCTCCCCTCTTCGTCTGTCCCTCAAACCAATTCTGTCATCCCCCGCACCCCGCAGATTCGCGTCTTTTCCCACTCCCCCCCCCCTTCTCTCTCTTTTCAGGAGAACTGAAAGGCTTTCCCTAACCAAATCAGTGGACCAATCAAGAACATCCGATTCGCTGTGACGATTGGTCTCAAAAGGAACCTATTTTCGTTACAATCATCCAAAATATTAGTGTATCAAAGATAATAAGATGTTCAGATGTCAAATCGAACATGCGTTGATTGTATCTGGAATATATCTACCCCTGTAGCTACTATCATATAAACAAATTTTTTACAATCAAAAAATTCGTTCCAATGGCAGCAACATGATCTCCACCAGAGACGACACACCTCTCCCGGCCAAAGATGATATCTCTTCTTCGCATATTCCTTAAGCTATTTGTCATTTTTATAGTCAAGCGACGTTGACATTCCTTAAAAAAATAATATTTGTGATTGAAATAGACAACCACAAACAGTCTTCAAGTTTTTATTTGAATGAAAATACGTGAAGTAAACCATTTTTATGAAATTAATTAGGCTCATTAACTGATATTTCTTAACCGCATACATTTTGGGTTACTTTAATATTAATATTTATGCTGCAAACAGAGCCATAATAACTTGTTGAGCGGCGGCCACGGTCCTTGTTCAGTCAGGCTAACGTGGCAAACCTGATAAAAACTCTACTGCGGGAATTTAGCATCAAATACATTACGATTTTTAAACTTCACTACGTCAGTTCTCTTGCAAGATATTTCCTCTTCAACGAAATAGCTCTACTAAAATATTTCAAGTTTTGAACATTATTTATATTCTCAATAATTTAAATAAACAATTTATTCATATTATAACAATTCTATACTAACGGTTGATACCTTTCTGGCTCTTATTTAATCAATTCTTCTACTTTGATTACATATTTTTTATTTAATTTGCACAATTATCAATTTTGTCATCAAAAACTTTACGTTTCTTAAACGTCGCTAGTTTGATCTTTCATGTAAGGTATTCGATCGTTAACGAAATAGATCTACTTAATTGTTTGACCTTTAAACAGGTTTTGAACGTTATTTGTATTAATTCAAATTATAACCACGTTATACTCGCATTTGTCACCTTTCTGGCTTTCATTTCAACAAACTAAGGAGATTCAACATTTCAATATTCAATTAATTTACGTTGAATAAATGACATTTATTTAATATGAAATTTAAAATTCATAATGCTTATTCACAATTATAATCGTAAGACAATAACCAACGATACTTCTCTTCCCACGCCCAACCAAAGACTCTACTCTCTCACACAAACATACTTATAAACACTTTTCACGGCTGTATTTTTTTTATAAACTCCGTGACAGTCAAATATTAATTCTGTTAATAAAAACTCGGAGACTGATTTTGGTTGTCTACTTCATATACGTCTATATATACCAGTTGTACTTGTTTGTTCCACATCAGAACTGTTCGTTATTGGCTCTGCCATCAAAAGGAGAAAGACAGTAAATAAAAAATAATGCTTTTGAGAAATCAAGGGATAAAGTTTTTTTGATCTTCGACATTTACATAAACCCCTTATCTCTTTGTAAATGGTTTTATTCGTACCAAGAAATATAAATTTGTCTTTATAAATTAATTATAATACATTTATCAGTGAAATATTTTTAAAAGGCGAAAATTTTTACTTACTGCCTTTCTGCTTTCGACGGAACAGCTTTTGTCTGTATTTCTTTACACTTCTGATTTTAATTGTGGGCCATTTAGGTTACGTGAGGGCTACCTCTTGTACATGTTAGCTTTGTATAAAATGTACGATACACAAGGGGATCTGCAGGGTGAGGGAAAGAGAAGAAAAAACGAAAAAAATTCACTTTGTAAAATATATGTCCTAAGGGGTTGATTAAAATTTAGCCGTACAAGCCATGCTACTGTTGTTAAAATCGCAATATAACGGCGTTATGACGACACACTGTTAATTTTCTATGCCAAAAAAAATAAAAGGTGAGCAAACACCCCCGCCCGGCCATCGGACCCGCTGCCCCTCCAATATTCCAGGCGTCAACTATCCAACAACTACAACAACAACAACAACCCCCTGCCCACTCATAATCCACACACAGCGCCGCGCCGCGTCGACGAGGGACAAGGGGAGAGGGAGGGGGTGAAAAGAGGGGGCGACGCCCCCCGAATATGAGCGAATGATTTTTGCATCATGTTTTCATTTATTGATTCGAATGGCATTTTTAAATGGAGTGAAAATTGCATTGTTTCAATTAATTAGTGGACAGCGAGTTTTTGGCCCGTGTATATGTGCGTGTTGGGGGGTGGAGGTGGTGACTTTCATTGGTAAACCGAGCTAACGTAATGCAATGCACCTGGTAATAAACAAAACACAAAAATCGATCAATTATTTCACATGCACTCAGCATTATTATTGAGAGAGGTTGACCACAGAAAAGAGCAGCAGCAAAATGCAACAGCCGTTGAAGCTACAAGAGCTTTTGTGACAAAATACACAGATGTGTGGGGGGACGGGGGGAGGGGAGGGGAGAAAAAATCGGAATATTTCACGTCCTGGTGTTGGTAACAACAAAAATATTGCGGCGTTGACGCTACTCCGAAATTCCACACTCAAACACAAGCTGAAAGGGAGAAAAAATATCGGCGGTCACATTCTCTATTATTTTTAGCCCGCAAATGCTTTTTCTGGTATCTGGGGGGGAGGGGGGCTTGATTTGAATACAGCAGTAAAAATGGATAACTGTTGCGATCGTTCACCGCAATGTGGTTTACGTAACAAGAATTTCCTTAGGTGCTGAAGGGCGTAAGAAATTTACGTCGACAGGTAAATTTAATTAACAAGATGTATGAAATTATCCGGTGTTCCATAGTTAACGTATAAAAAAAATTGATAAACGTGGAAAAAGTAGAAACCGAAGTCTGGAACGGTAAAAATTCTGTTCATCTTCAGGATAATAATCACGCCCAGTCCTATAAATTCAGCGGCAAGTCCCGACACTCGTCAGTCAGACGCGAATTCGTCGAGATATATCGTTTATCTTATCTGATTCGATGGCCGAACTTTGTCAATTTTATTGAAAAAGTCCAGACTGTAGAATGTAAAAACCACTGCACTGTAGAAAAACGACTATGGAAAACTTTGTAAGCGTTAAGACAAAAAGAATTTTGGAATGTTACACGTAGGACCGGCGGCGGATTTCGAAGCATGTTGATGGCGAGTCTGAGCAGACTCATCACAGTGGCTCCGAGGCTAATTAGGGCTTTTGTTTCCCTTTAAACATGTCTCAGGAATGCTTTTCTCAGGTGCTTTGTTTAGGAAGGATTTGTAAGTCCACTAACGAACCGCCGACGTCACGCCAGTGATTAGGAGCAATACCATAAGACACTTGGTTGACACTAACGTGCAGAGGCTGGCTTCGGTAGCCGCCCTGGAAACAGCGCCCACTCCTCTAATTTCCAGTCGTTTTGCGGTCCCGCCCCGGTATGCAGGTGGAAACCCCCTGCAGAGAGGCAGTTACAGAAAGAAATGGAGGACACGGTGGTGCTTAGGGGCAGTATCCACCCCCTCGTCGTCGCAATCTTCATCACTCAGCGGAGACAACAACAAGAAACCGATTAAAGGCCAGTCCTCATAAGTTACTGAATATTACAGACTCCGAGGAAACAGGCGCCGGCGACCGTCTGGTTGGCTCTCAGGGGTTTAGTGAGTGTGTGTTTGTGTGTGTGTGGCCTTCATCACCATCAAAGAGAATCTTACCTACACCAAATAATTCCCATTGCGAACGTAATAAAAAATCTATTTTTCCTCAACCACAAAAATATTCAAACATAGTTTTTCTATCAGCATATAATTTTATTCCTATTTATATAATATAAATGCTACGTTTCCAAAATGACAACCGTGGTATTGGAATTAGCTCCAAAACATGCCCAGTTTAATAGGTAGATAGGATCAGAAATTCGAAGTGAAATGTAGAAAGCAAAATACATATGTTGGCAAATTCTCATTCCTAAATAGGATCGTCAAAGACTGGAATAATTTACCTGTGAGAGTGTTTGGAGGAAATCATCTTCAGGAAAATAAATTCAGACTAAATCTAAAAAAAACGTGTTAAGCGAAGTGGGTATTTTGAATAATCTAAATACAGATGAAATAAAAAACCTTACGCTTTGGTGACGATATATTAGGGGAGTGAGAAGAAGACTTGTAAACCATAATAAATGGCATGAACGTAGTCCTGAACTCTTTCTCTAGGTACATCTTCATGCTATTATCTAAAAATTCAAAGCTAGCCTTAAAATTACATTTTTTTAAAGAAGGAGCATGTATAATGTTGAATAAAGTTTTTACCCTGTACCTTCAGCTTCTTTACACTGTCTGTCATGGCGCGCTTTTGGTGTCGCAAAACCCTCGAGGGGGTGGACTTGTGGACTGTTTCGGACTGGCCACGTGCTGCTCTCTCTTGACCACGGCGCAAACCATTTACAGATAAAATCCTCTTCTTCTTAATGAGCAGTTCGTTTACTCGCTCACAAGTGCCACGGGGGTTCGTAATCACTCCCAGCTTTAACGGGGGGAGGGGAGACGAAAAACCTCTACGGTCTCAAGGGATCGCACGACGACGTCTTCCTTAAAAGTTGGAAAAGAGACTACGGTAGAATCGTCGTGTAAAAGATAAAAGACTAGCCAAAAATTGGGATCGTGAGAAAATATTAATTACAGTATTTCAAACGCCAAGTGTCTTAGGAACGAGGCAATACCAACGACAGACCCTTGAGGAATTTCCTATTTTTATAAATACCAATAATATAATAACGAATTCGTCGGTAACGTAACACGTCCATTATTACTTAATTTCTTCTAAAATTTCATAGGATACAAGTAGAAACTGTTTGGCAGGAATATATAATAAAAAAAGACTTTGAACTTATTTGAGAAACTTTAGTAAAAGTTAATATAAATTAAAATAATTATAATATTCAGGTTATTTTTAGATCTTCTAATAATTAAAAGTAAGTCAAAAAAATTAAACTTTAATCATATATATGTATATGAACGCTTTTCTTTTACCTCCCATATATTTTTCTAAAAGGGATCACTCGTCTAAGATTAGGTAAAGGAAACAGAGAACCAATATAGGAAATTTTCGTTTTTAAATAGAAAACTTGGGACTGGAATAATCTATCTACTAACATGATATCTACAGGACTGCCCAAAGAGTGTGAAAAAATTCCAAAAATATTATTTTTTTATGATAGATGTTAATATTATATTTTCCGGGTTAGTTTTAAGAAAATTGAGTGAAGTGAAAAATGAAATGATATTTTTAAACGGGTATGGCCTCTTTTATATATTAAATATAATATTTTAAGCATTCAGTGAAATTAAGTGAAGTGCAAGGTTCTGGATTTTGTAGTATTATGGGAGTCAGAAGAAGACTTGGAAAACATAATGAATGGTACGAACCTGATCCTGGAGGAAGAGTACATGAGGATTAATAGAGAGAAACCCAAGGCGATAGAGTGTAGCACGAGAAATACTGGAATAAGAAAGGGTTGAGAAGGGTTCTCTTAAAGGAAGTTAAGGAATTCTGCTACTTGGGCAGCATAAAAACTGGGGATGGTAGTAGTATAGGAGACATAAAGAGTAAGATAGCTCAGGCAACGAAGGCTTTTGCGAAAAAAGAAAAGAAAAAAACAGGAGTTTACTTATGGGCAATGTAAGTAGGAATAATAGGAAATCATTACTAAAAATTTTCGCATGGAGTTATATGGCTGCAAAGTATGACAGTTGCAGAATGGAAAGAATTGAAGCCTTTGAAATGTTGTGCTACAGAAGAGCGCTGAAAAATGTGATGAGTGGATAGGGTAACTAATCAAGAGGTCTTAAGGAGAATACGGGAAGAGAGAACAATTTGGAGGACTTTAACCAAGAGAAAGGATAGATTAATAGGCCACATTTTGAGACATTCTGGTCTCATAATCCCACACGAGTTGCTAGGCTATTTAAAAGAAAGAAACGTGCATAGAATCTTTGGAAGATACTCAAAGTATATTTACTCTGAAACAGAGATTCGATATGACTAGAATAATCTGACTCAAATGGGAACCTTTAAGTTGTTATGTGATGGAAGGAAAGAGGAACAGAATTAGACCATAAATACCTAAAACAGATTTTTAAGTCCAAAATTTTAGCCTTCTGCTTGTGTCTGAAATATTGAGTGAAAAATTAGGCCTGCTATTATACTATTGGATGCAGTTATATAAAAAACGTACTTCTACATATACACAAATGTTTTTAATGGAAATAAAAAATTGTTTACGAAACTGATTCAATTTATTTAAAATTTTTAATTGAATCCGTCATTAATATTATTCTTGGGATCGGCTGTGGCACACATAAGAAGCTTTTGAAATAATGCTGGATTTATTTCTTGGGATACTAACGCGTGGTCGAACTAAAGAACAACATACCGAACGGTAGAGCTAAAATATTTATTTCTTAATGTCCACCGTGATCGGTCACGAAAATACGTCGGATCAGGCGTCGCTGACACGCAAAAGCGAGGGGCGGGGGCGGAGGCGGTGCCGGGGGTGTTATTGCCAAAGTACACGCGTCGGGCAGTGGATTTCAATACAAAAGAGACAATTAAAAAAGAGGGTTGGGAGGGCTGCCATAATTCGCTTTAACCCCGACCACTCTATAAAGTGAACAAGAATTGAGTAACGCAGTGGATAGATCTGCACGAGTTGTAGTCGCGAAAATTAACACACAAGCGAAACGTTCTGATTTACAAATTTGATCGTTCTTTGTTGTGAGGGCAACGCGTTGCCAATTTGTTGGCTTTTACGGTTAATCACGACCTGGGGGTGCTTACAAAGAGAGGGGCAGAGAGAGAGAGAGAAATTCATCCGCCACAGCAGTTAGAGTTTTCTAGTTTGTCTTTGTTTGACGAGTTTAAATACCATTGCTCCTCTCATCAACCCCTCACTCACTCCCCCCACTACTTTTTTAACGCATACCCACACTCCCCCTCCCTTTCTCTGTTTCTCTTCATAATGGATGCTAAAACAGTTAATAGTCAGAAATATAAGGTCAAAAATTTCGGCCAAATCTTGTCAGAAATAAAATTGTTTATTAATTAAATTACATCACTACGTTTCGTTCCTTTATTTGGAACCTCCTCAGGAAATCTACAAAAATAATTATAATTTAAGTGATGAGATGAAAAAAATAAATCGATTAAATATGCCTATATATAAATTACATAATACGTACTTAAAGAAAAATAATCCAAAAGTTGTATAATATAAGGTGGCACAAAGATTTATTTGTAAATTTGTACTGAAGCACAAATAAATCTTTGTGCCACCTTATATTATAAACTTTTGGATTTTTTTGAATACTTTTTCTGTAAGAACATATTATGTAATTTATATATAGGCATATTTAATCGATTTATTTTTTTCAACTCATCACTTAAATTATAATTATTTTTGTAGTTTTCCTGAGGAAGTTCCAAATAATGGAACGAAACGTAGTGATGTAAATTTAATTAATAAAAAAATTTAATTCTGACAATTTTTGGCCTAAATTTTTCACTTTCATTAATCGAGGTACAGTCAGAACAATTATAGAATTTGCTTTAGTCAGAAATATAATTAATATTTCTCTCTCTCTTTCTCTTTCTCTCCCACTTCCCCCGTGTCCCTGTTACCTACTCCTTTTTTATTTAGGCACTCAAAATGAAAGTACAAACGCGTAAAAATTACAATTTGCTACCTGTTAAAACTGGAAAATGTTGGTAGTTAGGTTGCTGTGAATTTTATATTTCCCGAAGGAAAAGGCAGGTTACCCAAAGTTACCTGAAGCATTTCAAAATAATCGTTACAGCTAAACCGTTACATATAACGTTACAAATGATACGATACTTGAAAGCCACCCTCTCAACGTTCAAGTTACTGTGGCAAACCGTGGACAGGGTTACCACCAGACCAGAGTTGCAATTGTTGCTCATGCAACGACGATTTGAAAATGGTGACAAGGATTTCATCCTTCAACCATATGGCGTCTGGACATATTTCTGGAAAGATGGACGAGATTACATGAATGAGACGTTGCCATGTCAACTACACATGTCGAATCCGCTTACCTGCCACTATTCCATTGACTACGATGGTGACTGAACCTGACACCTTTCGATTTTATCTTGTGAGGTTACATCGTTAAAAGATAAATTCTGAGAGTTTCGTTACGTTATTTTTAGCCATTTACCTGTAAATATTTTTGAATGCTTCATGGGCTTCATATTTGTCATGTATACATAAAAGTTTAATTATTTAATGTACCATTTTCTGTCGTGAACTGTTGAAACCGAAATTTTATTAAGAATATCACGAGATTTTCGTCAATTAGGTTTAATCTTTTCTATATTTCATTACTGAATGTTTTAAAATTTAATGACGACATTTATTCAAACTTAATATACTACTAAATTATTAATGGGGTTATTTTATTTCATTTTAAATTAAATTAAATTTTGTTTTTTAAATAAATCTTACAGGCGGCGGAACTCGAGGGATCATTGTGCTTCAGGTAGCGACCGGAAGGTCTGGCCTCATAACATAAAAAAATCTATTTAAGTAGCCCTATGAGGGATGAAGACACCGCTGGCCAGCAATGTGCTGGATGGAATAAGCTTCGGTACCACCATTTTGACACGTCTGGTATTTTCTCATAGAAAGTGGAATGGCCCGGATCGTGAGTTTTCGCACCTTTAGGCGAGACCTGTTAAACATGTAGGAAATGTAAGACGAATTCCTATAGGGTAAAGTCCCCGGACTCGCGAACTAGAAAATTTAACAATGTTTCTCATTGGCTAAAATTGAATCGGGAAGGGGAAATTATAAATTTCGTACTTTTCTTGAAAGATTGAGGAGAGGAAGAGGCGTGAGGGTGTTCAGATGAACGGATGGTACCAGTTGCTGATTTGACGTAGATGAAAGTAGGAGAGTTGTAGAGCGGTCGTTGAACGGGAGTTGGAGAGTCTTTAGATCGGACGAAAAACAAAGGGGTCGCAGGGATGATGCGTTCAGCAGCAGACTTCAAAGACCAACAGTAGCAGCGAATTCCAGAAGCTACCTGTTCAAGGAATCCAAAGGTTGCAGTCATAGTACCTATGAGTTTCGGAGTTTGGTAAGGTACCATCTATCCCTCAAGACCGCCAACTGAAAGCCACAGAAGCCATTTCCACCGTCAATTAGTAAGACCCTGGGAGACAGATCAATTTCGCTTCCTCTTTCAATTTATAAAGTCAAATCACTTTCAAAATTTATAATTCCTTTTGAAAGATTAGGGAAATAAATTTTATTTTATTTATTTGTTGTTATTCATTGTTAAAATATAATTTTCAAATTGGAAACGTTCTTATCAATTATCTTCCATTCAATCATTTAATTTAACGTAGAATCCAATCCCATTAAGATTTACACTTGTTTAGAAGGAAATGACTAGGATTAAGGGAGACGGTCCAGGGATAATTTTTAATTTATTTTTTAAAAAAGAAAACGCCAACACCAGTTAAATCGTAAAGTTAAAGAATCATTTATTTTTGGAGGGTATCCATAGAACACGGAATGTATTGTTTAACCATATAACAAACAACAAATTAGTATCTGTACAATATGTTCAAACTTCTTCAAAGCACGTTAAGATATAAGAATTTTTTTTCCTTGAGATTAAAATAAAATATAATTACACGTTCCTCTGAAAATTCTGATGGATGAAAAATATTTTTGTTCTAAGCAGTCACGTGCATAAATATTTTAAAGCAAAAAAAATCCAAAAGGTTTGGGGAGGCCGGAAAATAGCCGTCTTTTTTTGTTTGATGGAACACAGGCAAAGTGCGATTGTTGATGGTTAGAAACATTTTCCAGAACTGCAAATGGAGGAGACTATATATATTTTTTCAATAGTTATAAAACTTTAAGTGAAGAAAATAAATTTGTTATTGTTTAAATCAGCTGTTAAAAAATCCTAGGAAAAGAAACTACAACTTTATAATTCATAGAAATTAATTTTGGTTTTATTACTAAAACGTTTTCTAGATAAAAATTAATGCAACTCTGTAAAATGTTATTACCACAACAGCACTACATGTACATTTAAAATAATTCACTGTGCATCCTCAAAAAATAGGAGGGAGGGGGGGAACGGAAAATAAAATAGTGTCTGTGACAAGGGAAATAGTGTTAAAAGTTGAAAATCGGCGAAATAAGTTTTTTTTAAGATTTCACTTTATGTAAACTATTTTATACAGTCTAAATATTGCACATGGATGATTGTTCCTTTGATATTCACACAGTCATTTACAAACATCTTAATATTCTTGTCCAGAGATACATTTTTTGTTTCACCAACCTCCTAAACCTCAATGTTTACACGCGTAAGTACAAAGTTGGTTCATATTTTCTTTTATCACTTAACTTAAATTTGGGTTAAAGCTCGATCATAAAAAGAAATGGTTTCATTATTATTGTTAATCGTTGAGTGAGGCGTTTGGTCCACTTTATTTCACACATAACATGTTGCGATTCAACGACACGGATCCTTGTTTTTCCTTTTTTTTAAAAAAAAGAAAGAATAGTCTCAATCGTTGCTATCGAGGCGACGGAAACGTTTTCACAGTTTTATACTCAAAGTCAACACACACGAGACTTCTTGATGACGTCAACACTCATACCTATGGTTGCTGTTAGGATATTCCATTGTCTGTAATTAATGTGGAAGGTTAAAATCCTCGTGGCAGTACAGAGAGAAAGGATAATGAACTGACCGGAATTCACGTATCGATCATTTGGAAAATATTTCAACAATTTTTTTTTTGGGGGGGGAGAAGTTTACACTGTTTCTAACATTAATGACTCTGATTGTAAAAAAAATTGGTAAAAGTAAACGTGTGTTTACCCGAAATGTTGCCAACAATGTTGGGCAAAAAACAGTTTACAACGTATGTTAGCAAAAAAACACCCGTAACTGGTTGACAAAACAAAAAAATGGTTCTGCCAACGAAAGCCCAAGAATTTTTCCAAAAAGTTGGTTTAATTTTCTGTAATACTCCGATGTCTACGCGTTGTCAACAATGATTGCGGTTTCTGATCCAGAATCCTGATGATGAATAGAGAAAAAATAATGGAAAGCAGGCTGACCTAAGTCATATTTAAAAAAAATAAGAAATCATGACTCAAGTCATTAGGATTTTGACTGATCCCAGTCTTTCATCATCATTGATATTAAAATTTGTTCAGCAAAAAACAGCATTCACATGCTCATTTACACTCGAACATTCCAAAAAGTAAACCATTAAATATTCATATATGACTTTCAGAGAACTTCAGTAGAAAACCAAAACTGTTCAATAAAATATTTGTGTATATTCATATCCGAAAAGAAGTCCGATATATCGATTAATTCGTCTCTCTGTCATAATCACTATTAGACTGACATTAAATACAGTAAATGGAATATCCCCAAAAAATTATCGCATACCAGCATGAGTTATCATCCTTCTCTGGTTGACCACTCAGTGTATGGTGGTATTTGGTCTCGAACTTATCAAAGCAGTCCACCAACGGTTACACATTTTATCAAAGCAAGTGAAAATTACCGAAATACAGGGTAATTCACGAGACTGCATTCAAAAGGTAGACCTTGATACGTCAACAAAAGATTTTTGTTGAATCTATTAAATTGTGAGGTCACGTCGTAAAATCATGTATATAAACATCAGTTTAACGAATGGCTGTGTAAAGTCCACGCACAAGTTTCGACGTTAGGTTCAACATCAACGAAAACACAGTTATTTTCGTTGTTTATCGAGGTTCCTTATCAAGGAGAGGAAAGTTTTACTGCCGACGAGATTTCATCACACTTTCAGTAAGGACGCCACACGTCGGAGAGTCTGGAGGAGTTCTTCGGCGTGGTGGTGGTGGGAGGCGAAGCCGCCCCCGCGGAGGCCGATCCCGCCGACGTCCCCGCGGACGACGCCTTGGCCTTGGCGTCGTCGGAGGAGGCGAGGTGCTGTTGCTGGTGGCGGTGATGGCGCCGGTTGGCGTCGAGGGGCAGCAGGGCCCTGGGGGCGTACAGCTGCTGGTAAAGCCAGTGCTGCGACGAAGGCGGCAGCAGGGGGGCGTGCAGGAACAACGCAGCCGCCGCCCACGCCTGCGGATGCTGCGGGTGCAGCAGCGGGTGCGGCGGCAGAGACATCGGCGGCGGTGGCGGAGGTGGAGGCGGCGGCGGCTGTGCTTGAGGAGGCTGGACAACCCCCGTGGGAGACGGCGGCGCAGAAGACGAGGACGACGTCCCTTGCGGCGGTGCTAGCGAGGTGGAGGACGCGTCGTCGGGGGCGGCGATGGGGGTCGTGGACTGCGGGGGTGGAGAGCGCGACGTGGCGCGGCGACGGGACAGCGGAGGCAGCGCCGTCGTGAGGAGACCGCCGCCTCCACCAGAGTGGGGACTGCCCGACCGGGGGCTGGCCTTGCCCCCGGGCACCGCGACGCTGATGGGACCCAGGTCTCGCGACGCCGCCGCGGCCTCGGAAACTGCCAACAACAAAACAGCATTAACGACAATAGTAAGAATTTTCATTTAGCTGATAATTGTACACGTAACTTTACATCAATAGTGATTTTTTGTGCACTGCGCTGAGAGACGTTACTCAGATTTTCTATTGCCTATTGCCTACCTTCTTAATCTTTTTCTAATAACTTCACCTTTATAGCCAAGGTAATTTTAAATACCCCCCACTGCTGCAATTGATAAGAATGCCACATTGTAACAACATAACACAAGGCTCTTATATTAGCGAGTGTTTGATTTTAATTAATAATTTCTGACACCCATTTAGCACTTTGTGACCCCCCTCAGTTTAAGAAGTGCTAGTGTATTGAACAGTATAAAGATTAAATGTAAGTGAGTGATTTAAGTTAACAGAAATTATTGAATCTATTTATCTCTTCAGATGTTTGAAACTAAAAGTTTGGCATTTGACGTGGCAGTCAACCTAGACTAACACAGCGGTAAAGCACCCGCCCGGTAAGCTGGAGCCTCCAGAATCGATCCGGCGTTAGGCTGACATTTTCCCATTTTCATCTTCGAAATTTAGCTTCATGTCATTTGCGTGAGCTTCAATTGAAGGAATTATTCTCTCTTTAAATTCTTCACAGGCTAATTTTACGCCACCCGTTGAGAATGGACATTAATTTTTATCAAAGACGCTATGATTTTCATTTAAACACTGAAGTTTGCTTCTAATTGAATCTCTGCCACGAAGGACATTAAACTGAATTTTAAAAATCGGGATGTAAATGTCCCGTCATGGTGCAGTAACGAAGAAACGGATTTTGTATCGGGTTACGTTATTTTAATATTTTCTGATGCTTATCCACGCACTTTTACCAGACATCTATTTGTTTTTGATGATTAATCTTGCAATTTCCTGCGAGTTATCTAATTAAATTTCAAAAATCTGTTATTTTTTCTCTCTAGTGTTCAGAAAATGATCAGCGTGGTTGTTAATTTTCATTGTAAGATAACGAGGTCTGTAGTTTACGGTGTTTCGCCTCCTTTTTCTCCTGCCCCTTCTTTGGTGTTGTTTCGGAAGCGACATCCAAGACGGACACCGAAGCCCCTGTTAAGTTTCCTAATTACGCTGTGAATTCTGATCTCCCGACGACGTACAAACCCTCCTCTCCCCCTGCCTAACAGCAGCACGGGTGCAGCGCGTTCAGTTAATGACACGCCGTTAAAAGAACTAAAACACATTTAAAATGGTTTATTCAACTTGACGAAGAATTTATAGTTAGAAAGTTAGGGACGTGTGTTTTAAAAGGTATCAACTTTAAACCCTCTCTTCCACTTAGGTGAATCACACTCGGATATACAAGTGGAAAATGAAGCGGGGTAAAAAAAAATAACTTGTGAGCCTCTCTTAAAACCTCCCCATACAACGTGAAACGCTAATTACAACGGTAATGTTTAAAGCGACCTTTTCACCCCTCCGTTGTTGATGTTTTTTTTTCACATACACGCAATTGAGCTGATTACAGAGACAGTTAACTGGAAGGTGGGAGGATGATGGGGTTTTGGATGTTGCAATGGACAGCTGTCCACTTATCTGATGCAACGACGAGAAGAGGTGGAACACACAATTTCCTATAAACCCCCCCTTCCCCCCCCCCCCCAAGGCAACGATGTCCACTCCTAAATAACCTTAATAATGGAGCAGCCTACTTCCTATTAACATTGTTGGGAAATTCAAAGGCACTTGTAACTGTACGAATGTAGGTGCGAAAGGTTTTCAAGTGAATATGAAACCGAGATGAAAGCGGGAATGTTGAAATGGTAATAAAATACTGTAAAATAACAAACTTTACTGCATAATCCTATTCCTGTAGTTTTCTTATAGGCTAAAACAAGTACTTTAGAGTTTGTACGAATCCTCACCTCCGAATGAGTAAAAAGACTTTTTATTTTGAACCAAATAGAGTATTCGTGAGCCGTAATTTAATTAATAATACCAATACACGTATCTGAACAGAAAAAGGACATAATATATCAAAAACTGTAAGTGTCCCCTGTATTATATTATTGGACAACGTTAATATTCTATTATAAAAATGACATACTTTATTCTTTAATTCTGTTAACAGCCAAAAATATTCTAATTTATTACTTTACGCCGTGAACTCGTCAATTTTTTGAATGCATCGGTTTACAGAAGGCTAAAATAGTCTGAAGTCCACAAAAATGGATGAAACGTTGTATTTATATTAACTAAATTAAATATATTTTCTGACGTATTCGGTCGTACTTATTTTTTTTGTAAAATACTTAATTACCGTTTTACGTTTTAAGCTTCTTCGTTTAAATATTAATGGATTCAGAAATAAATACATATATATATATAACTTCGAAAATATATAAAATTCTTAATAGACAATCTTCCTTTTGTTATTTATTTTGTAATTATTTTATCTGACTTATATAGCCCTTAATTTTTAAATAATTATTTTCCTTTTTCTAGAATGAACGGTGTTTTA
This sequence comes from Eucriotettix oculatus, assembly GCA_034510155.1. Classification (NCBI taxonomy): domain Eukaryota; kingdom Metazoa; phylum Arthropoda; class Insecta; order Orthoptera; family Tetrigidae; genus Eucriotettix; species Eucriotettix oculatus. Next base: position 23,345,515 of record CM067379.1, read on the forward strand.
ATCTAAGTTTCTCTGTCTTCAGTGTTTTTGCGTTTTTACCGGATATTCCTGTAGTTCTCTTTCCACGTTCTTCCTGATTAGAGCTAATATAAATAGGTATATTAGGAAATGATTACTGAAACTGTTCGTATAGAATGTGGCGTTATATGGGTGCGAAAAGTGACCGATAGAAGTTGCAGAAAAGAAAAGTAATAGTAGAATGAGATGGATGGATAAAGTAACAATCCAGGAATTTCTAAGCAGAATAGGGGAAGATAGAACAATATGGAGGACGTTCGTGGACCGAGAGGAGGGATAGATTAATAGGCCATGTTTTGAGACATGAGGGTCTTGTAAAATTAGCATTAGGAGGAAGTGTGTGGGGTAAGAACAGTAGAGAGAGGCCAAGGATGGAATGGGCAAAGCAGATTAGCGAGGAAGAAGGATGTCGTAGTGATGTAGAAATGGAAAGTTTTGCACAGGATAGGTTAGCGTGGAGGATTCAACACTACAACAACAAATTATTATTCACAAAATAAAAATGTAATTTTCCAAATCTTTTTAAACATTAGTGTGGGTGAACAGAAACTGAAATGCGTGAAACAAAAATTTCTCTATTATCCACGCAGGGAACTAATAAAGTAAATAATGAAATGGAGAATTTTGAAAATATAATATTAACGCTGTCAAATATTTACATTCGTGTGGAACTGTAAATGTGTGTTAAAAAATAAGTAAAGCTATTTTTCTATGTAGATAAATGTGGCAACATAGACAATAGCTGGCTGGATGATGTCGAGAACAAGGTAAATGGGAGTAAGGAGATGGAGGTCAAAGGCGGGGAACAGAGGAGAATGGGTAAGCATTGTGTAAGAGGCCATGGACCTTCAACGGCTGTAGACCAAGGAGTAGGAGTAGTAGTAGTAATAAAGTGCATAAAATATAAAAAAACTAAGTCAACATCAACATGTATAGTAGTAATAAAATGCATAAAATATAAAAAACTAAGTCAACATAAATATGTGTTTACAGTGCGAAATAAAGGAACATTGAAGCACAGTTTTCCCCAAAGGAAAATTCAAGGATTTCAGAGACTAAAAGATGTAAGTTCGATGTTTTGGGTGCTACTATGGTAAGTTGTTACTGTACCTGCCGAGAGTCTCGTGGGGGAGAGGTGTTCGGGGGCAGTGAGCGCGAGCATGTGAGGGAAGTGAGGCGGGTGCAGACCCGGGGGCGGCGCACAGTGCGGGGGCAGGTAATGGTGCGGGTACGCCGGCCCTCGACCCAGACCCCAGTGCGGCTCTGCCATGCCCAGGTGATGCGCCAGTCCTGCGAAAAGAAAAAGAAACGTAAACACTAATGACACTACAGACATTTAGTGATAATAACAAATTATGATCCCTGTAATCTCATGTTCGGTAAGTAACCATCAGGATCTGATGAAGAGCTTCACGCTTTTTAATATCCCCCCTAAAACTAAATTTATATTACTGTACCAAAACATCAATAAATACACCATATAAGAGAAATAAAATGACTTGCCTGACTTGGTTAGATACAATCATTATTAAATGACAACATGGTTAAGACGTCTCGAAACGTCTAAAGCCGCTGCTTTGGAAACACGTAATTTTAATGCACATCAAAAACAAGTTTACTTGTATAATTGATAAACGAAATTGATAAATAAAAGTCTCGCCGTCTGTTCTACTGTGTACTTAAATACTCACCTTTATTGTCTCAATGCGGACATTTTTAGCAGTAAAGAAACGTTTCTCAATTATCTTCACCAGCAATGATTTTCTAATATCACACATATATTACCCGTAATTAAATTCCTCTTTTTTTTGAGAAAGCCTTCCTTGCCTGTGCTTTTCTACTCTTTATGTCTACCATACTTCTACCATCCTTAGTTATTACACTGCACAAGTAGCAGAATTCCTTAACTTTCTTCAAAATTTCCCTTACCAATTTAACACCCTTTGTTATTCCACTATTTCCTGTACTACACCCCATCACCTTTGCTTTATCTCAATTAATCCTCATATTGAACCTTTTCCTCCAGAACCACGTTCATTTATTATGAGTTTCCAAGTTTTCATATTACATTAAATTTGTAGTACATTAATTATAATTATTATACTAAATTAAATTATTATGATATCAATAATATTACATTAAAAATTTTACGTGTTGAGTTTCCCCCTATAATTTTATTAATATTTCTTAAATACGTCTGCAAAAAAATGTTTTAAAACTCAAACAATTGTGTAGTGTTGAAAGTGATTTTTTTGCAATTCATTTTTCATAGCGGTCGTAAAGTATTTTTATCCTTTTAAAAAAATACAACAATTAATATCTATAAAATTCTCTACTGCAAATGACCTTTTTAAAGACACGTTTAACCTTCTTTTTTATTGTCATGCATTAATCTGCTTGACTTTGTTTGAAAATTAGTGTTATTCTGGTATTTAATTAGGTTACTAAGGAAATTTCTCTCTTGCTTTCCCACTGAAACTAAAAATCCCAGACATCATCCACTTTCTGTTGGTAAGCGATTGTGTACTTCCCACCCTCAACCCCTTCATTGTATCGTCAGGGTCAGATGACATCGTCGAAGTGTGTGTCCTTTGGAGATGCGCCAGCCAAATGTCGTCTTGACGCCCTTTTGGCGAAGAAAGGGCTCACGACATCTAATTAGACACCAGAGATAGAGCGAGAGAAGGGAAGGGAAGGGAGGGAAAGGGGTGGTGGGTTCAACCCTTCTTTCCCTTAGTCATAGATCCTCCTTACTCTGAGCCGAGAAAGGGGTTGCGTGGAATAAACACGTCAAAACTTAGCCAGAGCCCTGGTGGAGACGACCTGTCTAATTAGTCCTTCAGTAATTAAGAAATTTTGAGGGAAAGAGCAACGGCAGGGAAAATAATTTCGAACGTTGTTGTCGTTGACGTGATTAAATATTCCATTTGAAACGTATTAAATCACTCACGGGATCCCTGTTTGCTTCATAACAGTTAAATCCTGAGACGCCGTGAACATTTATCCAGTGCAATAGTTCCTATTTCTCTTTATTTCTGCTTTCTTTTCAGTATCAACTATTCCGTGATGGTTGGGTATTTACATATTTGTTAAACGTATCAAGTATTGTAGATTAAAATTGGACTTTGTTATATATTAAAATAATTAACAAACCACTCTATAGTCCTCAAAGTTTATTGTTAAATAAAATTAGGCTAGCTTGAGACAATTATGGTCATCATCAGGCTGTGAAACGACAAAAACAGGCACATTAACGCTCAATATACAATATATAAAATCGAGAATGTATCATGGAGAGTGAATCTCAGAGAGAAAGAATTTCCTTTTTTTACTGCTTTCTTTTCAGTGTCGACTATTCTGTCATAAAAAATCTACATAGTTGAATAATATATATTTATATAGGGAAAAATACGTAAAAATAAAAACATTAATATAAATTCCACATTACTGGTATTATTTATTGATGATACCAATCAAAAATATATAAACGTAAAAATTATGATCGACAAATACTGTTGTGGTTTTAAAACACCTATAATTTAAGATCTGAATCATTACCTAAAAGAACGTTTTACGTTTCATTCCATATGCCAATATTCAAATACCTGAGATATTAGTAAGAAACATTGCTAATTAATTATAATAAAAATATTACAATTAATTAGGCCTTCTTTCTATTCCCCTTGGGAAATAATTTAGTTTTATTCCGTAAGCCATTTTGTAAAACATACTTGTATATGAGCTTAGCTACTTTACCGATTGCCGTATGGTAATGACGTTAATGACGAAAAATAAATATCTAAATGTCAAAACAATGTCAAGCTACGACGCAATGAACTTGAGCATGCGTACGTCAAATACCAAGGGATATTCAAATGATTCTCGGGTTTCTAACCGAGTGGAATTGACGTAGATCCCTCTAAGTCAATTCCACTCGGTTAGAAGCCATAGAAAAACTTCAATATTTATTAATATCCAAACGCTCATGTGTGAAAATTTATGATTACAATCTTTTATATACGAAATCCAAGAAATACGTATTTTAAAAAATTTAGTCCGAAAATTAAAACAATATTTTCTGGATCACAACAAGAGTACCGCCTAGCGGGCCCAATTTTAGCTAAGAATCACCCACGTGATACCATAAATACAGAAAATAATCATCGAAAGAACAATTACGAACAGACGCACACCGGAATTATATATATATATATATATGAAGATGGGAAGAAAACGGAATATGGAAAAAAATCATACTGCAAGGAGAAGAAATAAAAACCCAACGCTTTGCAATGATGTTGTAGTATTAGGGGAGTCAGAAGACGACATGAAAAAATAATAAATGGTCCTGGAGGAAAAGCACAAGATGATGGAAAACCAGGGTGATGGAGTGTGGTATGGGAGACAGTGGAATAACAAAGGGTGTTAGATTGGGAATGGATGTTTTGAAGGAAGTTAAGGAATTCTGCTACTTAGGCAGCATAGTAACTAGAGTAGGACAGCACAGGCAAGGAAGGCTTTTGCAATAAAAAAGAGAAATTTACTTACAGGTAATATTAAGTGTGAACATTAAGAAATCGTTGCTAAAATTGTTATGGAGGTTATATGGGTGCGTAAAGCGGACGGTAGGAGTTGCATAAAGAAAAATAATAGAAGCCTTTGAAATGTGGTGCAATAGGAGAATGCTGAAAATCAGATAGGTGGATAGAAACACTAAACAGGAAGTTATAAGAAGAATAGAAGAACTACGAACAATATGGTGGATGTTGGCCAAGAGAAAGGATAGACTAATAGGCCACGTTTTAAGACATGAGGGTCTTGTAACATTAGCAGTAGAGGGAAGTGTGTGGGGTAAGAACAGAAGAGGGAGGTCAAGGATGGAATAGGCTGAGATTAGAGAGGATGTGGGATATGGTAGTTACGTAAAAAAAATTTAAATGGTTTGTTCATGGAGGGTTGCATCAGAGCAGTCTTAGGATTGATTACCACAACAACAATAAAAATGATTGTTGAGTATTTAAATATTTGTTAAACGTATCAAGTATTTTAATGTAAAGGAATTGAAGCTACACGAAAGCAATTCGGTACTTTCTTCGACGTTGTTAATCCGTCGACTGTGATTAGCGAACAATAATAATAAAAAGAAGGAGGACAACCTTTTCTCGGATCGACAGTTTCCACCCCATTAGCAGAAAGGTGACCCCTTCCGCGCTCGTCTTCGCGTCTTATTTTTATTACTCAAGTCGAAAGCTGAGCTTAAGGACTGCGATGTTTGTAAGCGCCAGGGTTAAGACTTTGAATAGGATTACAACGTTTAAACGTTCCTGTATTGTCGCAGGCTGAAGAAGAAAAAAAAAGGTGGCGTGGAAAAGCGGAAAGGGGGAGAGAAGGAGGAGGACGCGGCGAAGACCGCTGCGAAGACGGAAGAAGAAACTCTGCGTCGGTGTAAAGCTGAGGAATAAGGAACAGCGAAGGGGGGAAAGGGGGGGAGGAGCAAATCCTCTTAGTGTCTTGCAGCATCCATTCTCCTCCTAAGCTCCTGCTCTAACCCTTTCACGACGGAAATTCCCATTTATTCCGAAATTTACGCCTGCCTAGGTCTAGATATACACACCGCCTTAGGGAGGAGGCGGACGAACGAACGTTAGTCTTCATCTGCAAATCCGCTTCTGTTCTGTACAGGGGCGGCGCCGACCATACTTCCTCCATTCTCTCTACATTATATCTATTCTATATCCTTCCTCAAGGTTAACGACGTTTCAATAGTTTTTAGTAACACTTCAGTCCTAAATATCTTAGCACCCTGGAAACTTACTCCACTTTCTTTACTTTTACTAAGAATCGTAATTTCAGCACGTATTTATAAAATAAATACTATCTGAAATTAGTAGAACCACGGGGCATGTTTATCAATTTTAATTGATAGGGAAATTTAAAATTTAAATACACTGAAGAAAATGCATTATAAGGCAAACTGAAAAGGAAAATACAAACGATATATAAATAGTAAACAATATAGCCAATATATCAAAAATTAAATTTTAACTAAAATTAATTTTTTTAGACACACAGCACGACGAGTAGTTTCTTTTTCTGGAATCTGTTTTCATAAATATAAAAAAATTGAAGCAAATGTTATACATACACGTTATTAATTATACAATTTCCTGTGGTGTGAGTGTGTGCGTTTTCATATAATAAATTTTTTTTTAAATTACTACCGATTATCCTTTAAAGTTCTAACCATTTTATGAGGCTATTTCTTCTTTTAACTTAATATATGAATATTAACCCTTTCTATATTTGTAATTTTAATATATGGATGTGTGCGTTTGTGTTTATACGTCTTGTCCTTATCTGTGTGTGATGTCTTTCTTTACTGTTTATTAATTCATTGTACATTAGTTACAATTATGTGTTACCTTTCAGGTTTTCTTAAATTAATTTTCTTTTCAACTAAGTATATTTTTTATTTGTCCTATTTCCCCAACAAAAGATTAATGGAACCAATAAATAATTCCAAATCTAAATCATGATTTCAATTTTATCTCATGGAGTTAAAGAGAATAAGAGTTCAAAAAATTGTAGCAAAAATTTATAATAACAAAGGATGGATTACTGGTTAAATTTTAAAGTCCATTCAAAACCTGTATTGAATATTTTTTGGAAGCTACCAGTCAAACTTAATGTGATCCAATTCATGAGAAAAAATATTATTTGCTAAATTTAGTTATTATAGCCTCACCTGATGACGTACCAAATTTTAGTGTTTTTCTTACTTAATATTTTTCAGTGTTCCTTACTTTTATTTCTTATATTTTAATTATATGAGCGTCTACGAATCATAAAGCGGAAACAGAAATGAGTCCAACACTTGAAAAATTCTTCTCTTTAAATAACACGAACGTAAAACATAATTAATTTGAATTTTTTAGATTTATAAAATGTTCTTTTTACTTCTGAAGAGGTTCCAAAGAAAGTAGTTACACATTGTGTTGTATGTATTTACTTTTAAAAAGTAATTTTAATTAAGGTTTAATTCTGACAAAAGTGAGTGTGTTATTTCATTTAATTCAGTCGAACTTAAATATTAAAGTGATGTTTATTTTTATACGAATATAGGTCAGTGAAGTTACAACAGTAATATATTAAATAAATATTACGTAAAGAGACGTGAGTGATAATAAAACCACCAGGAAAGTCTTTACAGACTCCAAAGAGATGAATTAAAAAGGGTTAATATTTCTCAAGAAGAGTCCATATTAGAAATGACGACATCAAAGGAGAATCAGAGAGAAATAAATAAAAACATGGACGGAACATGTCGACCGTATGGACAAGGAAATGCTACCCTCAAGAATTATAAATTAAAAATGTAAAGGAAGAAGACGCGTAGGAAGACAACATAAAATACCACAAATTATCATCAGCGAAGAAGTTTTATTTACGGTACATTTTATTTACCCTATTTTTTCTTATTTTCTTGTTTATTTTTTCCTCCTACGTGACACTGCGCACTGATACCAGTGACGTAACTGACAATCCCCTAGTCTGTGAGTAATCCTTCCAGTTCCTCATTCCTTTTGTGGATCTATTTTCTTAATATGTTCATTTCTCTGGTGAATTTTTAATTTTTTTTAGAAAAACAATTAAGGAACTGTATGATTTTATAAAATCTCACCGAATGCAATGCTAGTTTTTATCTTTTTTTGTGCATAGCGCAAATATTTTAAATACCTCAGTCAAGTTTTCTCGTTTACTTTTACTCACCATCGAGGCTTTACTCGATTACTACTCCTTTGTTTTGCTGCTGTAAATAACAGTCTTCTTTCTGATCAAAATTTTCCTGAAATTCGTCGTGTTGCTATTCTCCGTTTCATCTTATTTTTAACAATTGACTGGCCTGTTTATGATTCTTCCGTTATTTTCTTTTCGGGGTTATCGTTAACAGTGTAATAGATTTATTTCATTTAACATGATGAAAATTTATAATTCCGTCTATATTGAGCTCTGTCTGCGATGTTTATCACCTGGACGAGTTATTGGTTAACCATAATTCTTTACCCAAATATTTCCTTACAAAAATTTATAGTTTGTCACAATTTGTGACTGAATTGAAATATTTTAATATTTTTTGGCCTTTTAAAGGGATGAAATAAGACTATCTTAGTTAACAATATTATTACCTTTTTTGGAGATTGAACTGGATTTTATATTTAAAAATTACGTAGGCATTAAATGCCATTTACTTTACTTTCGTCTCTAAGCTCCTTTTTGAATTAAAGTAAGAAAAGTGTTTTAGATGTTCTTACATTAAATACGCAGCTTTTCTCTCCTAAATCCCCTGAAAATATCAGGAGACAACCAAGTTAGCGTTTCTTGCGCCCTTCTTTCTTTCCTTCTTCCGCGAGAGTATTCGTAGACGCTCATTAATCCTATTTTAGTTTTACTTGATCTGCTTTTCCGGCCCCCCGCCGAACCGTCTCGCTCCCCCCTCCTTTTCAAGAATTCTTAGCTAATTAATCGTCTTGTTCTTTCTACCTACTTTTCCTCACTCCAGCCAGCCCTTCCCCCCTATCGTAGGACTTTGTTTACTTGCAAAGTTGCTTTCATCTGATTGTTTCGTCCGTCTCGGTGTCCTAGAGGTTTCACCCTCGCGCACAAGATTGATTCAAAATTCCTTAAATTATATATTTGTACACAGCTTAGAAAGGAATTGTAAAATATTATCGTACGTGTAGAATTAATTATTATACACCCTTTCACAGCAATAGTTGTGTGGCAACTTGCTCAACTACTCTATAGTGAACTGTTAACTTTATTTCCTGAACGTGAGTCTGATTGTTCTTTATTCCCTGAACGACATTTGAATACCGATATTCACTGTTAGAAACGATGGTTTCTATCACCTTTTCCTTTTTCATTCCACATTATTTTTAATCATAAAGTTTTTTGTCCGTCCAGAAATAGCCAAATTGGGTTCTGTCCATTCCTCTAACCTATCATTAGTCTTTCCCGAAATTGGTACTACTTTCTGTTGAATACTTTGACATGCGTTGTATAAAAAATTTATTTTCTTTTATGAATAATCCTCAAAGGTCTGATCTACATATAACGTAAATACCTTTATGCCACGTATTTATATTAATTAAATAGTAATAAAATTATATATTTTTATTTTTTGTAATAATCGGATTCATTTTAAGGTAGCACATTCTTGTCCATACGGTCAACATGTTCCTTCCATATTCCTTTCTGATTCTTCTTTGATGTCGTCATTTCTTGAGCTGCTGTAATCCTTTTTGACTCTGGGCATTACATAAATAAATAATGTATCGTGTACCTTCTGGAAAGTTCTCGCGTGTTTTCTCAAATCATATAAACTATCGAGAATCGTTCATAAGATATTATGCCATAATAATACGAAAAGAATATCAAACAAAGTGGTGCCATCATTTTACATTTTCACTAAGTTTTAAAGAATACTCATGTTAAATCAATGTTTGTCTTACTTCATCCCTTTAAAGGCCAAGGAAAAGTGAAAATATATCAAAATATAGTCAAGTAACAAACGTTGTAGACAGACGGAATTATAAAATTTCACCCTATTAAATGAAATAAATTAACGACAAGACACAGGAGAAGTTTTTGTTTAGCTAAATAAACGTTTTGTCACCACATTTCGGAATTCCTCAGGTAATGTTAAATTTTGACAAAGAAACTATGTCAAATATATGAAAAAAATGAAATACTTCATACATTTGTTAACTTTTTAAAATCAATATTACATGAGGAAATCTCCAAAATATGGTGACGAAACGTCGATTCAACTAATTAAAAAACTTTGTCTGTGTCTGATCATTTATTTATTCCTTTTAATTATTGGAATAATTAAAAAAATTAAGCCGCATTGCCTTTTAAACCTGGACGTGATTATAATTACATAAATAATATATGTCAGAGTAATCACCTGAAACTTTCGAGAATCACTAGTAAGAGATGCTGCCATATTAAGAAGAAGAAAAAATAATCAGAAAAAGCGGTGTCATCATTTTACAATTATTACCGCTAATTTTAAAAATAGGTTAAATCAACATTTGGTATGTTATTTTTTTTCCTTTGAATATAAAAATTAATGATAGAAAAATTTTAATTCAGTCAAGAATATAGACACATAAACGTTTGTAAGGAAACTGATTTACTATTAAAATATGTATTTCTATTTGAAATCTAGGATCGTGAATTACTATTAGTTTCAAGCTCTTGATTGAGTATATAACGACAACCAACTCACTGCCCTAGTAAATCAATTAATGACCGTATTTCAAAATAATTAAATGACAGTAAATTAACGTCTGGATACAAACAAACAAACAAAAAATTTCCTGAATCGAGACGTTCCGTCACCATATTTGAGATTCGTCAGGTGATGTTAGTTTTTGAAATTTTGATTTCGGTTGAATCTGTTCTTTAAGACTTATTTTTTTTGTCGAAATTTTACGTTGCACGAGGAAGACACAAAAGTCGTGACGAAACATCGGTTCAACAAAATAAAATTTTTTCTCTGTATCTGGTCGTTAAATAATATCATTTAGGAGCTTTCGGCAGTGATTGTTGTATCCTATTATTTGTGTTTCCCTTGTAAGAGACACTCGTCCTATATTGTCTCGAGCAGTATGTGACACTGCATTGGTTGATCTCATTTCTTATATTCGTCTTAGTGTCAGTGAATTTTCGTTGCAAAAAAGGGGAAATGAAATATTGGTAGACTTTCTATGTAATATTATATATAAAAGTGACTTTGATTCCGTAGCTGGTGTAATCCACACTGATTTGACGAATTTTGATTCGACGCCAGTCACCCCTGGGTGTAAACTCGACGCTCCTCTTGAGACGTCTGGTCAGTAATGATCGGCGAGTCGAGGGACCAAATTACCGGACAGTCACAGATGGAAGGAGAGAGGAGAAGAGAGAGAGAGGAGACTGGTAAATGCGGGGCTTGCAGCATCTGGCGACGACAATGGCTGCCATGGCGACGCCCTCCTTAGATATTCGCTTCACGGACGGGCGCTCTTTGTCACACCCCCGCCGCCGCTGCGACGGTGTCTCCCAATTTGTAGCAGGAAGGTGCTCATTAGTTGATGTCCCATGCGGACACTCTGATTAGAAAGTGGGGCGACGTGGAAGCTCACACCCACGCACAAATACACACACACACTCTCACTCTCTCTCTCTCCCTCCGGCTGCTGCTGCTGCTTCTGGTTCTTCTGAGCAAGGTACTCAGGTCTCAGCTTCACACTTTCTGGTCCTCGTCACATGATCTCACATCAAGCATATCTCTCACAGCAAACAAAACAACTCGTCGTCCTGAATTGTCGGCAGTAAAGATGTTCCACTCAGAAATGTCTTAATTTATTTTAACCATTATTTTATTACCTTTATAGACAGAAAGTAGAACACATCAAGGGTTGCTTCAGCACAAATGCTTTTATACATCACGCAAATGTCAAATTGTAACAGTAGAATTGTTAATCAACGATATTTTATGTACAGCAGCATTCCTTTACTGAACAACAGTCAACAGTTTGAGACCGTTACTCAAATATTAACATCAATCAGATTTAATAAACGCACCAGAGTTTACCCAAAAATATTCTTTATGAGTGATCCACTTGCGTTCACTGTTGTTATTCATTCCTAAGACTGGTCTGATGCAACCCTCCATGTTACCCTACCTTGCGCAACCCTTTTCATTTCCGCATCCTGCCTAATCTGATTAGCGTATTCCATCCTTCGCGTCCCTTGTCAGACACTTCATTCTAATGCTAATTTTATAAGACCCTTCAGGTCTCAAAATGTGGCCTATTAATCTATCCCTACTCTTGGTCAACGTCCTCCATATTGCAGAAATAGTTCTCGGATTTCCGCTAGGGGTTTTAATCGCACCTGTACCCGAGTAGAAACCACAGACCTATTTCTGCATCAACCACAGCGGGAAAGCCTTAATTCACTTGTCCTTCATATTGTTCGCTCTTCCCATATTCTGCTTAGAACGTCATCGTTAGTTACTCGATCCAACAATCTCATTCTCCTATATCACAACATTTCGATATCTTCTATTAAGGATTTTTAAGGACAAATGAATAAAATAAATCGAGAAACAAGGCTTATACATAACCACTACAGAAAGACAGGCAGCAATAATATTAATTGAAGATCAAGAAAACCGGTGTCAAAAAAGGAGTACGACAAGGATGAAGTCTGTCTCCCATGCTCTTCAGCTTATAAAGTTAAAACGGAATATGGAATTTAAATCATACTGCCGACGATATTGTAGTATTAGGGAAGTCAGAAGAAAACTTGGAAACCATAATAAATGGTGTGGACGTGCTGTTGGAGAAAGAGTTCAATATAAAGATTCACAGACGGAAAACCAATGTCATTGGGTTTAGTCTGAGAAGCAGTGGAATAACAAAGGGAGTTGGATTGAGAAAGATATTATGAAGGAATTTAACGAATTCTTCTACTTGGGCAACGTAATAACTGGGAATAGTAGACAAAAAGGAATTTACATGCGATTAACATAAGTGTGAATATTAGGAAATCGTTGCTAAAAATGTACGTATGGAGCGTGTCGTTATATGGGTGCGAAACGTGGACGATAGCGGTTATATAAAGGAAAATGTGGTGATATAGATGAAATAGATGGGAGGATAGAATAAATAACAAGAAAGTTCTAAGCAGAATGCGGGAAGAGCGAACCAATATGTAGGACATTGACCAAGAGAAGGGATAGATTAATAGGCCACGTTGCGGGACATGAGGATCTTGTAAAATTAGCATTAGAAGAATGTGTGTGGGGTAAGAACAGAATAGGGAGGCTAAGGATGGAATAGGATAATCAAATTAGGGATGATGTAGGACGTGGTAGTTATGCTTAAATAAAAAGGCTTGTGCAAGATAAATTAGCACGGAGGGTTGCAAAAGACCAGTCCATTTTTAAGAAAAAAAAGGCATAAATTAAAAGAATTAAAAATTATGTTGTCAATTATGATTTTTATATAAACATGGCACATTACGTAAAATAATACTCAGACATAAAGTGTTAGCAACTTTTTAGGAGTTTTCCAGTTGGTTAATATTGTTTTGTAGTTATTTATTATCAGATTATCCTCGTGAATGTTACTGATACGTTTCTTTGGAGTGGGTGAAGATAAATATTGTATTAATTGCTTTTACTTTTCGGTCGTTTTTCCCGTGTCAGTTTCTATTTTCCTCTTTTGTTATTCCTGCCTTTAATTTTACTTAACACAGTTCCCATCCAAATGGCATTCTGGGGCAACAAATTAGTTATTTTCAATTCCCCACTTTGTAAATCAATTTGCTACCTCGTCCCAGACTTGCAAATTCCTGAGTGTATCTCTCTCTCTGTCTCATCTGGGGAAAGGGGATGATTTCCCTATTGTAGTAGACAGAAGCCATCTGCTTCATATTAACGGAGGTGTTAATGGCTTCAGACAAACTCCCTCGGATCCTTGAATAAATGGAACAGTTTCACGTTAACTCCGTTCGTATTCCAAACGAGATTCTCGGGTTCTACTTTAAATTTCTAATCCAGTGATAATGATCCGAAGGCTCGTGTTGCTAAGTTATATTGTTCTACAGTTAACACGGGGGGCGGAGGAGGCGGCGCGCTGCCTGCCCGAGGAGGAAAAACTTTGCTTAACAACTCGAGGTTTTGCTACTTTGGGAAAAGAAACGCCAGCCAATAGAGCCGGAAAAAAAGTCTCTTCATTCAGCTCCTACTTTACTTGAAAAATTAATCAAATAAAATTGAGGTCGTAGGGTAAATGCCAAAATGAGGTCGTTGGCACGACACTGCAATACAAACTCTCATTTACTGAAATCATCATCATTAAAAATTCACTCATGTGCGTAATTACGTTTATAGTTAAACGAAGTGAAACCCCCTTCCCCCTAACATCCCTCCATAAAATTACAGTGAATAAAAATATTTTAAAAATATAAAAACAATTATTATTTATGGTGTTATTAGTTCATTTTCATATTAATTATTTATTATATTTATCGTAAAAGAAACTAAATTTATATGCTTATAGACGTTTTATTTCTGAACATCTTTTCTCAGAATTTATAATCGCATATTAGTCATTTTAACATACATTCACGTTTAAGTTCCCATTATCAGAATAACAGTCAGTAATTTAGATGCACCAAAATTTTCTATATTTTTATAAGAACAATTAACGTCTGTATAAGTATCAAAATAATTAACGTCCCTCTATAACACACATTACAATTAATTTTTTGATCGAAAAAAAAAATTAAAATCCGTTTCGATCAACCTCTGTGTCAATATTTAAGTCTACTAATTTAAAGTTTTTTATTTTTCTTAAAAGTTTTATTGAACTGTCTTTTACACTGGTCTTTAATTTTCATATTAATTATTTATTAGATTTTTCGTAAAAAATAAATTTATATGATTATAGACGTTTTATTTCTGAACATCTTTTCTCAGAATTTATAATCGCATATTAGTCATTTTAACATACATTCACGTTTACGTTCCCATTAGTAGAATAACAGTCAATAATTTGGATGCACCATAATTTTCTATATTTTAATACGAACAACTGTCGGTATAAATACCAAAATAATTACTGTCCCTCTATAACACACATTACAATAAAATTTTTGAACGAAAATAAAAAAAATTGTAAATCCGTTTCGATCAACCTCTGTGTCAATATTTAAGTATACTAAAGTCTACTAATTTCGAATTTTTTATTTTTCATAAAAGTGTTATTGAACTGTCTGTTACACTGGTCTTTAATTTACATATAAATTATTTATTAGATTTTTTGTAAAAAAAAACTATGTTTATATGACTATAGTCGTTTTATTTGTGAACATATTTTCTCAAAATTCAGAATTTATAATCGCATATTAGTCATTTTAACATACATTCTCGTTAAAGATTCCATTATCAAAATAACAGTCAATAATTTGGATGCACCAAAATTTTCTACATTTTTATCAGAACAATTAACGTCTGTATAAGTACCAATATAATTAACGTCCCTCTATAACACACATTACAATAAAATTTTTGAACGAAAAAAAAATTAAAATCCGTTTCGATCAACCTCTTTGTCAATATTTAAGTCTACTAATTTTGAAATTTCTATTTTTCTTAAAAGTTTTATTGTACTGTCTGTTACACTGGTATTTAATTGTTGTTTTATTATTTTTTTAATTAAATTCATATCTATGACGCGACTTTTTTTGGAATTTACTTATTATATATTCAATTGAATCTTTATTCTTTCTCATTTACAGAATGTTTTATTCAGTAGTAAATTATTATTGGTTAATTAAAAACTTTAAGTTCGGCAGTTTATAGAAAGTAATTTATTATAATTTCCTTGTCATAAATTATAGAAATTTTCGGATGTTTTTTGTCATAGTTTTTATATTTACGCATTTCATCAATCATTTTTATTATTTATTTTGTTATTTGTGCGTTCCTATTGACATCAGCTATTCTTCCTATTTTTTTCTTAGCTTCTCTAGTCATTTCTTCCTCGAAGAGTGCCCATTTCTCTTCTATATTGTACATAGACATAAATATATGTAACGTTTTACCTGCCGGAAACCTCAGCATGCTTGGTCTGAATATAGCATCAAATATATGTACATGATTTTTATTTTACGTTATGAAGAGACAGTGTGCAAGGAAGGCAATAATCTCCGAGACTGACTTTTTTTTCGTTCAGGGAGTGTTGTTGGTGGGTGGTTGTAGTTTGTGGGCCGCCTCCGAAGACACGCCCATGTATCGATCGCGATTTCCTTGTCGTGTTCCCCGCAACTAGCAGTTGCACAGGACAGGTGTCTTGGTGGTGTTAATCGTGTTACCTGCTAGACGGACACCTCATTACCACGCCCTCCCTCCCCCAGCAACCGCCACAACTGCATCCGCACGCACACAAACCAACGACGGCGACATATCACTCATTGCGAGCGAAACGTTACTGTATCACACACACACAAAGAAACCTATAAGAAACCTGCAGTCACGCTCAGTAGCTAGTGTTAACTTAAAATATAATTAGCAGCAGCAACTGAACCAAGAAATTGCGGTCAATGAGAACACAGTAAATGGGCCATAAATTTTTTATTTACATTTTCATACCATTATCGATTAAACAGGAAAAGTCTATACACATACCACATACATGGTACGCACAGAATCCTAAAAATAATAAAATACATTTGCGATTAGGTAAACAAAAATGGTACAAAAATGAAGACACATGAAACAAAAAATTTGAAAATCAGAAAAGAAATAAATAACAATTTAAAAAAAATTAGGGATGGTTCAAGTATAGTAGATATTTAGAGTAGGATAGCACAGCCAAATAAGGCTGTTGCAAAGAAAAGAGGAATTTACTTACTGATAAAATAAGTGTGAATATTAGGAAGTCGTTGCTAAAACGGTTCCTATGTATGGGAAACAGTGGAGTAACAATGGGTGTTAAATTGGCAAGCGATATTTTGAAGGAAGCTAAGGAATTGTGCTACTTCGGAAGCATAATAACTAGGGATGATAGAAGTATAGTAGACATAAAGAATAGGATAGCACAGGCAAGGAAGGCGTTCGCAAAAAAAAAGGAATTTACTTACTTACGGGTAACATAAGTGGCGAATTTTCGAACCAATAAAAGCCTTAGACAGGAATAGGAGGATTAGAAGGAACGATTAATTGTACCACTTAATAAGAAATCAAAATATTAAAAACTATAATAAATCTAAAAGGCTAATATTGTTCGGCCATGTATATAGAAGTTGTTATACTTTTCGGAACAACATCGTCAGGAAGACAAAAAAACAGATGGGAGGACAATTGTAATGGACGATCTGAAAAGGTGAAAAACTGGAATGAGAAAAATACAAGTATGGACAGAGTGGAGAAAATTTTGTCCTGCAGACCAAAACTCTCAACAATTATTGGAGTTGTAGCACCTTATGAAGAAGAAAAAACAACAGACAATTATAATTTCACTATTTTGAGGATAAAGTATCAGAAATGAGAAACGTTTAAATATTGATATTTCGTTAGATTGAGGATGTAAACGACTTACTTGTACGAGAGTTGAGTAAATAATTATAATAAAATGCCACAAGCACGAAGGGGTAGAGGCTGCCCTTGTGACGTAATACATTTGGCATTTTATATGCTGACGAAACGTCGATTAAAATTTATGAAACTCATGACCTAGCGGTTTATGCGACATAAAATAAAATAAACACTTTATCTGGTTTTAGTCGTTAATTTATTTGATTTAATTACTGTTAAAAAACACACGGTAATTAATTTACTATTACAGTATATATTGGATACAGCTTTTAATGGTTTATTTAATCAGAAAAGTAGTTAAAAGTGATTAACAAACGTTTCTAAAAAAACAACTTTTAATTGGGATGCAACGCCATTTCAGTTGACATCTGTAGAAGGGATAAGATAATTTTTTTTAAAAAATCTGCAGCAAGAAAATAGATTACATATACAAATATATGACGAGTGTCGTAAAGGATAGGTGGACATAAATTAAAACGTAGAAGGAAAAGTCGAACAATTTGAGGGAGATTTAACTTTTTACGATTATAAAAGAATTTAATTCTATGCATTTTATGCTTTGAAAATTCATTAAAAATATCTTTAACAGACAGACGCTTTTTATGATATACTCGTGCAAACCGACGTTTCGGTACCTATTTTTACCCGCTTCAACGTTAAAAATTCTATTCTCCAACAGTCAATGTTGGTTTGTGATCTTGTTAACCTTTTCTTTTGAAATGGTTAATTTAGTTTCTGTCTGTTGAAGGTCGTTTTCATTAATTCTCTTACCATATAAAATAGACGTATGCCTATTAAAACATTTTCATTTTTTTTATTAAATAAATTTCAACAAACACGGAAAATATCCGGCGTCTCCAGTTTAAAATTGGTGTAAAACCTAGAATATGAAACCAAACTACCATGTACTGCGAGACAGAAGGACAATTCTAAATCTTTTGCAGAGAATGAATTATGGAAAAATCTGAGGATGGCAAATGCTTGTGGAAAGAAAGTAGATTTAGACGACTTACAATAAAAATCAGGTAATTGAAGGTAATAGTAGATGAGAAACGAAAGAGAATAAAGTTTAATCTCAATTTAATTTTTAAGCACAATTTTGTATGTATTTAATGAAATATTCTAATTGTTCTTTAGTAAACCAATACACTAAAAACTAAAATTAGTAATGATAGAAACAATTAACATTTTTTCGAGACATTGAAAATCTTTCTACATGACAAGAGAAGAAAATTAATGTAGGTAAAAATATATGTTCTTAGCGTTTGGTGAAAACCGATTCCATGATTTTTAAAGCTGTTGTCATTTTTAAAGAAATGAATAAAACAATATGGTGCCACTACAACAAAAGAATTGTGAATCTAATCTAATTAAGATTGTAAGATATCGTTTACCGCACATACTTCACTGCAGCTTTTCTGGAATTTTCTGTATTGTGGAATGTTAACGTACGATAGTACAAGGTATATTATACTGACAATAATGAAATAATAAAAGTGACGGAGGGGCCAGTAAATTTTTCCCCTCCCCAACACGATTCCTTGGATTCGAGGGTACTTTCCCGAGGGGTTGCACCAGCCCGAAGACAGCCGGTTGAGGAACCGTGGAGGGAAACGTTTAAAATTTAGATCGGTTCATTCTCGTCCCTCACGAACGACACAATATATTTTATTTTTTTATTATGGGGGGAGGGGGAAAAATACTTTATTTTCGTTACGAGTTTGGCAATCGTCGTCCCATCTGCCGGCGAGTCTGGGCACTACCTGGGAAATATCGAGGGAAAGCGCCGTGAGGTGGATCCAGCTGCTGCCACCAAACAGATTTACAATAAATGGAAAAAAAAATACCACCGGACAACAGCAATTCAGAAAATTGAAATTGAAACTAACATTGGGAAAGCGTCGAGTTTTGACACAACGATATACTCAGAAACGCTAATAACAGGGTTACTCTATAGTGTCTGGGAAGGTTTCCAATATCATACTTTTGCTCTGACAGTTACAAAGTACTTCCACCAAGATTTAGTGAAGTCAAACTACGTTAAATAGACAATAATCGGCCCCAATTTAACCACATATTATACTAATTGCAGCCCCTTTACCTAGGCTCACTAACTTGTTACTTCTAGACTATTACCTATGCTGTTCAATTTATATATACAACAAGCGATGAAGAAAGTTAAAACGAAATATGGAAAAGTAATCATATTGCAAGAAGAAGAAATAAAAACACAAAACTTTACCGATGATATTGTAGTATTGCGGTAGGCAGAAGAAGATTTGGAAAACATAATAAATGGTATTAACGTGGTCCTGGAGAAAGGGTTCCATACGACTATTAATAGAAGGGAAACCAAGGTACTGCAGTGTAGGATGGCAAACAGTGGAATAATAAAGGGTGTTAGATTGGGAAGTGATCGTTTGAATGAAGTTACGGAATTTTACTACTTGGGAAACGTAATAAAAAGGGATGGTAGAAGTATAGTAAACATAAAGAGTAGTTTAGCACAGGCAAGGAAGGCTTCCGCAAAAAAAGGTCATATAAGTGTGGAGATTAGGAAATCGTTGCTTAAAATATTGGTATAGAGCCTGACGTTTTATGGCTGTGAAACGTGGACGATAGGAATTGCTGAAAGGAGAAGAATGGAAGCCTCCGAAATGTGGTGCTATAGGAGAATGCATAAAATCAGATGGGTGGATAAAATCACTAACGACGAGGGAGTTCTAAACAGAATAGGGGAAGAGCGAACAACATGGAGGACGTTGACCAAGAGAAGGGATAGATTAATAGGCTACGTTTTCAGACATGATGGTCTTGTAAACAGAACAGAAGAGGGAGGCAAAGGATCGAATCCGCTAAGCAGATTAGGGAGGACGTAGGATATGATAGTTAAGCGGAACTCAAAAGGCTTGTGGAAAATGGAGGGCAGCATCAGAGCAGTCTTAAGGCTGAATACAACAACAACAGACCATTGCCAAATTATTTTTACAAAAAAAAAGAAAGATAGTCTTCAAATCATGTTTTGGCTGTTGATTATCTACCACCTACAGTTGCTCCCAATATTTAAACATTGTAGAATCACTAAAATTTTGTTCCCCTGTGTTCCGAAATGTATCTCATATAATTATTTTCCGTTTCAGTTATTTGTGACACTTTTAAAACTGAGAGAGGGCAGAAAATTCCTAACACTCTAAACCTACGGTTGATATTAAATTTTCCACCTGATAAGGAGAAAATCTTTAAATGATTCGCCGCCTTACGAACGCGGAAGAACTACGCTAACAGCCAGGACTAAGCCGCCGTTTAACAAAGGAAAAAAGGTGCGTGTCTGTGCCACTGTCTGTGTTGCTCCTCTATAAGCCCATAAAAAAATTACCCTTAAGTAGCTACAGTCTCACTAAATGCAATTGAGCTAATCGTGGTAAATCTAAAAAAAATTATCCTAATATTTAGTAATTATTGTTGATTTCTTTTGTTTTCCTGTAAATAATTTCAATTTGTTTTTATTTATTTCAACCATATAATTTATTTTGATTTAAATTAAAATGTAAAAACCCTCAGTTCATTATAAACTCCATTGCTTCACTCTTTATGCAGTAAATTTTCCTAATTTTGTAACAACGGATTTTCAAACCTTAAATTTGCCATAATCAACCTCAAAGCAAATTTTTAATTTAAAATAAACAATTACAATGTATAAATTATTGACAGAAACTAAAATGTTTTTAATATATAAATTTTAGTGATTGAGTTAAAATTATTTTGGGACTGTTAAAAAACCCTGTTGGGTTATCACTAATTTTAAGGTGCGGTAATATTAATTATTTAATTCTTGAAGAACCAATCTCAATAATATATATTGTGGTGTATTTGGAGGATTATTATTACTGATGAAATTGCAATGTTAATAAAGAAAAGGGAACAATTTTCTTAAATTGAATTTGAAAAATTTGGATTTAAATATTAAAATAAATAAAACAAAACATTAATTTACAAAGATCATTAAAATTTGTGCCCAGCTGCCAGGTGAGTTCACAGGAGTATCTACTAGGAATTAAGTGGGAATAAAAAAAACTTGGCATCGAAAATTTTACTAGCACACAAATAAGCAAAGGGGCAAGAAACGTAAATCGATGATTTTTCCATAATTAACTTCAATAAAATATTTATATTTTAAAAAACATTTACAAAATGTCGACTGAAAGAACTTTGCGCAAAAAAAATATTTTTATTTAAGGAATTGGCAATGGAGTTTTATTTTGAGACGTAAAGGGTTACAATAAAGTAACACCAAGTTTAAGATTCAGTATTCTTAAATATAAAAAATTTAAATTTCCTGATTGTTTCACATTTAAAACCACGTATGAGACGAATTCCGTCAAAATAGCCGATATTTCGAAGAACGAAAATGTAATTATAAAGGAGTAATATTTTTCAAAATTTATTTACTCACACATTCATATCTTATTTATCTGTCTCAAAGTCCAAGAAAATTATTTATAAATTTTAATAAATTGTTTTGAAACTACGCTGTCAGAAAATATTTAGGTGGTACTAGTTCCATAAATAAAACCTGGGACCGAGGAAGGGGGATAAGGACCTCCACCCACGACAGAGAGACAGCCAGCGCCCTCAATTCCTTTTCCAAAGGGAACGAATATCGCATGCAAGTGGTTGAGGGATTAAAGAACCTCGGCCAAGGATTGTCGATAAAAAAAACAGTATTTAAGGGATTATTTGCATAGCAACTTTCAGTGGGGTAGCAGAAACAAAAAATAAAGTTCTCCTCGTCCTGGGTGAGGATTTAGGCAAAATACTTGTAATGAGAAAGTGGCGTCTGTTTGTCGTCGGAGGAGGAATAAATAAAAAATCAGGCATAAAATTCCAAACAGTTCGGGATGATAGGCAAGGGGGAGGGAAGGGGGAGAGGAATTGTGGAAAATACCCGTGAAACCTCACCACAGCTCCTACTAAATTTTCGTCAGAGGATTTTCCCTCTTGCTAAGTTCCATGGCGTTCGATCACCAGGGATTTGCGCCGATAAGAATGGAATGTAAAATTTAAATCGAACGCACACGAGGATGGGTGTCGCAAGTTTCAAGCCGATTACCGACCCCCCTACAACCCCCTAACAACCACCCTCCACTCTCTCTGTCTCTCTCTTTCTCCCTCACCGTGGAGCAGAGTTGCGACAGCGCGCAAAAACTTTGCTCGGTCCGTTGCGGTGGCAGTATTTCCGAACGCCGCCTCATCCCGCCACCTGTATCAGCACACAGAATCCCGCCGACCAGCAGGAATGCGCATTAAATATTGTCCACCCCCATCCACCCCTGGTGCTGGAACCAACCCGGCTGATTTTTTTTTTGGGGCGCGGGCTGGAAGGGGGAAGGGCTTCGTTCGGTATTACGGAAATATACATACCTGGCGAGAATGTGGAAACTTAGGCACGTGGTTAATACCTACCTTGGTGAGAGGGAACGCACCAGGAGAACCAACGACCACCGACAACAACACCGAGGCGGAATAATATCAGTCCGTAGGAGGGCGACCGAGGTCCTAGCGGATATTCGTTCTAAACCGAATGCGACGGAACAACACATTGCTTCATGCATACGGAAAACCATTAAACATCATCGGCAGCGGATAATCTTCACGCAGATAAACCTTTTCCCCTCCATGGTAACGTTAAACAAATCCAGAAAATTATATCGCATGAGGTGAGAAGAAGAATTAATAAACCTCAGAACAATAACACCCCTCTCACAACAGGAATTTTTTTAATCACCATCAACACTTTTTACTTTCGGGTAATATGAATATGAATATCAGGAAATTGTTGCTAAAAATGTTCGCTAAAAATGTTGGCGTTATATGGGTGTGAAACGTGGACGATAGGAGTTGGGGAAAGGAAAAGAATAGAAGCCTTTGAAATGTGGTGCTATAGGCGAATCAGATGAGTGGATAGAATCACAACAGAATAGGGGGAAAACTAACATTATGGAGGACGCTGACTAAGAGAAGGGATAGATTAATAGGTCACGTTTTGAGACTCGAGGATCTTGTAAAATTAGCATGAGAGGGAAGTGTGTGGCTTAAGAACAGAAGAGGGAGGCCAATGATGGAATACGCTAAGAATGTAGGTTGTACTAGTTATAAGGAAATGAAAAAGCTTGCGCAAGATAGGTTAGCATGAAGGGTTGAATCAGACCAGTCTTAGGACTGAATACCACAACAACAAGAAAAAAATCTTATTGTTTCTTTACTAACTCTATGCACTTATGTTTCTCCTACAATTACGTACTGACCTCCGGGTTCATTTTTTTACTCTCACTCCGCTTATTACTCTCTCATTCTTGCACAGTACATGTCAAAGTCGAACTACAAATAAATGGATTTATCGACTGAGGTAAACCGCTCAATGCCTCTCAAACACTGACAAAGTAAAATATAACGAATGAGACGGTTAATTTGACAGGAGATATTCACAGAAATAATTTTATGTGGAATCATAGATCAGTTAAGACTGAATCATCATCATTTTTGTAAAGACTCTTTTATTGTTGAATTTTTCATCTCAGTTGGAAAAGTTAAAGTTTTCTTTAATGTAGTTTATAAATAATTTGATCTTAACTTTATTGATTGGTAGTCGTCGTAATTTATTTGATTATAAAGAAAACCACGTTTTAACCCTGAGAGAGAGAGATTTTGTGACGTAACGTGATGACGTCATCAGTATTTATCACCCCTGTCGTAACGAGTCGGGCTCGTCTAAAGGTAAATTAATTTAATTGCTTATTATTTTACGTCAGTCTGAACCATCAAGTCGTACCTCAGAATAAATTATTTTTCGTATATGAGTTAACAGCCAGCGGTTTCAATTCAAATTCGACTAAAAGCCATTGAGAACGCATTTTGAAATGACCGTAGCTCGCTTCTAACAAGCCTCGTTTCTTCTTCGGCTCCCGCTGTATTAAAGGTAGGCACGCAACAGCGACCCCAGTGTGTGCGAAACCGACTATCCGACCGCCCTCAAGAGCTCAGAGGGTAGAGCAGACCATTAAAGACTTACCATATCGTACGGAGCTCAGTGCGTTATAATATAACAAAGAAGCTTACTGCAACAATCAAGTACATCAACAACAAAGGGAGGTTGAGGGGAAGCAAGCAGCGGGAAGCTTCTCCTGCACGTTACGTTGTTTCGAGTCATTTTACTGATGCACCTAACTACTTGCAATAAACGATAACTATTTTTCTTTCGGAAATAAGGATAAATATCAATCGATTTCTGCGAAAGAAATTGTAACATATTTATTTTAAAACAAGGAGATTACAAAATTAAAATAAAGCCAGTTTATCATAAACCATTTTAATTATAATTTATTTACCATATTTAAGACGATTGGTCCTTACGCGTAGACTCCATCATCTAACTAAACAAAAATTGAAAAAGAAAATGCCATTTTTTGATTGAAAATTATACGTTTTATATTTTATCGAAATATTCTGTATTAAAACTTATATATTCGTCTATTTACCTGATGAAGCCCACAAAACCTCGTAAATAAGTTAAACAAATTATAATTAATATTGTTTTCTGACGAATTGCCTATACTTAATGGTCACAGTATTGATTTGTAAGAGCAAAATGTTATACATAATTTTATTTAAAAATATTGCATTACATTGTCTGTTCGTTGCAATACGTAAGACGAAAAAATAATAGTTTAGTAAAATAAATTAAAAGGAAGTGTTCTAGACAGATTTCAATTAGATTGATGGACGTTTCGTCACCATATTTCGGACTTATTCAGTTGTAAAATTTCAATGAAAGTATGCCAAATGAGTAAACGTCCATACCTGACCCTCTCAAAAGGGCAACTTTAACAACTGAAGAATTTCCAAACGTGGTGATGAAACGTCGTTCAATCTCGTTACAAACTGTCTGTAAAATTCGTCGGTGATTTATTTCATTTTTACAAAAATGTTGTTCTTCATTTGGATGCATTTTATTTGTAAATTAATTTATAAAAAAAAGAAAAAGTTACTCAAATCAGAGAGAATTAATAAAGATAAATTTTCAATAAATCTGCTGCTATAGTTGTTGTGGTCCTATGACTGATCTGATGCAACCCTCGATGATAACTTATCTTGCGCAAACCTTTTCATTTTCGCATAACTACCAACTCATATCGTCCCTAATCTGCTTAGCGAATTCTGTCCTTGGCCTCCCTCTTGGCTTCTTACCACTCACACTTCCCTCTAATGATAATTTTACGTAGCCTATTAATTCTTCTCTTGGTCAAAGTCCTCCATACTGTTCGCCCTTCCCATATTCTGCTTATAGAAACACAATAGGCAACCTGTAAAGAAAACTAAAATTCTTTGTGAACGATCATCATTAGCTTTTCCGAACGCGTGATTTAATGGTTATAGTACTTCGATTTCTCCTCCTCGTGAGTCCCAACATGGCGGAAAGTAACCTCGGTAACGCAGGAACACTTTTCCTCATTTTCTGTGCTGTGACATTGATGTATGCCCCTAGAGACTTTATTCTTCCTTCTCCTGGCTGCTTCGTTCGGCACGCAGTTGGCCCATAAGCTCCTTATACGGTCACCACGACAACGCAAGCTGCTGCTAAATAATCGAAGAAAGAGTACACCGTAGAGGAAAGAGAGAGAGAGAAAGAGAGTCGGAGAACAGAGGAAAACGTAAAAATGTCTCTTGGTAATTTTACAATTTCTGATTCCAGTATTTTATTACTTACAGAAGAGAAGAAAAACACTTTCAGATATGTTTCCTGATATTAAATAAATAAATTCACTATTTATGGGTACCAAATTAATATTTATTTTCAAAATAAAGTATTAGTTATTGTTTAGCTGCAGTAAAATGCATCAATATAATAATATTGAAGATTAGAATGGTTTACAGGAAACTAAAAACATATAGAAGGATGTCTATATATATAGACAATAAACGTTTGGACCCCGTTTACTTGAGTTCCATTTTACATTGCAAAAAAGCACCACGGACTCCTCTTAAACAAGTAGACTTTATTTGAACGTTTTACTAGAATCCTCGATGTCACCGACGAAATGTCAACAGATTTGACAGAAGCTTACCAGTGATTTCATCACGAGACATGTGTGCAGTAGCGGGCTCTTCTTTTTTCTGCCCCCCCCCTTCCATTCCCCGTACCTTTTTCATTCCCCTGGAGAATAAAAGGGAGTAAGTCCCGTCTTTATGGTCTCAAGCGATCGTTATGTCAAAGCAAGTTGAAAACTGCTCCGAACAGATTTCACTCTACACGGAAAGAGAGATAAAGAGGGAGAGAGAAAAAAACGTGTTCACAGCAAATGTTGCGAGTACCTCACAAATGTTCGTACCGTCGCTTTGTTTAATTGTTTTAAAAAAATTATTTATATTTATGAATCGATACATAAACTGTATGGGCAAACTCGTACATGAAATTGTTACTTTTATGTGTATCAATTAACAGTTTCTTAGTTTTCCTTGCACCAGAATCTTATAACCTCAAAAGTCTTTCCTTCCTCAACTATTTATTGTTGAAAATTTAAAACTATGGCTAATCAGCGCCATACTTTTCAAGCTTTGGTCTATCTCAACTTCCTCCCCTGGAAGCAGTCGGTCATAGTCACCTAGGAGTACCGGAGTACGTGCCTTTCAATCACGTCTAGAGATTAG
Source organism: Eucriotettix oculatus (assembly GCA_034510155.1). Lineage (NCBI taxonomy): Eukaryota > Metazoa > Arthropoda > Insecta > Orthoptera > Tetrigidae > Eucriotettix > Eucriotettix oculatus. The sequence continues at coordinate 23,372,396 of CM067379.1, forward strand.
TCACGCAGCCTCTTGGCTCCACGTTGAAAATTGACAAGTTCCTACCGCTTGCGAATATATTCAATAAAATAAAACCTTAAACAATTTGAAACCATTATCTAGAGGAATTACTGTGTATCTCGCAATCGTTCATGTTTATAAATATATTTATTTTTGGCGTAATTAAACTGCGTGAAATAAAATTACATTTTTATTAATAATATCAACGTGTCTTGAAAGTCAACTTTCATTACAAAAGAAAATTTTCTGTTATGCAGACTCAAAGAATCAATAAATACCTTAACGTGTATTTGTAACTTGTATTAAGAGAAGAAGGGAAACATTCTAGTGCATTTTTCTCTACTGACTCAATTTTTTTAATATTCAATAGGGCTTGACTAAGTGAAATGAACGTCTAGATAGAGAATTTCCTGATTGACGTGTGGCTAAAAATAGCATGTGGTACGAGATACGTTCCAGGAAGTCATCCGCAGTCTGACGGAACGGAAAAAACATCTCACCAGCCAAATTGTTAACAGATTTGGCTGGCGGTGGTAAGGCAAATTTCCACCAATGAGATGAACTGTACGAAAGGGGAGGACAGCGATGTCATAAAGGTAGGGAGAGAAAGGGGAGCATGAATGGAAGGATAACAGTTGGTGAAAGAATCACGGAGAGGAAGAACTCAGAAAATTTGAAATAAGCGCAATAAAAATTTGTTTAAAATTTAAGTAATGGATAAAATACGAATTGCAAATAAATGTCTCTGAAATTATTATGAAGTATGACGCATATTATAACGTATCTACCCGAAGAAGCTTTGTAAGACTATTGTTCATTTCTTTTGTGTATCAATTAAAATGCTCAATGTAGGTTACTACATTATTCCACGCAGGCAGATGAAAAGATTTCGGAATGATTAAAAACGCAATCGGTAAATTTAGTCCCGAGATCTCTTCCCATCCAACATTTGGTGGCCGAGATTTCATTAAGCTGAACTAGAAGATATAACAGATAGGTTGGGGACGGAATATGTGTGAGAAAGAGGGAGGACGGTTCTAATTAAAAAAAGACATTAAAAGCAAGAGATTACCGGTCACGATTGCAAGTGGCGTTCTGTGTCGACCAGCCAGTGTTTTAATCTCTCTGTACTGGTGTCAATCAACACACAGAGAGACAGGACAATTCAAATTCTACCCCCACCCTCCTCATCCCCCACTCACCTCTTTGCAGAACTCACTTCCCATGTCCCATCTCCCTCCCCCCCCCCACTTCCCCGAAAAAAAAGCTCAGTCTGGGAGGGATGTGACATTACAATAAATACCTAATGAGCCCTAAAAACATCGTATACCTTGTGATTATATCGCATTATGCTATATCACTCGTTTCAGTTTTAAATATGCATCCAACACGTAAGCACCCGGTTGGGCGACTGAGTGTGGGGGGGTTGAAAAAAAAACATACATACATGCACACACACACACACAACTGGCTTGCATTGGAAATTTGCCGAGGGCCTATTACATTAAGTTACCCTACTGTGCTTACGTGAGTGGGCGAAGCTCTGGTCTATCTCTCCACCACCCCCACCCCCTCTCTCTCTCTCTCTGCTTTTGGTTCGCATTCGTAAAAAAAGTGGATGGAAGTGACCCAGTACTCGAATGTTCTCAAAAAATTAAGAGAAAAAAATTTTCATGAGGAAAGTTTACATGAAAATACGCACTCAGTTTCCAGTTTTCTGTAATTATAATTAATAACTTGAACTTGCAATTTAAAATTTTTAAAAAATATTTTGCAGTAAATTATTTAGTATTTATAAACAAAATAATTCCAAATTTTTAAATATTGTTAAAAAAAGCTTTACTTCCATCATTATGAAATTGTATATTTTTATATAAAAATTTTGTGTGTTCACTGATAAATCTCTTTAAAAGTTAGACCCTTTCAGCAGACAGGTTTATAGCGAGTAATAAATATAATTAATTCAGTGTCTCGCCTTTTTGCAATCCTTAGACTTTTAATTCCTAACATTTATTGAAAGGTCTACATTTTTCTATCATTCTCAAGTCTAACCCTTCTTTTTCTCGATTCATCAAATAATAAAAGGCTACCAACTATATGCCATCCACTACCATTGTTATTTCTTTAATATTTTGAGCTAAATGTGAGTGCTATTACATGGGCCAAACAAAACGGACTTTCAATATAACAATCTTGAACAAATATCTTATTTTAAAATATTAAACTGTACACACAATCTAATCAATTATCATTGTAGTCGTTTAATCACACTTTATATTTAGGAAACAGCAGTCACTGCTTTAGTCAATAAATTACTTTCAAAGGATCTACATTTTTCTGTAATTCTTAAGCTTATATCTATATGTCATACAGTACCATAGTTATTTCTAAAATATTTTGACCTAATTGTGAGTTCCGTTATATCAACCAAACGAAACGGACTTTCAATACGATAATAAAAGGTTAAAATCTTATTTTCGACTGTCAAATTGTAACCACAACCCCTTATCAATAATCATTGTAGTCATTTAATCACAGTTTATATTTCGAGAAGATCAATCATTACTGTAGTCAGGTAACCACATTACAGTACAACAATGATTCAAAAAAGGGTAGTACAACTGGTTCCATTATTGTGGCGTGTCTCTAATATTCAATTGTATAGTAACTTACCCGACAACTTGAAAGGTAGAGAACCGACGAGCGGATCTGGAACTCTTTGCGTGTCCAGAGGATTTCCGAAGTGAAAGGGACGTGGTCCAAAGTGGAAAGGGTGAAACTGTTGGTGTCCTGAAACGTAGACTAAAACACATTAGTTTACAAAACAGTCAAACTACGCAAGGATATTAAGAATTCTTAAGAGTAATTAGAGCTCTATATTCTTATACCACACAATAAAAAGGATTCATAAAACTTAAATAAAATATTGGGCGAGACCTCAGACAATTAAGAAATAATTTCTGGATAACGTTTTGAAAAATACCACGAATAAAATTAATTTACTAACAACGAGAAATATATTATATAGTTATGTTGCGGTAAATATTCATTTTTCAGGTAATCTTATATTTTTAAGTAACATATAATAGGTAATTTCTGAAACCTGACCAATTAATTGTAAATGATTAGTAAAAATATATATTTTTAATTTAATCTCAATAAGAAGTTTAAGACTTTGTTAAAAGAGGCATAACGAGATGAATAAAATACAATCTAATGTCTACATTTTAAGGCTTTCAATACAACCCCTTCAAGTAAAGTGAAGGGACATGCAAAGATATCTAAAAAATTACCGTTGTTCATAAAAAAATAGTTTTTCTTACGACATGGCTTTTACTAACATAAATCCTTACTTAATAATTAATGAAGATTCACTTACGAGTTTTGGATCGAGGTTCCCGAGGTCCGTCGACGGTGACCTTGATTGCTTTGTTGTAAGTTGCCATTTGAGGCGGGGATGATCCGACGATGATGGTCAGGGTGAAGCTCTTGCCTGTTCAAGCAAACGGAGAAAGAAATTAAAGGATAGACAACGAGTAAACAACGAAAGGAAGGACTTCATATAGGCTGATTGAAACGTAGCAAACTAAGGAATATTTTAGCTGAATAATATGTTGTTGTGGTAATCAACCCTTAAAAAATAATTTTCCATTATGTCATCTTTAATGTTTTTAAAAATTCTCTGACGCAGGGCTATACTACTATACTACAGCACGTGGTCGCCGTTTAGGATTAAACAGTGACAATATAATAAGTCTATAAAGCAATTAGTAATTAAAAAATCAGGTTTTTTGATATATCTTTGGTCTGAACCACCCGCATTAAATATCGGAACGATGACGTAACAGGGAGACGGAGACTAAAGTGAACCAGACGAAAATTCCGGCAATAGGAAAAGTATTTGTTGAACCAGATGAGTATCCCCGAGTTCCGACTGCTACAAACCTCAACACGAGACTACAGGGTAAGGCGGTCATCGCTGGTAGCTGCAATAGCAGGTGCAGAGGGGAGAAGATGTTGAAATGTGCCGGGCAGAAGTCCCAACGAGGAACCGACACACTTCTGCCAAGGCTCCACGTGTGGTATAGCCACTCTTTCTACTGACAGAATTAAATTAATAGTTTAAGATTGCTGGAGAATCGGTACACTGACCACTCAAATATTCGTAATGTTTCATGCAAGATGACAATCCCCGGTCCACCCGGTAGGCCCAGGCCCTTAATGGGCTGTAGAGAAAAAGACGAAGAACAATAGATTAATAGTAAAACAAATCTTCTTTGACACATTCCAAATACTGTAGACAGTATGGTATAATAAATAATATGTTTGGGGGCTTATTGAAATTTTTGTCGAGTTCATTACTCATTCAAATCATACTCTCGATAGGGTTTATATATTTGCAATAAATAAAAACGCCCAAAAAGTCAGCATTAAATATATAACTATTAATTAACAAAAGCGACGTTTCATCTCCATTTTGAGGCTTAAAAATTAGCAATACATCCTGTTTACTCCATGACTCACTCAGTCGAAAAGATTATTGAATTTACATGTGAAGAATTTGGTGCCTCATTGGACCATCTCCAGCGACGGTTAAGGCCGAAGAGTCCTTATATATTTATTGTTTATCCGTCTGGCACAGTGCTCTCTTGTTGAGGTTCATAGCAGTCGGAACTCGGGGATAGAGACCAACTCGTCTGGTTCAAAGAATATTAGTGTTCATACATTGGGAAATGAGTATAAATGGCATCATATAGTTCTCAGTTCCTTTCACTTTAATTCACTGTATTGGCTCAAATATTAAGTTTAAACTTCAAGTATTTTACCCTCATCAATTATTACGATATTATTTATCACGTCACTTCTATTTTATTAGTAAAACTCCTATTGTTTTTACGTGTGATAGTGTACTGACCCACTAGGGAACCAGTCTCAGTTGTTTTTTTCGTCTCCGTCTGAGCTGGTATCATTATCTGAAGACCGAATATAGCGGATGTGTATTTATTCACATAGTGATTTTCCCCCCCGCATTGTAAGCTGAGCTTGGCATGAATCCGACCTTCCTTCCTCCAAGGGCCATAAAGATTATAATTTCTCCTTATACCGCCCGCCGTAATGTGGCGTGTTATGACGCCGAACATAAACAACGAGGCAATCTGCATGGGAAATAACACAACTACTACTACAACCCTCGACGTCGTCGTCGTATTCCTCCCGGTAGCGATGGATGGTTGAGCTCCAGCAGCTTTTCATATCTCCTGGCACGGTTAGTGCTGCTAAGGGAAATACCAACCACCACATGTACCATGTATTAGGGGTGTGTGAGTTTCGGAGGCCGCGGTTGCGGCCAACCGAGGAATGAGAACCACGCTCGCTCGTACGAAGACAGCGAGAAAAACAAAGCTCTAAAAAGTTATGGCTGTCATTAATTTCACAGTTCACAGTTTCCAAGCAGTCTGTTTCGGCTGCCAGTGGAAACCGCTCTTCCTTTCCTTGCCGGGTCTGAGAAGACCATGTGAGGATAAAAATATTCCAGCAGCCTCCGAGAAGCAACACACTACAACACCTTAACAAAACTCCATTCCCCCATCTTTATAAATCATTCATAATCGTTACAGTCTTCAAGAGACAGTTTATTGGCACTATCGATCTCTAATATGTCATTCAGAAAATTTGTTATCTCCGACATAAAAATAATTAATCTCTGTTCGTCTGTATGTTTGTTTATTTTTTCTCCAGAGATTTAAACAGAAGGCCAAATTGCGTAAGTTTGTGACGTCACCTAGGATGGAGAAAAACCTAAGACGCAAGTCCAAGATGCGAAATTGTCCGCATACCCATAAATTTACCTCATGAAGTCCACATATATTAACGAAACATTTTAGAAGTATTAAATAACTATCAATGTTGTTTCTTGACCAAATGGCTGCAATTTTTATTTATTATTGAGGATAATGTCAGAACGCTGATTTATTGTACGCCATACTTAATTGTACACAGTATACAGTCTTTTGTACTAGGCCAATTTTCCAATTATGTCATGAAATTTCCGAATATATTTTACTGATATTGAAGCTCATTCAAAAGTATTTGGACTATATTTTATAATAATTGGAGTGAATTTGACGTTAATCAGCTTATTTCCATTCTTTTAAATAATTTGAATTACCCAGTATTTTAACACCAAATTTTGAGGTTAGGTAAACAGAATTGATTGAAAATTAATTTTATATGGAGAAGATTAAAAGCCGGAAATTTTAATTCATAGATATAATATGTCTGATTATTTTCTGTGAGGTAAATGAGACCAGGTGATGCGGGCAGCTGCCATAAAGGAGCAATATGTTTTATGGTCTTGAGAAAAACAAAAAGTGGGCATTTTTGGTGGTAACAGCCGTTCGAGCAGAATTTAATATTACACAGGAATCTGCAAATTATTGATATACAAATGTTGTGGTGCAAGAGAATGGTTACAGCCACTATTTAACACTTTAATTGATATATTCACATGTGGTGCCTTGGCGGAACTGCACCGAGTCTTCCTTGTGACATCTTTCCGGCACATTTTAACACCTTTTCCGCTCCCCGCCCTATATTGCTAGACGCTGGTTTTCCTGCTACCAGCGCTGACCGCCTGGTCCAATGGTCTCGTGTTGAGGTTGGTAGCAGTCGGAACTCTGCATTAGAGACCTACTCGTCTGAATTAATAAATATATTATCTATTGCTGGGGTTTTGTTCTGGTTCATCTGAGCCTCCGACTCCCTGTCACATCATCGTTCCGATCTTTAGTGTCCACACCCGTTCAAAGGAGGACGACTCAGACTTATAGGTACATCAAAACAACCGATTTGTCTTAGGGCAATTCGGTATACATAAATTTAGCCACAGATTTTTTTTATTTATCATATATAAAATTAATTTTTCTCCTATCTTATGACGTCATCTGCATTCGCTTCATTCCTTTTATATGACGACAGCCTTGAGTACAAATGCCAATCGGCATGACATTTATTTCAATTTCTTCATGACCTAATAAATATAAATGTGGGATATACAAAGATGTAATTTATGGACTCCATTTTTTTTCTTAAAAATGTCGCGAAAATAATTTACTGAGATTGAAGCTCATTCAAAAGTATTTAGAGTATATTTTATAATAATTGGAGTGAATTTGACGTTTATCAGCGTATTTCCAAGTTCGACAACATTATTTTAAATAATTTGTATTACCCATTTTTTTAACACCAAATTTTGAGGATCTGTGTTACAAGAGAGAGAAGCACTGGAATAATATTAATAGAATTTTTTTTTTGAAAATCAGAATGCAAAAATAAATGTCGACAGGACGTGGAAAACGAAAGGGGACTTCCCGCTTACCGGGAGGCTGCTCTTAATTCGGTATCACGGTTTTTGGCTGAGTTTCAATTGAAACATTTATTGTATGTCTAAAACAGAAAATTTATTTGATTCACGTTATCAATGATCAAATCAACGCTCGGTTATTCATTGCATGATTCTGAGAAATATTCCGCCGATTGAAATGAAATTTTCCTGAGATAGTTTCAATCGGCTGAGTCGCGCTCACATCCAAACCCCTAAGCGAATTTGGTGGTATGTTTGTGCGGCTGTATTGTGGAAGAAACGATCGATTCGTAGCAAAACAAACTGCTATTACCCCGGGGTTCGGGGGTTTCGTTCGCTATTGTGTCCATGCGCTAATTACTTGCTAATGGTGGGATTCGGGTAACAAGTCGTCCTAATTGAGCACTGCATTCGCCACCTGGTGCTACAGACCGCCGGGGTGAATCACTTTAAACGCACTCACACACATCACCAGCACAAAGAATAATAGACGCCTATAACGTGGGGATTTTCTCGTTGTAAATTAAGGCTCATCGTCCCCGGGTGGAAAAATTTGGGCTAATTAGTCATCGAAATACACGTTTCCACATACTATTGTTCCTTTACTTTTTTCCTTAAAATCAGGATCAGATTTTATTATATCTCTTTTGTGTCTTGCCTAATTTTCTCTAAATGTTTTTTTGCAAATTTTATTTGTTCTTCTATATATTCCCTGGCTCCTTGCGCTCAACTGCTATTAGCTCTTTTAGTTCTTCTTGCTTCTGTGAACCTATGTATTCTATTACCTAATCATTTTTTGTAATAAATTCATAATATTTTCCTAGTAATTTTGCATTTAATTTATAATTTTTTTCAAAGTGGTTGCAGGTTTCTGTAACTTTAACGTCTTTGTGGTTACTACATAGCGATTATTCTGCAACAATGAATAATGGGCAAGAGAAGAAGCATCCAGTTACCTTCCATTGAATACCATCACGCGTCTTTGTCTCCACTACTAAAGTTGTTAATGATTTCAATCACCACTTTGACCCGAAAAAATACCGCAGTAACAATAAGCTCCAAATGTCCACTTGTCACAAGCTCATTCACACACAAGTACCTTCAATTGTACTCATATATAAGGATTAGAGGCTTTAAATAATAAACTAAATACTGTAGTGTATATGGAAACGAATTATCGGCACTAGTGTGAAATAAAGCGAAATCAAAAAAAATACATTAAGAACAAATTATACGAAACACAGGTCATATTTTTAACCAAATGTCAGAAGTAGAATAATTATTTTATAACTTCATATTTCAATTTTTTACTACCACGTGGGAAGTCCAAACATTTCGTAATGAGAATCTGTAGAAAAGAGGAGCGGTAAAATAAAAACTTGCTTATAAAACTCTGGATCGTAGCATGTTTTAGGAATAGAGGAGATAGAAAAACTTCTAAACGGAACAGAAAAATTTGTCATATGAGGACCGGGCATCAAGAGTTAAATTAGGGTGAGAATCGTTGGCAACGAGAAGGAAAAAAAATATTTCAATCGTATACAAGAAACGAGTTGTGGAAAGACATTCGGAATGAGGCAGAAAAATTTGACCTGTATAAGCAGAGATGACTAGTAATTTAAAATCAAACCCAACCCCCAAGAAACGGACATACCGATTGTAAAAAAAAACATAACGACCAAATACAGACAAAGTTTTTATTTAGCTGAATCGACGATTCATCACATTTGGGATTTTCTCAAGTACTGCAAAAATTATGCAAAAAAATAAACTAAAAATTATTTACTAGCATTAGAGATAAAGTAATGTTAAAATTTACAATATTGAAAATATAACAAAAAATACAGTAGATAAAATAACATGATTTCAACAATAACAGGATCCAAACATAAATTAATTAAACTTAAAATAAATGTATAATCTCTTTCTTAATTTTGTAATGAACCTATTTTTAACTTCCCACTTTAACACATAGTAAGGTTTTTACTTGTTTATACCTCATTATTGCTATGTATTACTGTAACACATTTTGGTTTAATCTGCCCTTGTACGGCATCAACTTTGGATTTTTATACATTTGGCGTCTTTTGTTTCTCCAAAATTTAAAAATTGGAAGATTTATTATTATGTTCTGATATTTTTATTTAAACAATTAATGACCTTTTACAGGCTTTGTTCATATAATTTAATTAGTGACAACGTTTCGGCATATTTTAAATACCTTTTTCAAGTCTTTCGTCCTGAAATTATTAATTAAATTTAAATAATGTCTGTGAAAGGTCATTAATTGTTTAATTATATATAACAGTCGTTAAATTTAAACTATTCTGATATTTTAATAATATTTAATGTAATACATTTTTTGTAGGAACATTATCCGAGGAAGTACCCAAATATGGTGACGAAACGTCGATCCACTAAATTAAAACTCCGTTAGTCCTTAATTTATCTCAATAAATTATTTTAAGGACTGACTGTTTATTTTACATGCATTCGTGGTAATAAGGTGGAGTGTTTTAATTTTTTTATTTATTTTTTGTTAGCTTCTGTTCGTTTAGCGAAGTGAATTATTTCTAAGTGTGGATAAATAATAGGGACAACAATTTTAGGCCTTTTTAATAAAATTATTATTTATTTCAGCACACAGTTGTTTATATATTTGTTCTCAAACTGCCACGTACAATCTCTTATTCCGACATAAATGTAAACTATGTTTTTTTTTAGGTGAGCATTTCTTGATTATCCATTTTGTCTGTGAAAAGACGAGCCTCACAGCCTTTTTGCACTATGAATCTGGAACCGCAGTAAGAAACGACCTGGTGAAATGAATACGAGGAAAGCGACCAAAGGGAATCGTGTATACCAGTTATCTTTTTCCTACCTACACTCTGCAAGGGCAGGTGCAAATGAGGAAGAAAAAGAAAGACGGGACGCGGAGCGGAAATTGGATTTGAATTATTGAACAGTTTCGAGGTTGAAATCAAGCTAGAAATTGTGAAAATATTACTCTCACCCTTATTCTTTTTCCTCGTTTTCTCACGCACTGTTTTTTTTTAAAAAAAGAGCTATGCTGTGAATAACGACAATAAGGCGTCTGGGAAGGTTTAAGTTGTTAGGGGCTGGAAGCTGCACTTGGTAAACGGAATACGGGCGAGGAGGAGGTCCACCCGAAAAGAGCTGATGCACTTTGCGTTCTAATGAATATTTATGGTGAAAACGAGTGAAGGTTATGTGTGTGTGTGTGTGTTTGTTTAGAGGAAGGGGTGGGGAGAGGGGAGGGGAGTGATAGGGTTGGTCAGCGAAAAACCTGGTCCCGAAACAGCGACCACTTCCCCTTTCCACCCACTATGACGCAACCCACACTCACACAAACAGTCTCTCTCTCTCTCTCTCTCACTCCCAACCGAAAAAAAAAATTAACGAAAAAAAGTGTGTCCGGCGGCAGACACATTTAATCTGGAGCGGAATGCATTTCGCGCAAATGGCATTTGTCGTTGGACATACACACGTGTGTATGTGTGTGTGAACGTGTTTCGGGGGAAATCGGGAGAAGTGAGCGACAAAATAGATTATGAAACAATTACTATGATAAGCATTTAAAACGAGAGCGTGTGTGCGGGAAGGGTAATAAATCCAGGGAGAGGAAGGTCGCTCCGGACCAATATGCGTCCCGCTAATGGCTCGGACTGTTTGTGGTCCTGGGGGACGATTAACGACCAGCTCGCAAAACAAGCCAGTCCGTCATCTTGCGCTCTCACTCACTAATCTTCGCCATACACGCCAACGACAACAACAACATCCACACGCCAATATTTATTCCAACCCCGTATAATAAAGAGTATTAACATTTGCGTCTAACGGTACTCGTGAAACAGCTCTGAATTCCCGAAAATTATATTTTTAATATTTGCCAGTACATAATGGAACATCTATTTTCAACATGGTGGCAGCAGTTTCATCCTCCAACGAATAAGGTAATTTTTCCAGATTGGCGAGAGAAGATGGATATACTACTTGATTGAGGAGCTTCCAGGCTGATGGCAGGACGCATCGTTTGATCATTGAAGACGTTTTAAGGATAATATGGGTCAGGACCGGAATCTAGAAATTTTTGCCGCCGTATGTATATAAACCCGAAAAATTACACCCCCAAGCTCCAAGAAACGTCTTTAAAAAATATTTTAAATGGAATAATAACATAATTATGCCAACCATCGGAATAAATTGATTTATTAACAACACACATTTTCATTTTTAATGAGCTAACGGAATTGAACTTACAAAACTTAAAATTAACTATTTTTCTGATATAATTGAAATAGACATTAAAAATAGCCTAAATTATGGAAGACTAATTTTCAACATGGTGGCAGCAGTTTCACGCCTCCGACGAATTCGATGATTTTTATAGATTCGTGAGAGAAGATGGATAAACGTTCAAATAATTCGTGTACAACATCTGGGAAAAACTTGTTAGATTTTAACTACTTGAATAAGGACTTTCCAGGCTGATGGCAGGACGCATCGTTTGATCATTGAAGACGCTCTAAGGATAATATGGGTCAGGACCGGATCTATAAATTTTTACCGCCGTATGTATCTATATAAACCCGAAAAATTACACCCCCAAGCACCAAGAAACGTCTTTAAAAAATATTTTAAATGGAATAATAACATAATTATGCCAACCATAAAAACGACACATCGGAATAAAGACAATTATAGGAACACAGATTAAAGGAAAATTGATTTATTAACAACACACATTTTCATTTTTAATGAGCTAACGAAAATGAACTTACAAAACATAAAATTAACTATTTTTCTGATATAATTTAAATAGACATTAAAAATAGTTAAATAACAATCAAAGCCTAAATTATGGAAGACTAATTTACAACATGCTGGCAGCAGTTTCACGCCTCCGACGAATTCGATGATTTTTATAGATTCGTGAGAGAATAATTCGTGCACAACATCTGGGAAAAACTTGTTTTTACCCACCACACTTTACTAAAATGCTAATTTTACAAGATCCTCATGTCTCAAAACGTGGCCTATTAATCGATCCCTTCTCTTGGTCATATTCTGCTTATAACTTCGTCGTTGCTGATTTTCAGCATTCTCCTATGAAACCACATCTGAAACGCTTTTATTCTTTTCCTTTCTGCAAGCCCCCCTGTCCACGCATAAAGGCAATTTTATCAAAATTACCATTACTCAAGTTTTGGCCGATTTTATGGGAATTATTGATTTTAATAACGACTAGTAGACTAGATTTTCTTTTCTTGTTAAAAGTGAAGAATCTAGTCCCATTTCCTCAGTCATTCCTAAAGCGTTAACATTGGAGGAATCAACACCTGTGAAGGTATTTGCTATATTTTTATAGTCAGTTTTGCCGCTCCTAAAATTGGCCGCAGTAGGCAGTCGCGTACCATGACCTCTCAACCGAACGTGATTCAATACGCGGAGCAAAGATCATAGTCGTTATGGCACGAATTAAGAAATGAAATCTCTGTTCGTCACTATACTAATATCGACTGTGACGACAGGACGCAAGTTATAGTATAAGCAAGGGATTGATTGCGCTGCCCGTCATACTCGACCTCGTTCTCTTCCAACAGTCCATCACCCTCTGTATTCCGGGCAAGTAGGCAGCAGTAAATTTCACCTCTCGCAAGATAAATTTCCCCGAGTCTCGCGGTAGTATGTCTCCCTCGTTTTTTTATATGTTACGCGGGGACGTAAATTAATCTTGAGTATGAGCTTTTTTTATGAGGGCCAGGCAGAGGGTTGGGGGAGAAGGGGGGAGGGAGGTGGGGCGTAAAGCGTGGGCGACACGCGGAAGGGGAACCATAGCTTACTATATGGAGGAACGTCACATTGAGAGCTCGACGTGTAAAGTACTTTATTGATGGAGTACACGCCACCGAAGTCGACGGTGGTGGAAGGTGCGGGCGTCGAAATCGGTAATCAATTAGCCAATCTGCTAGCCATACCAGGCAATTTGTCACGACCGCCGAGTGTGTGAGAGGGAGAGAGAGAGAGAGAGGCCTCTCTTGGTAGCACAGTCAGTGACACGAATAATGGAAAGAGAGAGCGATGGGGGAGGGGAAGGGGGGGAGGGGCTGGCCTCTCTCATTACGGTGATGAAGAATGATGACCGCCCTGGCGCTGTGCTACTGTTGATGGTACACTGCAACGGCCACGGTTATTAGTGTAATCCGTTGGATTGTGTAGAATTATGGCAGACGCCAACACCACGCCACTCTGTCCCGGGCGAGGCGACAAATAATGGGATATGGACCCCTCGAACAGTTTCGGGAATTTTGATGGTCCAGAGAGAGAGAGAGAGATGCGCGGGGCTGGAGGTGGGGGAGTGGTTGCAGCATCAGAACAGCAGTTCATATGCGCGGTGGTGGTGGTCCTGTTGATACTGCCTGGGCTATAACTTACGGGTGCAATTGCTTGTTGAAGTGCCTTCTCTCTCCTCTTCTACTAATTTTTTTCCCACCACAGCTCTTGCCAGGCCACTGCTCCCGTGTAATTGTTTTCCCCATCCAGAACTGGTAAAACACACGTTTTCAAATATGGCGTACCATAGCCTGATTGACTCCCCGTCCTTACGGAACAATTACCGATTTAGGAGTCATTTGGAGGAAATAGTTTATTCTCCGTTACACAATAGTGAATCTTCATGGTTGAAACACACCTGACGTGAAGTCTGCTTTATTAATTTTTAACTCTTAATTAATGAGTACTGATGTTGTAACGACTGTTTGTTTTTATAAGCTGATATAAATGATAATATAATTATAAATCCTGCCTTGTATAAAATATTTAAGATGAGCATGGCTTATAAAATATGACTGGCATTTAATTGTATCAAATTCTGTCACTAAATTAAGACTGAAAATTGGGTATCCAATCTTTAATATCAACTCATAATTAATATTTTTAGTCATTCAATTAATAAGACAGCTATAAAATGGACAAATCAATCCATATATTTTATCGGACTACAAAGTCCCTCCAAAGTATTTCGTCCACAATTTTAAGACTATTTAAAGACACAGACTTACGTCTAACAAATTTCTTCTCTACTTAACTACATACTACAAAACTGTCAGGAACTTATAAATTTAAATGGACAGTATTTCGTTAAACTATAAATTATTCATAAATTAATAACATAATATTATTAATCACACATAAATTGTGGCAGAATGTCAGAAACGGAAGTGTCGTAATTTATTTTGAATATAATTTAAAAGTGTCATCATTGATACTAAAGATGGTCAAAATTATAACTAAATTGCAATGAAATTTGTACTATAATACAAATGATAACGCAAATAACGACGTTTCGGTACTTATTTGTACCATTTTCTGGTTATTATCGTAATTATCAATACACCAAGTGTCAATTTTTAAATGTAAAATATTAATGAACACGAACACAAATTTTACAATATTTTGAAAACGTCTCCCCGAGGCTACACGAGAAATTTACACTTGCTCAGCTGTGGCAAAATTATTCAGTGTCAAATTTTGCGGAGTTTAAAGTACAAATTTAACAAAATTACTTTGTGTCATATTTTGGAGATTTTAAAGTATCACTTTCATTGCTACTTAATGACTCTTTTGACTACGTTTGTATCAATGATGTCATTTTTAAATCATACTAAAATAAATTACGGCATTTCCGTTCCTGACTTTTGGCCACTCTTTGTGTTTCATTCATAAATTTTTCTGTTTTCCATCGACAAAGCTTTCGATCTTTAATCTACATTTTTTTCCATTCAAATATTTACAAAGTTAAATTTTATTATGAAAGGGTTATACATTTAATATTACTTATTTTAAATCTTTGTATTTATGTGTTTTATAGCCTCATAGTTTTATTTAATTGAAGCCAATACTACTTTAAATTAAAATACGTATAAAAGATAATTTTCACCAAGTTTTTGGAAGTACTTTGAATATAATTATTGTGATGTTGACTATGTGCAAGTTTAGTCATGTTACGACCTACCTTAAACAGTTTTTCTAGATTTTACCCTGCTACCCCTTTAAGGTGAGTCGCCGCGAGGGTAGCATCATTAAACTATAGCCCTGGGCCCTTAGTCAACCCTTCTTGGCTACCTTGCTCTACCTTCTAAATCCCCCCCTCCAGCTTTCCAATTTCCTTCAACTTTGAGATCATCCAAAATTGAAGGAGGCAACATTTAGCATACCAGATAATACCGTTAAAGAATAAATATTATTTTATTACTGTTGAGGAAGGTGGTTGAGTATCTTCGTTTGTCCAGTGACGCCTAGTATTGAGGTATCTAACGGACCACGACCAGAAAAATTGGATTGATGACCGAGGGAATAAATGAAGTAATGGGCGACAAAAAAATGTGATTGGGTGGATATGAGTGAGCATCAGTTGGAATCAAGTCACTTCATGTAGATAACTCATAATTAGTTATTACTTGCAAAGATGTCGGCTAGTAAATTATTTATACTATTAAAGGGGAGTTTCCTGTTTCAGGATCACCCTCATGTAGGCTGTTACACCCACCGCCTCCCCACCCACCCCCCAAAAAATAAGAACACCGTATCCTTGCACGACTGAGATTGGAGAATGTTGTCTCATTACTGGAGGGTAAATTAAACATTTTTTATTTTAATTTTGGTAGTTTTTGTTTTCAACTATCTGATGTTTTAAATTACTTCATTCTATGTGATGTTCGAGACCATAAGAGGCTACGATAAATTAATGAAAAGGAGAATCGTTGGTTTCTTCCGGGATTTTTCCACAACATATCTTAAAAGACAAGTGTTTAATTGAAGAAAACATGACCAATTACAGAAACGTATGTATTTCCTAAATTGTCAATGGTTTTTAGTCAATTACTGTGTTTTACAGATGAATGTGCCCAAATTGTAAACCGAAAAAAGCTCCTTGGTGTGGCGTTTTAAATTATTTTTCGTCTGTGGAGTAATGGTTCACTATATTTTAAACGAAATTTTATAATTATATTCCTATAATGGTAATATCAAATGAGAAGTTTAGTCCTGAGAGGGAACCACATTCACCATAACCTCGCGAAATGAACTTTTATATTTATTTTTTAAAAGATTCGCCTCTCAAAGATGATTGCCGATCGGACCTAATAGACTTCGGTGGTTGTCGCCGCCTCCCCCACAGCAGACACAGACACTTGTAGCTGGCGCCACTTGTTGGAGGTTGCGCTGTGCGGGGGCGGTGGTGGGGATGGTGGCGCTAGAAGAAGTGGTGGCTGGCCACAAACCCGGGTCCCTGCCGCAGCTGTGGCCGCCAGTTATGTCTCCGTTCTCACAGTGCACGTTGCACCTCGCACGTGATCTCCTCAAACCACACACACACACACGAACCATCCCCTCTTACAACGGCCCTCACGGCCCAAAACCATACCCTCCATACACTGGAAAACCCGAATCATTATAACGTCTTCCAAAAGCGATTTCTTTTCCTGTGATGAAAAAAAATGGTTTAGTCGATTCCGTGAATTAAACCTTCAGCCAGTGAACAGAGACGGTGGTAGTCATGTTTCCCTGCATCAAGTAACAGAGAACGACTGGATGAGTCTTTAAATTGAGAAGTATCAAGGAATAATACGCAAATGTGAATTTTTTCCAGTCCATAAGAAAGCATCAGTCACTGACACTCCACCTCAGTACTGTCACGTGGTTTCTACTTTTATTTTTAAATTTAGAAATATATTAAAGAATTTAGATTATACATTTAAATGGCTGACCGCCAATAAATACCAACTTTGAGATTTAAAACTATTTTATTATTAACAAATGTAAAAGACTCAACGAATTACAATATTTAGAGGTTAATAAATTTGATTTGAATTTTGTTTGCCCAGCTGAACCCAAAACAGAGAAATAACATAGCAAGAGATTTTAGTAAATTTAATCTACATTACTCAGGGCTGTATGACGTGTTTATACGCATAGCAGAGCGAGATATTATTGGCTTTTGTTTCTTACTTTTCATTCGTCCTCCCCACGTTTTCTGGTTGACCGGCAATCCTGGTTTCAACGCAAAGGCAGCTTCGGGGTCAACATGGCCTCTGATGTGGTTCAGGAAACGTTTCCTCGTGACACTATGGAGCAGCCAGATCGCCTCGTCTCTCTGACTCTTTGAAACCAGTCAGTCCGACTTTCCGTTTCGCTAGCTGCTCTCTGACCTCTCACCTCCGAATTTCTTTTCAGAATTCTCTCCACCTCTTAATGGCTTCTCCTAAAACCTCATTGGTCTCACCGCTTTTTTATCTTCCCCAGGTCCTCCAATTGGGTTGGCGTCCCTAACCATCCTCTCCAAAGATTCAAAATTTAGGGGGTACACCTAGCCATCTTTTGAATAACCCACCTTGACTGACCTGGGTTTTTACCATAGCGCAAAAATCCTTCCAGTCAAAGGACTGAGACTCCTCAGGCACCTGTCAGGCTTCAGGTTTATGGCTGTGTTTCTTTGCCGAATTTACCCCGGAAGGGTGAGCTCCGAATATCTCAGGATCTCTTCTTTATGGATACTTCGTACAGAATGCTTAATATTTTTAATTAATTTAGATAAATAAAATAAAATATAAAAACAAAATTTATAATCCTCACAGTAGAGAACACCCAACATATTGCCAGTCCTTGAGGAATGTTGGAGCAAACTGAGCTCAGTTACGGTTTCAGATTTTTTATTTTAAAGAATGTGGCCAAACTCTAAACCCAGCATTCAGAGGAAGTCAGGCATGTAGGGGAATAGCTGGTGAGAGATTACATTTATATGAGATATTTTAAAGCCCATTTTGTTGATAACGTTAAAAAATACAAGGACAGAAGAATTAAGAGCAAATTAAAGAGAAAGAATGGCCGTGTCAAAAGGAGAACCAGGGTTCGAATCCCATTCCGCTCGAGTCTTTCCCACCATGATAAAATAAATATTTAATTTGAATTACTTTTATTGTTTCAGGTATCGTAAACTGGAGTATTTATAGCCACCTGTGAGAACAAAATTAGACTATATTACATCATGATGGACTGGTTACTCCATCTAGGCATGTCAAGGATACCAGAAATCAGGCAGTTAAAGATAAATGAATCCGACGTTGCCCTAAATCTTGGTTTATAGCTCTTCTTCTTTCCCATCAGTTGAATTGTAACTCATTTCCTAGCCGACATCTTTGCAAGTAGTAACCAATTCTGAGTTCCCTACTATTACAACATGATATGACTTGATTCCATCTAAAAGTTAGATCCTTTGGTGGTGATCTGAGGCCCACTCTGTTTTTGTCGTCCATTACTTCATTTTTTCCCGGGGTCATTATCCCTAGTTTTCTGGCCACCGGACAATCGAAGAAACTATACCACCATCATCAACAATAATAAAAAGATTTATAATATTGAGACCTTAATTTAATTCTAATTGTTACCCACATCCGTGATTTTTGGATGTTCCTAAAGTGGAAAATATTTCCTGCAGGATTCAAATTTGAATAAATAGAAGACAAGTGTCTTGTTGGACCACCAATTAACCAATGTAGATTAAAAATAAAACTGACGAAGACAATGAAACATAGAAGGTAATTTTACAAAAGATATTGCCCATTTTTTATCTATGGATAGTAATGACACCACAATTTGCTTCCTTATGATTAGCTACATTTACAAATTAATAGGAGAATAATTGATCCTGCCGCCGAATTTAATTGATGGGAGAGTAAGGAAAAAAAGACGTGTCGTGAATTTCCGTCATGTTTAAACATAACTAACACGAGTGTTGCAGTTAGTTGTTTACTCCAGTACAGGAGGCCGATGAATATGCAAAGGTAAGCCAGGGATTTGGTATGCTGATGCAGCTTGAAACCGACGAACTGTGGTTCTCGCAACCTTGGGGTTTCCCGAGCATTAAGAGTTACCAATTACTCTCGGTTGCTCTCTCAAAATTTTTCGTCGGAGACACCAAAAGAAAAAAAAATCGCATTCAAACCAGAAATATAATTTGGGACAAAGGGACAAAAACCGTGTCAAATCAAAATCAACTTCTAATTTCACCGTTATTCGTTGCACAATAATTCAATAATAATTCTTTTACGAAATTAATTGTGTTTTGAGTTTATTTTGAAATTTTTTATATTTACTTCTGTTTAAAATCTCTATAACGTCGTAAAATTACCCCCACGTTGCCAATATTTTATTTACATAAAAATTGAATTTGTGATATCCTATTCTTTATGTCTACTATACATCCACTGTTTCCCATACTACACTCCATTACATTGCTTTCACTCTGATGTGGTTCAGGAAACGTTTCCTCGTGACAGTAAGGAGCAGCCAGATCGCCTCGTCTCTCTGACTCTTTGAAACCAGTCAGTCCGACTTTCCGTTTCGCTAGCTGCTCTCTCACCTCTCACCTCCGAATCTCTTTTCCGAATTCTTTATGTCTACTATACTTCCACTGTTTCCCATACTACACTCCATTACATTGGTTTCACTGTATTAATCCTCATATGGAACTTTCTCTTCAAGACCACGTTCATGCCATTTATTATGTTTTCCAAGTCTTCTTCTGTCTCCACTAATACTACAATATCATCGGCAAAGCGTAGGGTTTTTATTTCTTCTCTTGCAGTATGATTCCTTTTCCTTATTTCGTTTTAACTTTGTTCATCGCCTGCTCTACACATAAGTTAAAGATCATGGGCGACAGACTGTAGTCTTGACTTACTACTTTCTTGATTTCTGCTTTCTTTTCGTGATCTTCAATTCTAATTACTGCCATCTGTAGAGGTTATGTATAAGCATTCTTTCTCAATATTTTATTGCTGTCCTCTTATTAAATATTAAAATTTAAAAATTATTATTTTTGCTAAATTATATTTATTTTAAAATGACGGACTTTTATTAGTTTGTATATATATTTATTTATTGACATTGATTTAACCAGCAACTTTCAACTAAAACGATGTTTCTGTTTCGTGAAGCCCCTATACGATCGTTGTGTACACACTTTTGTTCTATAATTTATTTATTTTTTTCTTCCCCGCTCATTTCCGAGGAGGTCACGCGTTTTCGGGAGGCGTGACTGACACGACTTTACTCACTCATTCTAGCACGCCTTCTGCAAATGTTTGCTCTGCATCTCATTAAAATTGGAACGCCTCAAGCGTCTATCCGAAAAGTAAAGAAAGAAAACACGGACGATGATGCTACCTACGCGTTGACTTGCCCGTAATTACGCTTCCCTTGAACGCCATACAGCAACAAATACCTGGCCCATTATTATTGTTAATATGTTCTAAATAAAATGAGTAATATCAACGGCGTAACATGAATGACATGGAGACACAAACAAATACGATAGTATGAGGGATGGGTAAAAGACTAACTCCGTAGAATTCTGTTTAGCGAATATACAAAGTGTTGGATTCAATAATAATAATTTCTTAAAATTTATTTTAAATTCAATATAAATTCGCGGATGGTGGTATTTATAAATATTACTTAATAATTAATGTCAGTGAAGTTTTATTTACATTGTGTAACGTAAATTAAACCAATATTTCTCTGCCCCCTGGCAACCACATCATTCCTCCAACAGCTCCTAAGAATCTTATAACAAATGCTTATTAACTTAGATTCTTTTATGGTGGTTGGAGTAAGTCAAAGAGTAGTAATATCTTTTGAAAAGGAGAGTTTGATCGTTGGCAAGATGGCTAAAAGAACACAATTGGTACTGTAATGATTCTTTTGAATTTTAACTTAATCCTAAGGATCTTATACCAAATACATATTAACTTAGTTTAATTATCATTGTTTGGAGTAAGTCAAAGAGTAGTGAGTATTAAATATTTGAAAAGGAGACTTTCATCGATGCCAAGATGGCCGAATCAACACGATTGGTAGTGTAATGAAATAATATATTTTAATTTTTAACCTAATCCTAAGGATCTTATAATAAATTCTTCTTAATTTCTCTAACGGCGGTTGAAATAAGTCAAAGAGTAGTGAATATTAAGATCTTTGAAATGGAGTGTATGATCGTTGGAAATATGGCCAAAGCATCACTGTTGGTACTGTAATTAAATATTTTTTTGAATTTAACATAATACTGAGGATGTTTTAACGAATACTTACTAACTTAATTTTTTAAAAGTTGTTTCAATAAATCAAAGAGTAGGGAGTAGAAAGATCTTTGGAAAGTAGAGTTTTATCGTTGACTATATGGCCGAAAGAACACGTTTGTTACTGTAATGAATTTTTTTATATTTTAATCTTACCCTAAGGATCTTATACTGAATACTTATTAACTTAATTTCTTTAACAGTGGTTGAAGTAAGTCAAAGAGTAGTGAGTAATAAGATCTTTGAAAAGGAGACTTTCATCGTTGGAAAGATGGCCGAATCAACACGATTGGTACTGTAATGGAATTAATTTTAACCTAATACTAATGATCTTCTAACAAATTCTGCTTAATTTCTTTAACGGCGGTAGAACTAAGTCAAAGAGTAGTAAATAGTAATATCTTTGGAAAAGAGAAATTGATCGTTGGCGAGATGACCGAACCAACACAACGTCTATTGCAATGAAATAATTATTTTGGAATTTTTACAAATTTAAGTAAATAAATTTATTGCTCAAATGGTAAACATATACAAAAACTGTTTCCTGATTATATCCTTGAATTTTCTTCATCTTAAATTCAATGGTATTTTCTTCACGTAATCTGTGATGTATTTTTCTCTCTTAGATCAACTTTTCGTGAGACGACTACTTAGTGGAAATTTACTATATTTCATATTCTGTAGTTTTCGTCATTTTTCTCCAAATATTTGTATTATTTTCACGCAAATAAAAATATACACAATGATATAGAAATATATGTTTTTTAGGAGGCAGCATCTGAAATACAACATGACGTCAAAACAAGGAGTAAACTTCGACTATAAAGGCTAAACGTGCTAGGAAAAAATAATTAATTCTACACCGTAGTGGTTTTTAACGTATACAAATTCTTTGTTAGCAACACTCGCGGACCGCCCTTTTAAGGATATATTTTTTTCTCTCCTCTCTTGGTGAAGCCTGGAAACTTGCGTGCGTCGCTCAGCTAAACCGTCACTCAGATAGGCATTACACTGCATGACACATAACACGTGTAAACACGGCCCTTAGCGGCCCCGTGGTCTTGTCAGGGTGCCTGATAAACCCACCCCCGCACCTCCGTGTCCGCTCAATATCGCCATCATGCATGCGCCAATAATTACGATCCGCACCGCTTCGATGTCTTAACCACGCAAAGGAAAACGTAACACCGTGGAAAGAATTATCACATATCAAGTTTGAAATGTCATTTGAGGCGGCATTAGTTTGAGGAGGAGAAATTCTTAAATGAGGGACCTAATTTCAAACGGCTGGTTGGATATTAATGTTGTTAAGCATTCATGTTGGATATTTTGAACGTTATTTTCAAATTTAGTTCTCATTATAATAGTGGGGATAATTTGACGGCAACTAATTAGTGTCTCTCATGTTTTAACCCCAAGCTCAATACTTTACGAGCTCTGCATCGTGACCTATATGCCAATAGATCGTGTCTTATAACCAGTCCTCACTTTTGGTCCCAATTCAGGACCGAACAACAAAAGAACCCTACGTTTAGATCACGACAAAAACTGGGAAATGCACCATATTTATCGACTGAAGACTAGTAAAAGACATTCCATCAAATAATAACCGTAATTGTAGAGCACCTTGAGCCTCCTATGCCCAGTGTATCAAAAGTGACTATAGTCTGCTTAAAATTAGAAGTCCGATGGTGGTTTGTTTCAGTGTGACAATCAATCAACCAATCACAAAGCTTGAAATGCAGATGGGCCAAGGAGCGTTGTCGAAAATGTATACTGCGTGTGGTGTGAACATGGAGGCAGGTTAACATTGCTTTGCTACGTGGCAACAAAGTCTCCCTCCACACGGACAGTTCAGGAACTGCCACGTATATACATATAGATATAACCTGAAATTCTAAAGGATTGTAACTTTGAATTTCTTGAATCAACTACTTTAAAAAGTAAACTTTGAGATTCTTTCGAGTTTATTTGCAATATTTACGGAATGAAAATGTTGATCGCGCAACGTTTCGACCCCTGACGTTACCGGAACGACAAAAGTATTTAGTATTATTTTAATTGAAGAAGTGATGAGGTCCCGAAATATGTGGGACGAAACGTTTACCAATAAAATTATTTAATTTCTGACTTTTAGCCATTCTTTGTGTTTCATTGATTAAGTAAGTCAATAAATATATATTTACTATTGCCCATAAATAATTCTACTTGCAGGGAAAAGGCAACAGAAACTGTAAATCACAATAAAAATAGTAACTCTCAAAAAAGAAAGTAGTAACTCTAAAATCGTTATAAATATAGCACAGATTATCTTTAATCTTATAGTGAGTGAATGGGATCAGAATATATAATGTATTGTGATAAGAATTTAAATTATTAATTTATTTTTAAGCATCTATTTTACAGAGGATTTATTGTTTTTTTATAATAAAAGCTATTAATTCAAATCATCTATTCTGCCATTAGCTTCCGTATCCCTAACGGTTTCCGAAAAAAAGGTACCTATTCCGACTCCCTTTAAAATTAAATTTATACACGAAATTTAACACAAAGAAACTATACGGTTATTGTAATTCATGATAGACGATGTGTGGAAAATCTGGCTAGAAAAAAGAATAGAGGAAGGTAAGGTCTATGGAGTAGTCATTTATCTAACAATTAGTTATTAACCAGCATAAAAGTCAAGTAATTTTACAAAAGATATCGCTTGAGACGAGCTGTGTTTCTTTCCGAGTATCGCGACAATATTAGAGAGACGAGTTCAGGGTGAGGAGAGTTTCAGAGGCAAGTTTAATAAACAAACCTTAGTGACGGAACATGTAAGCAAGCAAGCAAGGAAGGAAGGAAGGAAGGAAATCGATACGGACAGCAGAGGATCCATTGTTGAAGCGGGAGCCATGAAGAATAGCAGTGTCGTGCACAATGGGGACCAGATGGCAGGCTCGCTCTACGGAAAGCGGGGCGTTTTACCCGATTTTTACCTCCGGGGTTGGGTTTGCTGTGCGTAACCCGCTCGATATTTGCTTATTTTTTTACCACCTGTAGACATTCATCTAAACCGTAACCGTTGATAAACACGCGATAGTAGCGCCACAACCGGTAAATTAATGTCTCATAAAACGAGGTTATATTTTGTCAGTAGTAGCTACCGTAGCAGTCAGTGATATGCCTACCAGACTTTCTGTACAATTACGAGCCGAGGACAAGAAACAATAGAAATGAGATACTGTATGTGAGGAATTAAACCTGGAATAAGCGGCGTAGAACGTCAAAATTTTAGTAGACAAAAAATAAAAATTCTTTAAAATTCATGTATTTTCAAAGTTTTATTTATGTATTAAATAACCGATTCTAATTTTGATCAACATGGATAAAAAATTCTGGGTTCGAAAATGCCCTGTGTGAACCGGCACAATCTGGAATCGTCTACATTCCAAATATATATTGACAAAATGAAGGTGGATTAAAAACTTAAGACAAATTATAATCAAAATTACTTTACATAACTTACAATTTTAACACAAATTTTCTTTCTTTAATGTTTCAATTGCTTTTGTTTGTTTTAAATTTATAATGACTATGAGACTATACCGAAAATTTATTTTACAAATTTTTAATAAAATTTATAATCTATAGTTTAAAAAATTGGTTTTAACAAATTTTGTGAAACTTAGAAATTTAAATAGAAATCAAGAAACATAATTAGTAACAAAGCCAGCCATTTGTTCATAATTATTATAAAAAAACTTAAATCAGCAAATTTAATAAAATGCCAGGTTTGCCTTCACCAGGTGGGTAATTAAATAATTACATTATTTTCAGTATCTTTGACTTGTATTTGATAGTATATCATTTATTAGTTTTAAAAAATGTACAACAAATGCCTAACTGTTTAAATTAAAAATAAGGCATTTCTTCCCCAACAAACTGGACCCTGAGTGTTATTATTTGATACAAATAATAATAATAATCATATTCCATAGATCCTGTAAGAAATGAGTCAGGGTGTACATTTATTACATTATTTTATTATATAAAGGATAAATATACTTATAACAAATTTTTGTAACCAAATAGCCGATTTTAAAATTTGCCTCAATTCGGCATAAAATTTCGTTTTTAATTATAAGCATTGCTTTCATATAAAGTTTATTAATTCCTTTTATTTCTACTGTGTAATAGTAATTATATTATACGTATATTTATAGAAAGAAATGAAAAGGCTCCGAAAGCTGGGGACGAAACCATTCTTATATTTCAGGCTTTCGGCCTTTTATTCGACTAATATGAAGTCAGATTAGTGTCATCATTTTATTTATTTTGATTTAAATAAATTTCGTTGTGGTGCTTCAGGTTAAAATACTAATTAATATTTAAGTTACTAACACCTGATGGCTGTACAACTGTGAAAGTTGAAATAAAGTAATTTATTATTAAACAAAAATATAATAATCTATCGCCTGCATATCACTGTAGTTTTCCCTCACTACCTCCAACTATTGCCAGTCACTCAGGTAAAAATCAAAATTCTTATTTTCATCATAAGCTGTGATTATTTCGGTTGCAAAACCTGCGTAGCGCTTGCCACGAGTCTGGAACGTGGTTGATGTGACATCATATACGGCCTCGGAGGAATAGTCATTCTAGATTAGATAATAGAGAATGTTTTCATGCCTTTATGTGATCGGGTTGGTGCACAATTCCTAGGCAAGCGTGACGAAATTATTGCAATCTATCGTATTGACTTAGCGTATCCGCCGCTAGTTACCATTCTTTGGCTTTGATTTTGACAACTTCTTTATGATCTCAGCAAAAAATATAAAATGGTACACAGCTTAGGATTTCTCCAACCGTCTCCAGCTCCCTGACAAGGACGTGGCCGCAGGAAAATATAAATGAATAAATCAATTATTTTAAATAGGTGCGAGAAGGAACGCGCTATATTGTTCATACATTATAATTACTGTAGTTTAATTCGTCGCGAAGAAAAAGTTAAATGGTAGTTTGATACGAATGGGCTACGATCAAAAGGCCACTAGAATAATATTCCACAGTGCGGGTTAGTGGATTTTCGGCTTTCCTGAAAAATAAAAAAAGGACGAGTCTTTTGTTGATGTTATTGTGTGTTTATGTGCAAAGCGGCGGTCAAAGAAAACCTGTCCGTAAACAGAGCGTAATCTTGCAGCAATTAGCGAAATGTAGTGCGGGCGATGTATTATTTAATTGTCAGGTAATTATGACTCATTGCCAGAGCAGAGCTTTAAATCTACGCTAACGAACAACAACAGCGGGGGTCTGATGTGATGTTTGTTGGTCCGCGGCCAGGTCACCCGGTAGTAGTAGGGGGTGGAAACACGCTAATGCGCGTTCTAAGTAATTAGCCATGCAACGAACGCACTGTTCTGTCCTGCGGGGGTGGAACGCACTCGATGCGCCGTGTATCACTGAACTATGATTTACTACGACTGAAAGACAATCGGCTATGGGGCGAGTCTCCGGTACCGAGGGCTGGTATCCACGAGGGGAACTTGTTACCAATTTAACAATAATTATAATAATCACTAGGCACTTGAGTGTGAAACAAATGAGGCCAGACTGTTCTGAATTTACTCTCAACTGAAACGCTAGGGGAATATTTCCCTCCCACTATCCTTCGTCTACTTCATTACTGTTCTACTATTTACCACGAATTACTCATTAAAATTAATTGACGCTTCGGGTAGCTTCCATCCATCCTTCGCGCTGAACTCCAGGTTTTCAAACTACAGTACGGTAAATAATTTTTTAATATAAAAAACAAAAACATATCAACTTTCTGTTTGTTACAATACGCTTAACCGTCTACAGTCAAATTTCCAGAGTTTATTCACCTTCTTTTTCCAGAGCAGGAAGATGAGACTCTTTTTTGGTTTTTGTTCATTAAATTATAAAATTTTAACATACCTACTATTAAATTTAACCCGCCCTATTTTAATAAGGTAAGTAAAATATTCTCCAAACTAAAAACGTTGCAAAATTGGCGCTCCAACGAGGGGCTCTGTTTAAAAAATACCTGCTGGTCTGAAAATATGGAAAAGGGGATTTCACGAATAATCTGCGTATTATTTAATTAATTTTCTGAGTGCTAATCTATATTTCATATCGTCATATATAAGTGGAACAGACGGATAAAGAATCGTGCTATGCACTATATAATAGTAGGTTAATACAATAACTCTGTACACTAATTAATTCAACAAAAATCTCTATTTATCACAGAAGTGTTTGTTTCTGGGTTTCAAGAAACACGTTCGCAGAATTTCAATTTTATAGCTCCACACTTAAACTGTCATTTAGAAGAAATTCAACACACTGTAAATTTCAAAGAACAATTTACCTTAGTATAAATATATTCTGTGTAGTTAATGATGATGGGGAATGGTTTTATACCTCATATGGCCTTCACGCGAGGCTCCATATAAAAGAAAGGCAGAGGTTGCTTAGAGTCAAATTTATTTATCAGACAAAAACTCTTATTTTTGTGTAAAATATGGAGATTGAGTTTTATATTAATGTGACGAACCCGGGACCACAGCTGTACCAAATAAGCTACCCAAACTTAAGCCTAAACTCTTTAATCAATATTATTTTTCACAGCCCATTTCAGGACTGAGTGAAAAACGAATAATACAGAAGAAAGACAATAATGGAAAAATGTCAACTGGACCAGGGAATCGAAGCCAGGGCCTCGCGATGTTCAGCCGCGTGCTCTACCAACTAAGCTAATCCGAGTCGACGTCCAAGGACTATATTCTTTACTGGGCTTCAATTGAGGCATGTCCACTTCCTTACGAATAAATACATTTAAACTAAACAGAAGTGCAATTCAAGAAACAGAATAAATCCTTCCAGTGAAGCGCAGACAAATATTTGATGAAAATGAAATGAGATTTTTCCGGCCTGTTTTTTTTTGTCTGAGTTTTATCCACTATACGTCTGAGTTTCGCTGAGACGATTTCTTCTGAGTATATAATTAGACTAATAAGAGTCGTATTCATGATCTTCCATCTCCACCGCCAGTCTAGATACGTTTTTTATTTTTCGACTCGCATAAATTTTTTCAGTATCGAGATTCAACAAATCCTTTTTACTCCAGTTAACGGCGATCCACTCGTGCAATTATTTTGAATTGAGTGTGCAAGGTGTGTGCGTGTGTATGTGTGAGTAAACATCCTGACACAGATCAAATAATAAAAAAAAGAGGACATCGGGTGACGTCTGTTGACGCTGGCGGTGGTACAAAACCGAGTCGCTAAAGAGGACACAATTACACCTCAAATCGCTGCACTTGCGACGAGCAAGCGTTTCCCTTTGTGTGACACCACCGCCCACCCTTTCCACCACCCCCCTCCCCCCTCGTGTCAGGGGCCGGTGTTTAATTAATTTGAAAGCGTGATGATTGCGCCGCCTTTCTGAAGAACTGCTTGCAGATTTTCCCCGCCCACCCGCCCGGTTTCTGTGTAACTTCAGCAGCGTTGGTGGTGCGTAGTTGCAGCAGCTTGTGATGGCGTGGTGAACCAGAAACTACCCCCCACCCCTCCCACCTCACCCCCATCCATCCACCACCATCGACATACTCTCGCACACACGAGCGAGATTCGTTAAAATTACGCACACAAAACGCCTAAAAGATTTAAACGGCGGGCAACAAAGCGACGAAATCAAATAGAGCTCGGTCCTCTAACAGAGAGAGGGATAGAGAGAAAAAAAGGGGGGATGCTGTGTACATTGCCTTGCTTGCTTTTTTTTCTCTCTCTCTTTTACCCTCGTCGTCGTCGTGGTGTCGGCGGCGGCGTTCGTGTTACGTGCTATTTGCTTGTCAGAGGGCGAATTAAAAATAACCGATTCTATTTGAGAGTGAGGCAAAATTAGGTAGAGAGAGAAACGCGGGGGTTTCTGGTTACAACATACATGCCGCCCCCGACTCACCCCCCCACCCCCGCGGAATGGTGTTAACTAATGCATCCCCCTACCTTTCCCGTCGCCCTTTCAACTTCTTTTTCCCCGCTCTGAGTGTGCGTGTGTTTTTAAATCGCTACCAGTTGTGTTTTACCCTCTTCCGCACACATACTCTTGGATGTGTGTTTAGCGTATGTTTTAACAAAGGCTTTAACATAGCTCGACTAAGGGAATGGAGGTGGAGGGGGTTGAAGTGAATCACACAGGGGAACACCTGTTGGAAAAAAAGAACCTCCCCGCGCTTTATTTCGCCCCCGTGGACGTCGGCAACGGTGGCAGCAGCAGCAGTCCTCTCGTACTCGTCTATGGTGGTGCTGGTGGTGGTAGAGGTAGTGGTGGAATATTAATTTATAGTGGGGCTGCGGTCGGCGAGCCGTCGCAGATTTCGACAGCGAGCTGTCAGGTTCGAATCCCGGCGCCGGGCACAAAACAACGTTTCCACCCCCCTTCCTCACTCGCCCTGGCACATAGAGGACGCATAATGCACGACATAATTGGTTATTTAAATGCGGCCAAATGTTCTCCACTGCGTGAGGCACGGACTTGTAGCAGTCGTCCCTGCCCAAATCCCCTCGGTTCAATTTAGTTCTCTGTTTTCCCCCGTAGCCGTTTATTTATAGACATTCAGTGTGAGAAAAAGTTGATTAAATATTTCAAGGATTCGTACATTCCATTTGCTCCCTATTCAACATCATTAACGAATCCCAAACTCAAATGGATAGGTGGGAATATATTGTTTTATAATGAAATATTATTATAAGAATTCAATTCCATTTACTGTATATTCAACAATTTTCTCACTTAAAAGTTATAAGCCGGAATTTTTTTATTATATAAACTATATATATTTACAAAATTTATACAAATTAAATTCTTTCCAACTAAATACGAGAGCTCTACACTAAGGGTCATTTTAAGTGAGCCTTCTCATAGAACAGAACAACTAACACAATAATCCTACTCGGAACTGACAGTAACAGGATATCGGCAAAAGGTTACATACAGTGTTATTTACCGCGTCGTCTCAGCTTATCTGAACCTTCCAGCCACCGCTTCCTAGTTGCTCCGGACTGGATCACGCCTTACTGCCGTTCAATTTTTAACTGCCAAATCTTAATCTCCTGTCATAACGTCCACGTTAACATCAAACTATAACCTCCTTAATATCCAACTACTCATCTCCTTTATCGTTAAAATTCGTTTCTGCTGACGCATTTTAATAATTTTTCTCCACTGTCATATTTTGTATTTCGTCGTTGGCGAGGCTCGATATTGTCCAAACAAAATATTATTGTTTGTTCTCTCTGTGAGGTGCCGTTTTTCCTTACCATCCGCTGTCGCCAAATTTCACGTGACGTGGGAAAAACTCCAGTCGCGCCGTTGTGTCTGCTTTTATTATTCCTGTATTTAAGCTTCACATACCTTGCCTTTTATTCCGTACCGCCAAATTCCAAGTCTATGTATTTTAACGTTACAATATATTTTACGTATTTCTGTTAATATTAAACATAATTCCAATATCATATTCATATCATAAAACTATACAGGCCGTAGATAATTATATCATTGAACATTTTTCTTATTATATGTGAGCAATTTAATAAATTATTTTTTGCAATGCTGCAGTGAATTTCATCAGTCGTTGCGAGTTCATATTTCTAATAAGCAGCTTCCAACTAAAGCCAATGTGTGAAAGAAAAAGTAATACAGGTATGTAACTTAACTTTTCAATAATTGTTATTATCTGGAAAATTAAACCAAAAATCGAATCTGAAAAGAAATTAAACGTTGATTAAATATCAGACTTGGGAATGTCCGTTTAATTATGCTTCCCATCAATTAATTTTTCCAAATAGTTTTAGACGGATATCTAGTAGTAGGTACATTACCAAAACTGTAAAAATTCAGCAACAATTCATCCAGAGAAGAAGAAAATTTATTTAAAAAAGGTTTCAACAAACTGAAATTAAGTTACAGGTAACGCGGCATTAACAATTTATCTATTCCCAGACTCTGATATTCCCATACGAATAAATCAGTGAAAAATAAAAATGGCACAATATATATAATCATTTCACTTAAAAGCCCCATAACCGTATACTTGAAAGCTTCATAAACATAAAAGCAGCCAATGTGGATTGTTATTTCCCTGTAATGTCTTACTGTTTTACTACAGAAAAAACCTTTAATAGGTCACGTGACCTATTTCCAATTCTGTTTTATTTATTACTCTACAGTATGAACAATAACTTTGAAACATTTTACCATTTTCTTCTTACGTAAATAAGAATTTTATTATTAAAAATTACTTTTCGGCTTTAGGACAACTGTTATAAGTATCATTTCCCTGAATTGACAACAATCTCAATCTACTTACTTAAATTATTATGACAACTAATTTACTGTTTTTTTAAATTATTAAAGAATAGAAAATAATCATTTATGTTTTATATTAGCACCCTGTTACGAATGCAATTTATCGGTAATTGGAATGCTATTTTTATTGAAAATAATATTATATAAAGCAGTTGATAAACTTTTATAAATACAATCTTTGGAATTATTCTTCAATGTTTTTCTGGTTGAATAATTAATAATTAACAGTATTTTCTTCGTTCAAAAATCTTTATTTTTTCAAAGTATTGCTAAACATGTTGTTGTGGTATTCAGTCCTAAGACTGGTCTGATGCAACCTCCCATGCTAATATATATTTCACAAGCCTTTTCATTTCCTTATAACTAGCACAACTTACATCCTCCTTCATCTTCAAAACGTATTCCATCCTTAGACTCCCTATTCTGTTCTTCCCGCTAATGCTAATTTTTCAAGACTCTCGTGTCTTAAATCGTGGTCTATTAATCTATGCTTCACTTAGTCGAAGTCCTCTATATTATTCGCTTTTCCGCTAGTAAACATATGCCAATTCATATTTTTAAAATGAGCTAAAGTTTAATTTAAAAAACCATTAACAAGTCAATATTTCACAAACAATGGTAGTATTAGTAATAAGAGGCATTTATTATATCAGGATCAAATTCACACAGTGACCCCAGGAAAAATATTTATTGTAGTCAATAAGGACTCTAGCGGTTCAATGTGTTTATTTAGGCTAGTACATTAACAGGGGATCGGCTTTCCTCTCAACAAAAAGAATGCGAGAATCCTTCTGACAGAAAGAAGTCTGCCAATCAATATCGGGACCACCTACATATCCTTTATAAGACCTGTAACCTTTTTTTTCCATTATACTCCTTTTCCGAGAACAAATACAGCAACGACAGAGCGCTTTAAAAGTAAATCCAAATTCATAACGTAGACTCTCAATGTCTACAATATTTACCGAATATCTATTTCAACTTCCCAGTAAGTCTATATTATAAAAATCTAGAAGAAAATGGCGTTCGAAAATAGTAACATGAATATTTTAAGCTTTTTGTTGAAAGGCAATAGGGAAAGAAACAATCATACGAAACTGAAATTTATACATCTTTCAATTTTTTTAGGTATAAAATAAATACCCAAGTAAAGTCTATGTTATAAAATAATTAGCTAAAAAATCATAGTTCTTTATAAGAGAATAAGTTATTGCCAAATACGCAAAATTTTCAACTGCCTTTTCATGGCTCACTGGACAACCCCCGCGACTTCATCCGCGCTGAAATAGGTACAGAATTTTGATAGAGTTGAATTCATTGTGCATATATATAAAGTACGGTATCATCTATTTATGATCGCTCCAGGGTATCAAAAAGGACGTTACAACTACCAAGATTGATATTAATTTATTATTTTAACCTACAGACATGGTGATTCTGTACTATCGAACTGCGTAAGTCAAAACGTGATATATTATGCTGTAAAATGACACTAAGTCCATGTCTGTAAGTTAAAATAATAAATTAGTATTAATTTTCAAAGTTGTAAAGTCCTTTTTGGAACACCCAGTACCGACGTTCTGTAAGATGTATTCAAAATGGGAATATAAAATATTTGATTTCATTATAACCACCATAATCAATATTTACTGTAATTTGATTTTTACGCTTCCCCCCGCTTTAAACCTACTTTGAATATGTTTAAATTTATTTTTTTGCTTCTTATAATTTTTGTAAATATATTCTGGGCGTTAACTTTCATCTTATTGATAATCCTGCTTGATATCATTTTTATAATAATTTCTTTTCGTCTTCATAAGGTCTGTAAAGATGAGAATTCAGTTCTTCGCAGGTCCAGCCAGCAATAACTCGGCATCTGTAGTCCGTAGCAGCAGAGCAGGACAGGATCCCCTTGAATCACGTTTGAGATGAATCATGTCTGTCGTTCCCCTCGTTGTCTGAGGGTTGGGTTCCCCAGCTGAATCTTAACTAGTTGTAATTGTGTAGCAGCGACTGTACACGCTTGCTTTCCTTCCTTCCCTCTTTCCCTTCTTACTTCCTGACTGACCTACAAAAAAATTTTCTGTCAACCTGGTCAGCTGTTACGACTTACGTCAGTCGTCTACCGGGATCGATCATAATTCATAATCGATGTTGTAGATCGATTCTTGTTACTGTAACTTCGTGTTAGAAACCGTTTGGCAGATTCCAGTACTCGGTAATTAATATATTAGACAGAAAATCCCATTAGGAGCAGTGCAATGACTGAGCAGGATTCAGACTCAATTAAAGTGGAAAAACCAGGCAATTATTTAGATACAGACACCATTTATGAAACAAAGCCTTGTTACATCTCGATTAAAAAATTCAATTTTGTTGCGAAATTATTTATTTTTTATCTGTGTAAAAATTCAGTTGGATACAAAGAAGAAAACTGTCCTCAAAAACATTTAGTTCCCCAATCTTAAATAACTTAATATTTCATTTCTGTAATCACAAAAACATCTATATAAGCATATATAAACGTTTCTTTACGAAATAAGAAGCTTATTTATCTGAAGGTTCTGAAGCATCAGATGTGGAGGATTTATTATGGACCTTCAATTTATCTGACGTCGGATTCCAACTAATGGAACCATAAGCATAGATTTATCTATTAACGAATTACTTTCCTTTGAGTCGTTTAAACAAAACGGTCGGGTTAAAGGAAAGAGAATAAATAAAAACCGCCTTTTCCGAAAGCGGCCAGAAATAATATACAATTTTTAAGTATAATTTTTTTATGCTGAAAATCAGATGGGTGGATAGAGTTACTAACGAATAAGTTACAAACAGAACAGGGGAAAAGCGAAAAATATGGAGAACGTTGTCTAAGAGAAGAGATAGATTAATAGACCACGTTTTGAGGCATAAGGGTCTTGTAAAATTAGCATTAGAGGGAAGTGTGTGTGGGGTAAGAACAGAATAGGGAGGTCAAGGATAGAATACGCTAAGCAGATTATGGAGGATGTGGGTTGTGCTAGTTATGAGGAAAGATAGGTTAGCATGGAGGGTTGCATCGGACCAGTCTTAGGACTGAATACCACAAGAACAACATGTTTCTCTTAGTTTTTGAATTTTTTGAGACACTGAATTCCGTTATTCATGAACTCATTAATGGATTTAACCTTTCCAGGATAGGAACCAAGGTCTCAAGCTAGCTTATCTTATAATTTTACCTTCATAAAATTGATATTAAATTTATTAAAAATAATTCATTAATATTAGCCTATACAATAGACAAGTATTTAAGGTTTTTACCACTTCTATCTTCGAAATAGTTATTGTAAACAAAATAATAAATTTTTACGTAATTCCTTTTTTGCGCCGAAGGAAGTAACTTATTTTCATATTTAGTGATTGTAAATACTTATTTACACTCAAAGTGGAAAACAATAAACGCTATTTTGGGGCTCATACATTAAATTTGTGTCGAAAAGTTTCAGATTTACGTCTGTTATAAATTAGTCAAACAATTTATGACCTTTCACAAGCCTTCATTACCTTAACAACAACGGTTCGGCAAATAGCTAATTTCTTCTTCAGTTTTCCATCCCATAGAAAAAATATTTAAATTACCGACTGGTGACTATGTTAAAACAAATACATAAATTTTAAACGGGAACTAAATCTGACCCACAAAGTCAGTACCAGACCACAAATAAAACCTGAAGAAGGCACGAATATGTTCCAAAACGTTGTTGTTAACTAATTTAAGGAAATAAAGTCTGTGAAACGTCACAAATTGTTTTAACAAACAAAAAACAACCAATTTGTGAGAAAAATAATTATTTTATATTTACTAAACATAAGTACGGCTTTTCACCAATATTTGTGAATTTTATCAGGTAAATTTTTAAATGGATGTCCACAAAAATTGGAACAAACGTTGTAGTTCTATTAAGTAAATAAAATTTTACTAGCATTTTGGCTGTACTGTTTATTTTACATAAATTTCAGACAGCTTATTTACGTAAATTGTTTTATTATAATTTTTTGATGCATAACTTTTTCCTTCTTCTTTTATCAATAGTAATTCTCGGGTTTTGAACAATATTACCAGCAGATTACGTTTCACGAAATAGTAACGTATAGAAAAGGATTGTAAATAAACCTTATAATTTTATTAGTCTGTATACTGTGTAAAAAATCCAAGGCTTTAACATTCGGATGCTTAAGTAATTTTCTCAATTCCCTTAGACTGCTTCAGAGAAAGGATTTCATTTGAAGGAAGACTGTATCGAAATGTTTTGCACTCTGAAGCCATAATTTATTTTAATTTTATTGTTACGTCACACTAAGCACATAAATAAAATTTCTCTGCTAATCCCAACAACTCATTATAAAACGTAAAATACTTCTGTAAAGCCGAGACACATTCTATTTTCCGTGATGCATCGGGATTATTGATTTTTTTTCTTCAATATCCTTGTGTTTCTTTTAAAATTATTCTGAAGACAGCCGATTAGATTCGCAAATTTTCTTTATTGAATTTAGGATCAGGCAAAGGTCAGGATGAAACAATAAACAAGCACAAATTGTGGTAAAGTACTCCACATGAAAGAGATCGCGTCAGACCACAGATCCGCGGAGGAATTAAAACTACCGCAGAAACGTAACTTCCTCCTCGCCCCGAGTAAAAGTTGCCAAAATACTGAAACTTTCGGAAAAGCCACAAATCTTCTACAGACAAATAAGAAGATAAACGAAAACCGCCGAATAATGAAATAATTCAGTTTTAAACTTCTCCGGTGTTATTGTTAAGTGAAACTTTGGGCGCAGATTTCATCTCATAAAATATATAAATTCAGTCGTTTCCCTCAGTTAATAGTTATTCTTATATATTTTCCCCCTATTAAACTAAAAATTGTTTTTAATTATATCCCCTAAAAATTTCGATATGCCTATATAATTTTCAAACTTCGGGTTTTTTTAAAAAAGAAATAACTGACAATCTCCTAAAAGCGAGAAAGTATTCCTAATGCAGTAAGTACGAGATATTTGTACCCAAATTTTTATTTCGTCTTTAGTTATTTTTCTGTTTATATTTATTGGCTTCTGATGATTGCTATAAGATAATAACGAAATTCACCTCGTAAAAGAAACTAAACAAATAGTGATAATTTAGGCAATAAAACCTGAAATTTTAGAATATACCATAGGCAATACTTTTCTAAAATCAAAGTTATTTTTAAAAATAGAAGGATGTTTTACTGCGATAAAGGAAATTAGAACTATGTTTGTAAATTGTGATTCAACTTCAAAATTATTTTCCTTGTAGTACAAATTTCGGCGTAAAGAAAAAATCATCCATTCGGAAAGAGAAACCAAGTATGTAAATGGCCGACTGAAGACATATGTTTGTAAGAAATAAAAGAGAAAAAAATTCAAACCAGTCAAAAATTCAAAAACTAAAGAGTGCAAAATAATTAACCGCTGATAATATAATATTTTATACAAAAATATTCAGTATCAAACCACTATTTGATTATCAAAAATCTGTGTTATGGCGTGAGTAAAACAGAATATAACTACACAGCGTCGAATTTTATTCCAATATAAATAAGATTGAGTGAATTTAATTGGCCATTTTAAAACCTAGCTGGGTTATTCTTTTTCTTTTTAATGTATCATAAACGGTGAATTCTTAGCATATTCTGTCTCTTTTCATTGTGAAATAAGATTTCCAGTATATACAGACACAAATGATTTAAAAATACCAAAATCGTTCTGGTTGCAAGTACTAAAGCGAATTATAATGAGGTTTAACTTAAGTTCTTCGTCCAAAAAGAAAATATTAAAAATATTACAGTTATTAGATAAACGTTTACCGTCACACTTAGAAATATAGTTCGTAGAGTAATAGAAAATTTAAAGGCAGCAGGAAATTTTGGCGTCAATTAAATAATAACAAATTTCAGATTAAATAATACTCATTATTCACATAAAAGGAGCTATGAATTTTTGTTAACTAACTTTTTATCCTTAACATATTTTTTTTATAAAATTCTTTTTCTCGGTAATTTTTTTAGTATATCATGTTTTCCTAGATTCAGACCAGCTAATATTCCTCAAATCCTTTAATGTTGATGATCCTACGTTTTCACACGAGAAACAAATTATCTGTTATACGTTTCTTTACATATTCACTCTTTGATGTATAATCGTTTCTTCCTCTACCTCCTACATGTTTTAATTTTATAATCCTTAATCACATGTCATGGTCCCATTTCTAATACGTTTTCCGTAAACACTTCCATTCCAAACAGAATGTTAGATAAATATACTCTCCTAAGGAGAATTAAGATTCGCCTTGTATCCTTAAAAGTATCACAAATTTTCTTCTTTAACTGAGGATTTTCTATAATTTGAAGAAAAAAATACACAGTTCTATAGTAACGATGTGCAAACAAGAATTTTCCGGGCAAAAATTAAAATTTCAAATTTTTTTAAATTTATATTGTTTTTATTTTTATTACCTACAATGTACCATCAACTGCAGTTAATTACATAACCATCCAGTTCATATAGTTTCACTACAAACATTTATTTCTCTTCAAACATTAAGAATATTTAACAGGGTTTTTTATTATTAGTTAATAATAACCCTGGTAAGAAAATAGTTTTTGTTGTTCGTCGAAAATCGATTATAGTTAAATATTTACCCTCGGTCCTGAAACGTTTCTGCAGTTCTTTAAATAATATATAGACCTACTTCCTTCACTAAATCACTAAGGCTTAGACCCTTATTAGAATATTAGATTTGATTATTTTTACAGCACGTCTAAGGGTAGTAAATAAAGTATAATTTTTAAACAAATGGGCTGCTTTTTCTTTCTTCTAAAAATCATAAGGACACAACTACGTTGATTAAAAATATGACTTGCAAGAGCTTGAATAATGTCTTCCTAAATATATATTTCAGACAGTAACCAATAGGGAAATTTGTAGTAAAAAGATTTTATTCTGTATTAAATAAATCTGCAGTCCAAGTTCCTCGTTTTTGAGCAATTTTACATTAAAATTATTTATGATTCTGCATTTATCTTGCTATTGTAGCTAAACGTTTCTTCTTACAGTCTTACTTTTATGGAACTTGTATTAATTAATTTAATATGTCGCATAGAGTAGTTTACAATTTTTTACTGTCCCTCAATTAAGTAATTTATCTATGAAATTGTCATTTTAGTATTTTTTCTTCTTGCAACATAATTCCATTCATATCCTTCACTATTTTTTATCTAAGGACGAAGCTTCACGTATCTATGTAAGCATTTTATTTTTACACTTTCAAATAATATATTCCTTGTAGTGTCCGTAATATTTAAGTCCATTTTAAAATTAACTGCAATACCTAATTAATGTTATTTTTCCTTTTTTTCTATTTAGATTAGATTTTTAATTTTTTCCTTCGGGTATTTTGCACAAAATATATTTCTTGTCCATGTGACACACCCTAAATTAAACATCTTTGAAATGGAGCCAAATGGACAGAATTTTAAATAAATATTTTGCATACTGAAGATTCACATTTTTTTTAACAAAGTTGATTCGATCTACTATGAAATGACGCTCTTATTATATATACAAAATGTGCATTATTATGTGTAGTTAATCCTTAGATTTCAATTATCAAATACCTGTAGGAAGAATCTCGTATCTTTTCTCTTGATTATAATAAATAATGGTTCACGTCCGCGTTATTTCTTCAAAGATCCAAAAAATTCATTTAACGTAATCCCATTTACCTGTGTTAATTAGTCATGATTTAGAATACCCATGTTTTATAAAGTTTCTTTTGTGAATTTTGTATTTCGAATGCAATACAGTAAAGGAGGACAGAAGAGGCATAAATATTAGGGTGGAAAATTACGATATTAAAATAGAAAAATTATGACATGAACATAGAAGCCTATTGACCGTAAAATAAAGTAGCAAATCGAATTTATATGCTATCACAAAAAATGAAAAAACAGGTAGGTTATTCGTAGGTTTTTTAATTTTTTGATAACTGCCATTGTAATTATTGTATTTCTTTAATTGATATTTGACCTTACTATTAATAAATTGGCACATATATTGTATTTAATAATTAATTTTTGATGTATCATCGTAAGTTAGGGAACCGTGATGAAAGTAGTGGGGTGGAAAGGTGTGAAACGAAACATCGGAATAATTCGTCCCGGTAACGGTAACGCGATGAAACGAACCATGCAAATCATCACGAAATAGACCGTATAAATAAAAAGCAAAAATTATTGATGGGGTTAGAGAGGCCAGCCATTAGACGATTGGGTATCAGTAATCTATATATATGGTGACGAGGGAAGGGAGGGGTGGGCGTTTAGCTGAGGGGATCAAAGGGACCTCCTGGCTGCCGTTGCAATTCGGTTAGCACCCTCCACCCCCGACAAGACGCAGCCAATTAGCACCACCATACAACCACCCCAAAGTCTTGCTCCTACAAGTGCGAGCGGATGCCAAAACCGATTTGGTGTACGACGAAGAAATATTTCGGATTTTGAAACTTAGCATTACTGTCTTGACAATTTTAATAAATGTGCACAAGAGTGAGTAAGGGATGAAATATGCATAAATTAATTTGCTTGTTTACAAAAATAAGTTAAACATATCATGTTTAGACAACAGTTGAAATTTTTATAGAGACCAGTGGACCAACACGTTACAGAGATTATTACAACAGGGTTTTTCCACATTACCCTTTATCATTGCTCTTACCAGAAGGAAGAGCGATTGACAATACTATGGCGGCCTTTGTCTAAGAATAAATAATATAATTTTAAGCTTTTGAAAATTTATGAAAGACCTCAACGTTTATTCCGCCACCAAATAAGAACAAAATGTAGCACCTCTTTTTCGATTTCAATGAACGGTAAAGTGAAAAAGACTCGGAAAATTATAGAAATTATATTGCCTAGTGAATGAACGATTTTATTTCCCTTCAAATATGTTTAATTTAGGGTGTGTAACACGGACAATAATTGTATTTGCTGCCAAAATCCCAAATAAAAATATAAACAAGCATAAACTACTCAGAAAAAAATGCATAATTACAATTAAGGAACGAATGAAGTACTACATTTGATTTGAAAAGAGACTTAAATATTACGGACACTACAGGGAATATATTACTTGAAAGTGTAAAAATAAAATGCTTACGTAGATACGTGCAGCTTTGGCCTCAGATAAAAATAATTACTCACTGAACAATAAGGAAAGGAACTATACTGCAGAAAAAAAATATACTATAACAAAAATTTAATAGAAAAATAATTAAAGGTAGCAAAAGAATCCTAAACTACTCTATGAGACATATTAAATTAAATAATACCAGTTATATAAAAGTAAGATGGCAAGAATAAAGGTTTATCTATACTAGCAAGAAGAATAACGCAGTATTGTAGATAATTTTCAGGTGAAAATTCTTAAAAACGAGGATCTTGCACATCAGATTTATTTACTACAGAACGTAACCTTTCTTCAACTGATTTCCCCATTAGTTTCTCATACTAAATAATTTAATACGTAAAAAATAAATCATGAAATGTGGTAATATCGTGTTTCTCCAAATAAAGTACTAAATAATATTGCTTATTTTGTCTAACACAGTCATTGCGTCTCTGTTATAACAATAAATTAATGACGCTCTCCTGAGGATTCCTTAATAATCGAGAGTATAATCAAATAACTGATTTTTGATCCTCCCAACCTTAAAATAAGTTAATCGTTTTGAACGCATAAGTTAAATCCTTCTGAACAACAAAAGTTATTTTTCAAAAATTTAAAATTATCAAAATTTTATTGAAAATAGAATAACTGATAAATATTTTACGAGATCTGGAAGTTTTACACGGTTTCTAAATTCAACAGACAATCATATTTACATAAAATTTGTGAATAATATTAAGAGAGGGAAAATTCAGTTGTTTTTTGCATTCAGCAATTTCGGAGCCAAGTACAAGTCAAAAATTTTATAAAATGTTTTGCAATACTTTGTATACAACTTGATTCATTTTAATGAGAATTGTGTAAGTAGAATGTTTTATTCATTTTGTTATTT
Organism: Eucriotettix oculatus; assembly: GCA_034510155.1. Lineage (NCBI taxonomy): Eukaryota > Metazoa > Arthropoda > Insecta > Orthoptera > Tetrigidae > Eucriotettix > Eucriotettix oculatus. The sequence goes on from CM067379.1 coordinate 23,414,409, forward strand.
AAGCATTCGTTTTTCCTTCTATTGATTAAACTGAAAAAAATTATTTAAAATGGATTCGTAAATCAATCATTTTAAAAACGGGTCTAACTAATTTTTGTGTCAATTTTCCTGAGGCTGTATTGAAAGAAACGCGTAATGTAGTTACCATTTTAAATCTTATATCTTTAAAAAATATATACGTGAGAAATTTACTTGCTAAATTTCGTTCCTTTTCCAAAACGAAAAGCAATTTGTTGCTTATTTGGTAGAAAATCGCGTACAAGATTTTTCTGTTTATATGTAATTCTATATTAAGAATTTCTACGTAATAAAAATAAAAATAAATTTGTTATTGGTCCTCACACAAAGAAATTAAGATAAAAAAATATCTGACTAGACTTTTAATCCCGCAAAATTTCGTTGTTACGCTAAGGGTTCAATATGTGGCTGATTATTGTTTTTTTACACTTAATAACCCCTAGAGAGTGTCAGTTACATTTTCTTAGGGGATTTATTAAAATGCACGTATCCATGCTGCTCATGTTCTCAAGTTTTAAAATTTAAATAGCGATAGTAAGTTTTTTAACCTCATGTGCTATATCTCATGTGAAATGAGATATAGACGAATTGAAAGATACCACCAGGTAGGTGGTCTTAAATCAAAATTATCTACCACATGTGCAGACACTCAGCCTGCAATTTTATGAAATTTATGAAATGTTAATAACTCACCTCTACCACTGCGCCCGACGAACCTGAGGTCGTTGAACTTGGCCACCTGGTTCTTCATGACAGCCGTGCAGTTCCTGAGCTCTGCACAGTAGTTCTCGTCGTTACCAGCTCGGACGGTGACCAGCGTCCCGTCGTGGACGTCTCCGAGGGCCACCACCTTGAAGGCCACGGGCAGCGTCTTGTTGGACCTCCAGTGCGGCGGCAGGACCGTGCAGACCAGATGAGGACTTCCGGTTCGCACCAGTTCACCCGGGTGCTCGGCGAGAAGACCGTCCAACGTCCTCTCGGCCAGGACGTCTGCCGTGATGGCGCTGTAGCCCGAACTTCCGTTGGTCGCCGCGGTGACACCAGCCTCGGCGCCACTCATCTCCGACGCAAGATGCATGGCCGAGGTCTTCGGGGAGAAATTTCAAGATCACATATCGTCCCCGGGAACACGGTATCACACACTGAATCAGTTCGACCCTAGAATCACAAGACCTTTTACACGTTGATCGTGGCCTGCCTGTCACTCTGATCGCACTAGTCCATCGCGAGGGTCACAGTATCATTCATGCGTTAGCTGACAAAGATGTCTTTGAGACTGGGACACCTTCAGATCAAGAACTGCAATTCGGTGGTCAATAACTTGAAGTTTCCAGAAGCATAATTCAAACGTTATTATCTCGGTCACTAGTTTCGCACACCGGCGTATGTCAATGTTCTCCAGACTCGAGCAAAAATGGCAACAAATTTTCAAGCCTCTCGTAACGAAGAATATAATGTCAGTTCGTTGTCACACAAACACACACGAGAACACGCAAGGACCGAAGACAAGAACGTGAAGTACAACCACAAAGGCATCAATCAGACTGTTGATCGGTCTCAAGTCTCGGAGAAATGGAATATTTGCCTTGGTCTTGTGTTCGGTTTCTGAGTAAACAATAGCCAATTGCTGACTATGAAGTCCGGAATTGTTTATACGTCTGTATGAGAATAGCAGATATTCTGATCAGTTCATCATGGTCCTCAGCAATAACAATAGTTGAAGTTGAAGACTAAAAGGACTGAGGATCTACGTATGATCCGAATCTCCTTATCACCACGGAGGTGACACAGCAACTTAGAGAGCATAGAGAGGTAAAAGGAAGCAAGTCTCTCCGTCCCGTTTTCGGGTAGGGGTCTATTGTTGATCCTTGGGGACCCACAAATTGCCGGCGTACGGCTTGCCACCCGCGAACGAAAAGAGTTGCCCGCCGTCCATGGCAACAGGCAACAACGCGGCGGCGGGAATACTCACCACCACCACCACCCCCTCGTGCTCTCTTCTTCCCGTTACTTTCCTCCCCCCTCTTCCAGCTGCTGTCCGCAGTTTTACAAAACTGCTGCGCGTCGTGGATTGTTTTCTGGGGGCCGCCGCGTTTTGGTCTGCGTTTTTCCGTTGGTGGTGGAAGCAGCGGCACCCGAGAGCGCCTGCGGTGACTTTTCGCGGGAGTCCGTCACACCGCATTCGCCAATTAGACAGGGGGTTGGAGGGGGACGGGGGCGGGGGCGGAGGTGGTGGGGGGCGGCGGCGGCGCCCCTCCCTCGTGGCTGCTCCGGCGCGCCACCGAGTCACGTCAGCTTCCCGTCTCGCTCGCGCAGGTGGCCGCACACACACACACACACGCACGCACGCAGGCAGGCAGACACGCACTCACGCTGCGATGCGGGGGCTGAAAAATTCTCACTCGCACCAGCAGCAAGCAGCTCGCCGTCGGCAAAGCCTGAGTTCTCTGTCCCTCGTCCTCGCGGCTGCGGAAGAAGGCGACGACGCGCGGCCCTGCCCGACTTCTTTTTCCGGCGGCGACACGCGGCAGACTAAAAAGTCGCGTTACTTCTTGAGGAGCGGAGTGGGGGCGGACCCTCCGGGCCTGGTTTTGTGGGCGGAGTTGAGTTGTCGGCGTGCGGGTGGTGGGCGCCTTTAAGACGCAGGAGGAGGGGCGCGACCGCGTCGCGACCAAGGAAACGAAAGAACGGAGAGGAAGGCGCAAAAAAGAAAAGAGGGAGAAGACGGCGGCAGCGGGGGAGGTAAGACGCGGCGGCGAGGGGGGAGATAAGATTTTTGTTACGCTGCGCATGTCACGCCCTGTCTCCCTCTTGCTCTCTTACACTCTCTTTCTTTCCTTTCCCCGACGAGCTTCTTCTCAACGCAGCCGCCGCCGCCACTGCTTCCTCAAGACGTCTTCTCGGTACTGTTTTTTCCCTCAACTCCCCTCCCCCCTCTCGCCAAGTCAAAGAATCCCTCCTCCCCACTTTCTTCCCTATTTCTTTTTACCCCTTTCCTTCTTTTCCCCCTCCCTGCGCAGCACTACCGCCACCGCACCGCCCGCCCTCAACCTTTCAGCGCCCTTCTTGGCTTGTCTTGAGGTTCTCTTGGTGCGGCGTGCTACTAGCCGTCTAAAATACCGCCGCCGCGCCGCCTCCTACGCCGCCTCACACGAAATCTCTCATCTGCCCCGAAAATAATCTCCCACGGAATCCTTTTCCAGCAAATAACGAGTTTAGCGTAATATTAGTCCGTAGTCGACATCTAATAAAACTCCATAGGGAAGTTAAAAACTTTGTTTATCAATACTGAAGTTTATTGCTTTTCAAATTTTTACAAGACGAATTTTCAGTCATCACAATTCTAAAAATACCTCCACAGATCGCCCTTCAACTACAAGGTTTCACAATATTTTTTTATGACAATTTTACATTAAAGCATATATGTTAAATGACGATCTATCGAGTTATTTTTAAAATGATGGTGACCGGATGTCGGAAGCACCGGTCTTGTTATTTATATTTTTCTATATTCGCACCAAGAACAAAGTAAATAGCAACTTTCTCTGTCGGGTTTACTCAGTCAGCGTGCTTTTAAACACCAACAAACAGCCAGGCCCTTGCCAGGAATGGAAACCAGGACCCATTTGGCGCGAGACTGTGACGCTAGCCACTAGACCACAGAGACGGCCTTGTACATATTGGTTGCGTTATAAATTTTTCGGTTGACAAAAGAGGTTTTTTTGACTGCCCTATTGGTCACTTCAGTCGAATTCACCACTCACAATGAAGCTTCATATATTCCTGATAATTTTCTTTCTGGTGTTTTCCTTTCCTTCAGAAATTAAAATCGAACGATTTCCTTATTCAGTTCTGTTACCTTACCTGGTCTCCTACATACCATAAAAAATATAATCATCTATACCCAGATGCAAAAGGAATTTCACGCACCAACCCTTCACCTAAACACGGGGGCAATTCCCTCTTTTCGAATTTCTAAACGAACCCTCTTCCCCCCTTTTATATATATGTACAAAAAGGAAAATTGTTATTATCGCAATTTATAAAGAAACGTTCGTTGAGTGTTGTACCTTGTATAGAGCCACACTTCAAAATGTGAGAGTAATATTAAGTACAATTTACACGAAGAGTAATGACAAAACAGTAGTCTCACTATATTTAGTGAATTTCGACTGCATATCGAAGTTCTTAAATAAAATATGATTACTTAAAATTTAAGATATTATATAAAAATCTGCCATATAAATTTTTTGTACAAAGATTTCAGGCGTCTATTACATGTACTTATTATTTTTTCGTAGTAATTGCTTCCTGTAACCTAAGTTTTAATCCTGAACAAGTTTTAATTAGTGTTTATTTAGGGAATTATTAAAATTTGAATACAAAAAGCAGTATATTTAGCATAGAGGGACATCAGAAGACTTAAGATGGACATCGCTAAGAAAAATATGGGGACACTGGTCCACATTGAATTAAAGAGCCCCATAATATGGGGACTAACACTTCTATGATACGATTCTTAATGCCTGAATCCATATTCTCACACGTCATCCTTTCTACTATTTCCCAATACCAAAATATCTATTTGAAAAAAATAATAATAAACAAATAGATTTTTATAATGTATTGATAGATTACTCATTTTTCTGTAATTATAGGGGATTTAAAAAAATTTTAAACTACGACTCATAAAATATACAGTGAGCCATTGCCTCAAATATAGACTATTGGTTAGCGTGTCAGATGTAAACAAATAGAATTAATAAGCACAGAGAAAATCTCCATGATTTTTTCAGAGGTTAAAAAAACTGGAAATAAAAAATCAACCCTGCCTTCTAAAATCCGTTCACTACGTCATCATTCACTATAGACCTCCCATATTCATAACCTTCGATATATAATATCATTAAGGACTATCTGACCATCTTAAACGTTATGTTAATATCCATAAAAATATGAGTAAAATTTTAATGTACGAATTAAAAATTCTTCCCACAAATTAGTTTAGACGACGTTTCGTCCTTATGTTCAAACCTCTTCAGCTATAGCATAACTAGGAAACCTTAAAAAAAACTAAACATACATTAAATTATGGCTTCATGAGTATAATCAATATATATTAAATTTAGAAATAATTTAATGAGATGTCTCTATTTTAAACTTTATTTATGGATTTTTATTAATGAATGTTGTCGCAGAAATTGTAAATAATTCAAGGTAAAATTAATAATTTTAAAAGTCTCTTAGTTATTTAATACCTGTTGAGGTCCTCAACGAAACTTTGTATAGCATTTTTATACGAAAAATTTGAAATTTGTTTAACATACCTGACTTTTCTTTTTGTTAACAGGCTACATGAGGGTGATGTAGTTTAAGGATCCTATCCGGCGTTTCACCTAAAGAGATGCACGGAAACCCTAGAAAACCAGCATCAAGTATGTCGGGCTTTTGGGTATCTTCACCAGTTTTAGGTGAATTTATTACGAAAAAACAAATATGCATAATAAATTAAAAAATAATAGAACTGCATGATTACACTACATGTATATCGATTTTTTCTGGCAAATTATGTGTTCATATAATTTAATGACTAAGTATGAGAAAAATTCTAAACGAGTTTAAAAATAAAAATTATCTTTAAAATTTAATACGTCATATTTACAAATAAAAATTTAAGTAAGAATAAACCTCACAAACAGAAGATACAAAATTATTCAGTAGCAAAGAAAAGGTGAAGTAATTATATTGTAAAAGTATTTTATCTTCCATATACATCTGGAAATAAGGAAAATTGTATTCTGTAAGAACTAAATGATCAAACGAAATTTCAAATTTAATTAGTCAGCTAAAAATAGTTAGACTATAATTGTTTTTAATAAAGTATTAAATATATACTTTTTTTAAATTTTATCATTTATAGTTAATTTCCTAGAAATGACGTTTTAAAGGTACGTATTACATATCTGGAAAGGATTCCAGAATTTTTTTTAATTTTTTTATTTGCATCCTTCAATGATCATAAACACCAAAAGTTTCTTGGAATAATATAATTTAATTGGTTCTTGGAATCTCTCTTTGCATCGTTATAAAATATTATTTTCCCCTCTGCTCCCCTGTCGTATTTTTTCGAAGTCAATTATATCCACCACACATGCGACTCACTTTATAAAATTACCAAACCGAGAATCTAAAGAACCAAAATTTAATGTTTGAGTATAGACACGTTACAATAACACTAATAAAAAATCTTTTTAAATTAGTAATGAAAAAATGATACTTCTACAGGTACTCGATTGTGAAATTTAAGGTCGTTAATTCGAATTTTTATGCATTTAGCATATTTTCACCAAAATTTCAAAAAATGTAACACCTGAAGAAGTTCCGAATGTAGTGACGAAACGTAGTTCAATGTAATTATAAACTGTCTGTAAAATAGTTCATTATTTTTTTTGTTATACTGTTGCAACGATCTGTTTAATATTATCCTGGAATAAATGATGGAACGAAACTTAGAATCAGTTAACTGCAGAAGACTGTTTCTAAAACTAATAATTAATCTGCTATAAATATATTCCTTTGTTACCTCGTTGGTCATTTCAGAAAGACTTTTTTTTCGCAACCCTTATTGCCCTTAGTTTTTAATTCGTAATTGTGTTCCATTTGAAAACAAATGTGGGAGAATTTGAATATAATTTTTACCTTTTCCTTCCTACGTAAGCATTGCAGTTCTTTTTAATTTACAATAGTTCCACTAGGTTGCCTGTTTTTTCCGCTATTACCCTTACACTTTCGTCTTTAGTCTGAACAACGTAACGGCAAGCCATTGCTTTATTACATATCCACATTTCCGCTTCTGTAGGGATGACGGAGAGCCACGTGCGTGATACCTTGCGTACGAGGCGCATCACTCGGGAGGATATTGATCTCAAGGGCTGATGACAAGGGCCGGAAGATCGGAAGCCCTGAGGAAGAAGCAACAGCTGGTGCCTTGGTGCCTAGCGCCGCCAACATCAAGACGACAAACGACCACGACTCACGGCAGATCAATGGAGACCGAGACCCCCAAAATTAAATTTAAATGCTGCGTTCTCTCTGGGGGAAGGGGGAGGGGGAGGTCACATGTGCGTGTGTTGGTGTATCTAACTCAACCCACATCAACGTGTCCAGGCCCGACGGCTCTGAGTGTGAAGCGTAATTAACAGAGGCGATATACGCCAAACCTCACGCAGCCAAATGTGAAATATACTTTTAAAAAATGTATTATTTACGAATTCAGAAAGTCACATACTTGTGAAATTTGATATCAGCCCCGTGGAAATAGGAAACGACTGGATTAAAGCTGATATTATATTCACATATAGAACAGCAAGCTAGGAAATATTTAATTTGGGGAAGTTCTGATACAGATTATGATAACGCTGTAGTCGAAATAAAAAATAGAAAAAGTCACGTCATTTGAAACCTCTTTCCTAGTTTCTATGAATTAGAGAAACGTCAACGTCTAATAACATCTACAAAATATCCTGTGAACATTTCGGAGAATCAAGTTACTCTCAGTATGAAAAATAAGGAGAGAATCGCGGTCAGAGAGAGTAAAGGGTGAGGTAGAAGACACTGCCAGACAGTTTAATAATTGGGTAGAGAATTATTCGTGGGGATGTAAAAATATTGGGACGACAGTTTTTATTATAAATAAATATGATGAATAACTATTTGTATGTTCGATGAGTGTTAAAATATATTAGAGTCTGTTGTATAATGTGAAAGTATTATTTATGTAAGCTAGGGAGTGGACGATAGGAGTTGCAGACAGGAATGGAAAATAGTAGAATGCTGAAAATCAGACGGATGGATAGAGTAATTAAACCGGAAGCTCTAAGCAGAATTAGGGAAGAAAGAACAATACGGAGGACGTTGACCAAGAGAAGAGATAGATTAATAGGTCACATTTTTAAAAGATGAGGGTTTTGAAAAAAAAGCTTTAGAGGTAACTGTGTTGGGTTAGAACGGAAGAGAAAGGATGGATTACACTAAGTAGATTAGTGTGAATTTGGGATGTGGTAGTTATGTATAAATGAAAAGGCTTGCGCAGGATAGTATGGCATGAAGGGTTGCATCAGAGCAATCTTCGTACTGACTGTCACAACAACACAGTGCGTTATATATTTTCGTTGAGCACAGAGATGGCGACTATTGTATGATTTCGACATTTGCCACGTAAGTCAGAGTCTCTACGTTAATAGATTGTTAATAAAATAAGTAATGAGTCACTTAATTGGCAATCTCACTTAACTAGCAGGAAATTATCTTGTTAAGACGACTTTCGTTACGTCATTCTGACGTACAAACCCACCTGCGCTTTCTTCGTAAAAGTTAAGGCCCCTCTAATTACAGGCACTTTAGTAAAATTAAGCCACTGGCGCCCAATAAAATATAAATCTTATTAATATAAATACATATTATTGGAAAAGAATACTCATGATGTTATTAAGGAATGATTACTTGAATGAACTGAAAATAAGATAGGAAGAGTATTTTATTAGACGAATTAATTATATATAAATATATATCAGAAATTATCTTACTGTAACACATGAATTAAAACAAAAAACTACTGATCCCAAAAATTGAAAATTTCAAATAAAGGTTCCGACAACGATGAATCTAAACACTAGCTGACTAGTTTTAAAATTTCAATTCAATCCTGATCCTTCGATTAACTTCACAAAATATTCTTCTGATCTTCAATTTAAACTATATTACTTTAAGGGGCTCGTCAAAGAAAACCTATCACCTTTTAAGCTGATAATTTCACTGATCTCAATTAAAAATAATTATTTAGATTTCTAAAGGGTGCGGAGTATCGTTTCCGGCAAGGGAAGACGTCAAAGGGTCGTCTAAACTGACCTTCCTCTTGTTGTTCAAATGCCCGAGGCCAGGACAATCTCGAATTTATAACTGTCCACTCTTAAATTTCACTCGTTAATGTTGAGTCTTGTCTGAAATCTTAAAGTCCCGATTTTAATCTTTCTTTAAATCCTGACTCAAAGTTCAAAAATCCATTTTTATTGTCCCCACTTTCTTATTTCATATTCCACCGGTGGGTAGGGCCCAACCCTTCTGTCCCTATCCACCGACGTTTCTTGGGGGGAAAACACCGACTTCACTCAACACCTGATAGCGCAAAATCTCAGAGACTTGGGGAAAAATCCAAGTCGCACCATCGTGCCGGGTTGTTTATTACGTATGTCTATAATCTACAACTTCTCTCACGCCGCTTGACTTTGATACCGTACCACCCAATTTCAGCATGTAGTTGTGTTTTACCGTTACATGACGTTACCGCCCAATTGATTTCCCGAGAAGATTTTATACAACAGCTACTCCGGGAAAACATTCGACAATTGACGTGAACTTTTAATATTCCTTCATGCCAAAACATTTCCAATTTGTAACATATAAACAGAGAAATAAACAATATTATTTTATGGTATGATTATCGTTTAATGGTTAGTAAGAATTTATGAATTTGGGTATATTTTAAATTTAATTTAATATCAAAGTAGAGTGTGGTCGTAACCACAAGTCCTTGAGGAATAATGTCAACGGCATTGCTTGCAGCATTGAGAAGGATGTAAACGAGATAAAAACGTTAGCCTACTTTCCGCGCGTGATCGTGTCTCGTCTTTGTCCTGTGAGGGTTACTCGGGCACGCAGGTCGTGGGTGACCCCCTCGCTGCATTTTAGAGCATCGATCTGGCGTCGGTGGGTTAACTTTGCAAGCCATCCCCTCCCATTCCCTTTGTAGCTGTCTTTTCCACACCCCCTCCCCTACCAGCATCGGCTTTCCGTTCCTTTTCCGGACGTGTCCCGCACGACATTTATTCACCAGGCTTGAGTAGGTTTTCGTGTCGATCAAGCAACGAGTAAATCAGCAAGCGGCGTCCGCTGTAAATACGCATGCACTCTCTCTGATCTAATTACCGGGTATTACTTTACAATCAGGTAATTACGCTGTAGAGTGAGTATGTGACGTCTTTGGGAGGAATCCGCGGTCTGGCAGCTTTCACAGGGCCATGTAGCGCGGTCGAAAACACCCGGTCGCCATCTTTCCAGCGGTCAAGTCCAGCTCGTGCATTGTGCATCCGCTACACGCGAACTATCTCAGCTTCGGCTTATTTGTACTTCACCTGCAAAGCAACGACTAGTGACTGATCCTCCTCATAATTCAGTTTGGCACAAGCAGCAGTGGATGATCCGCAGCAACCCACCAGTCCTTCAATTTGTTGACTTATCGGTTTTCTTTTCTAACCTTTATGGGTTTACGGAACTTTCATTTTCACGACTGATACAGGAACTACGAAACAATCTTTACAGTGAAACAGAAAATCAAGTGGTTTAAACTTTCATCCTCACGAACGACGTTTCTCAATTATTAGCATTTAGATTTCAGGGTAAAAAGTTTATTTCATAGCATGAGAATCCAATACTTAAAAACAACTACTAACAACAGGATGAATATGACAAACATCGAAAGCTATCAACGTGTTGAAATAATAAATTTGTGAGACTGTTTTTAAGTGGTTGTTCATCATTGGGTAATAAAATATATACACAGTCTAATAGTAAGAAAAGCAGAAAAATCTTTAAATCGTAAATATTGTAATATATAATCGCAATATGAGTAGCATATAAAGAATTAATAACAATTTCTTTTTGCATTTGCACCGTTTGTTGTTAATGAGACTTAAAGATATCAAGTATATTTTAAATTTAACTAAGAATCAAAAAAGGCGCCATATTGATACATTTAGAATATAACAATTACACAAGCCCAGCTTTAAAAATTATTTCAACTATAATCTACTGGAATTTAATAGCCACGGGAATTTATCCACATTTGTAACTGTCTCTTCCGTCTTCCGACTGAAAATTGAAGATTAATATTGTTATCTTGTCTCTTTCCCTTGTAAAATTTAGTTTATTTCTTGTAATATTATGTTTGACTAACCTTATTTCCTCAACCGAGGACTAATGGAAGGAATAAGAAATCAAAACGTATAAATTTTTCGATCTTTCGTCCAACTCAAACTGGAACATCTTCTCTATAATTGAACGTTATGCGCTGAAATTAAATCATAGTAATAAAATCAATATATTTATAATTGTAAACACATTTTGGAAAGCAGAAAAACAAAACTATTGTTTTCATAAGGAGGAACACATTATAAAAATAGCCTTGTTGTTTTGTAAATGATACGTGGAATGTGAAATATATTCTTATGAGTATATATGCAATACGCCGAATAATTCTCAGTCACATATAATATAAAAATATTTCTATTAACGACATAGATGGAAGATCGCAAATAATGGCCCACAGTCATAAATCGAATAATTTAATTTGTATACGTTTCGTCCCCTAGCTTTCATTAAGGATTATAAATTAAATATAACAGGTTTTTAATTTTGATACTTACATATTACGTCCGCATTGGTTATCAATCAACCTCCTTATTTTTCAAACCTCCATTATTAAATTTATGTCTATCAATTTTGCTATTTTAAAAAAGTGCTTTTGGCAAAAAAAACTTTGCCATAACAATCACTCCGGAAAGAAAAAATTTTCAAATACAAAATCCTATATTTATATAATTTTTCAACATTAAAATTTTCGTCTTAATTAATTACAGTTGAACAATATTAATGTAAAAGATTTTTCTTTTTGTTGATACAATTATGGCAAAATTATTTTCCGCTAGCTCCGTTGTTTTGAATTTTTAACAAAATTAATAAATATGAATTTATTAATGCAGCGTTGTGTAGTATTGAAACTGACCGAAAATCCAAGGGGATATAATACGTAATTCTTATATTACTGTAAAGCAAAAAAAATCGTAACAGTCGAATAATGTGAAGAAAAAGTCATTTACCATTAATAATCCTTTTTTTCCCCAGCGTTACTCACACACACGCGAAGGAAAAACATCATACTCATTTTTGCCCCTGCGTTGACCTTTGTTAACGCTTGTCCCCTGCCCCGCGTTTGTTGCCGAACACTGTACTCACACACCCCAGTTTACAAAAACGTTAAAAATGGGAACAACGAGGCCGACACAGAAACTCACTCCACTCGAATTACGACTGATTGAAAAATTAATTACGTGGACGTTCGCATTAGAGGTTAGCTCATTTCTCATTGTCGAATTACATTCCATTTAACCAGTGGAATTCACCTCAATGGCCCCCAGAAGCGGGAGTTTTACCGATGGCAATACGACCGTACCTGTGTGCCGGTGAAAATAACGCACGGCTATTAACATTTTTCTCTGTTCCTGTGCGCTGGCGTCGAAGCAATTTAGGCTTTAAGAAGACACCTGCTTTACCAACTACCTAAAAGCGTCATTTAACAACTTAAAGGGTGGATGGATTGTAGGTTTTTTTCTTCACATATTTGATTAAGTCTTGAAAAAGATAATGATAAACGGTAAGTTCATTTCCGTTAGTAACAGCGACAGACTGTAGGACTGCGATATAACACGTTAACCCCCCCCCTCCTTTTTTCCCTCTCTCTGTCTCTACACACGACAAACTTATAAAACCAAAGATAAAAATAAATTAATTTTATAAATTCATAAATTAATTACTGATGAAAAGATGGAACAATTAATTTGTATTGTGATTCGTCCCTATATTAATGTTTCCTTTATCATTTTAATAATTAATTAAGTTTAATATAAGTTTAAATAAGGGCAAATGCAGACAAAAATTAGTGAAACATAACAAACTATAATTTAAAAGCAATTACATGTTTTGGTCCTGATACGGACCCTCTTCAGGTTGAACTGAATTACAATGCACGAAATTATAAAATTCCAAAGATAATGCAGTAGAGTCAAAGAATACAGTAAATAAAGAACCAAAAGACAGAAATATTAAAATAAACAAAGATAATAATTATACATTTAATGCATTTCATTTTATGAATTAAGATATTATACAAACTACTGAGCAAATCAGTGTCCGTTTTGACATTCAGTCGTATTAATGTTCTGTTTTATGTGAGTCATTTCTTAAACTAATCGGGATTTGTAGTTACTGTCTTTGTCTAAAATTTTGAAATTTTCCCAGTTAATAGTGTGGTTAGAATCACAAGTCAAATTATCCGTCATTTCAAAACTATTCACTATTGACTGGGACAATTTCCAAATTTTAGACAAAGAAATGCTTCACATCGAAAAAAAATATCAATACTCTGAATGTAAAAACGGACACTGATTTACTCAGTAATATATATAATATCGTAATTCATAAAATGCAATGTACCAAAAGTATAATTATCTTTTTTTTAATATTTTTGTCTTTTGATTCTTTGTTTACTGTATTCTTTGGCTCTACTGCAATAAGTTTGGAATGTTATAATTTCGTGCATTGTAATTCAGTTCAACCTGAAGAGGGTCCATAAACATGTAGTTGTTTTTAAAATATAGTTTTTTATGTTTCACTGTTTTTGTTTGTTTTTGGCTTTATTTAAGTTTATATTAAACTTACAGACATTAATAACTATTAAATTAACCCTCCAAACATGTGCATCCTTGATAAAATATAATAAACCTAGCATCGGTGTTCCTGAAGTACTTGTGCTATTGTTGCAATTTCCAGAAGAAGTGAACGTGAGTCGTAGTTGGTCCCCGTGACGCAGTGCGGTGCCCTGAGGCTCCCGAGGGATCGCCACGACGTCGCTCAGTATTCCTGCGGAGAAGTCCCAGCAGCCCTCTCATTAGCCCCAGCGAGACATTACAGATGCAGTGCGGTTTCCCGTGTGAGCCCTTCGCAAGACGCTGGGGACGTCCCCTACCGTGTGTCGCTCGCGTCTAGGCTTCCTCTCCCAGAGGCCCGACGTCGGCTACGGAAATCTGTGGTCGGTGGACTGGAACGTCGGCCCTTGGGAAAGTCGTCCATTACAATGTACCGACCGAATGTCTTTGACTTGCGCCTTCCCTCCTTCCCTGCTTCCTATTACTCCACACCCCGCAATTAACTAGGAACGCTACAAAAATAAAAAACATCATAACTCATCGAGGTGCATTTCTTATTTTGAAACCATCTCCTTATTTTTTTATTATTATTTTGAAAACTTTTATCGTACAGATTATCAGTTAGGACGATAACGATACAGTATATACAATATTAAAAAGGTATATAATTAACATGATAACGTGAAGATAGGTTAATTCATTTAATTAACCTACTTTAGGAGAATTGGTTGTTTTTATTTATTTTTGCGAGTACTTGAGGGGCATACGACTTAGGTGGGTGAGGATTGACAGGTAGAGAACTGATTTATGGAGGATTAATGAGGATGTGGCATGATGGTAGAGTGGGTTAGGGTGATCAGGGGGAAGGATGAGGTCAATCGGAAGTTTTCTTTTGAGGCGACGGGGACGTGGAGTATGTGGAGGAGGATTGTTGTGAAATTGTTTGATCGTGGGGTTTGGGTGGTTGAGTGCGCTTTTGATTAGGTTTGTTATGGATTTGGAGATTACAGAGTTTACATTGGGAATTTTGATGTTTTTATGGATGACGGAATTTCTTAGGTACCAGGGAGAGTTTGTGATGGTGCGTAGTATTGTGTTTTGTTTGGTTTGAATTTTGGTTGAATGGGTTTTGGCTGTTGTTCCCCATATGGAGGAGGCATAGGACCAGGTGGGTTGTATTATGGAGAGGTATATGAGGTGGAGACAGGGGATTTTCTGTTTAGGAGGGGATATAGAGTTCTGAATTTTTGGTTTATTTTATCTCCTTATTTAAATCCCTACTTCGAACATTTTTATAAACAACAGGGATGACGTTATGATTAAACACGAAATTTCGTTATTCAATAAATTACTATTTATATTTCATATATTGTGTTTGAATTTTAAAACATGTTCACCACTCTTCAATTCTAACAAAAATATGTTTATAAATTTGTAAATATTTCACCATAATACATGTCACAAATAAGAATATTCATTTTGATTTCAGAACTAATTTTAGAACTCTACATCGACACAGTTAACAAACATTTTAGTACATAACAATGTGGTGGGGGAATATTAAGAATTAAATTTATTTGTGTTATTCTAAGAAATGATATGTAAAAAAATTAAATTAGTAAGCAACTAGTTCCATAAAAAAATGTCCATTAACTACAAAACATTTCACATGAAATTCAATTTACACTTTTCACTCCAAAGATCTAGAATGTCATCACGTCATTATTTTCTTAATAATAATAATAAAACTGCATTACATTACAGCTGACACTTGAACGTTTGTTTAAATAATTTTTCTCTAATGTTCCAATATACTGCATGAGCAACATAATTGTATAACTTTTAAATAGTTCAGTAAACACAAATGTTTTGATCTTCCACATATTTGTGTTTGATTTTTAATTCATACTGAACAGAAGTTACCTTTAAATCCACGTATTTATTCATTTAATTTAATAATTTTTTTCAGTATATTTTACCAATAAAAACGAATATTGTTTCGAGGAAACACCTTGCTTCTCCTAGAATCGTCTCTTACAGAAGTAAAGCAAAAGGAAGTGGTTGAAACTACTTGAGAATTAATTACTTGCGATGTTCATCAAAGCTCAATTCTTGGGCCTTTACTGTTCATCCTTCTTATTAATGATCTTGCAGAATTCTTACATCCCCTAAAATCAATTCTTTACGTGGTGGTCACAAATACAGTAATTAAAGAACATTATTTCATTCCAAGAATAATTGAATAAATAAAATAAAATTACCATCGGAAGCGAGTTAAAAAGATGTAAACAGTATTTCATAGAGAAGATAAGAAGAAGGAAAGCTCCACTGGTTGTTAACAAAACCCTCTTTTGCAATATGTATATATATATATATATATATATATATATATATATAAATGTAATGTTTTTTAGCTGTGATTATTTTATTTAACTTAAATAGTTTAATTAAAACTTTAATTTCTGGAATTAATTATGCAATTTTTTGCTTTAAGTCAATGATACTTTTTAAATAGATTATTAGATCATCGACTTCGAGTTCCTCCTGTTATCAACCCCAACACGAACCTGAGAGCGCTTCAAGGTGACAGATCGACATAGCAAACCACTTGTTAAGAGGCGAATACAGAGAAGAGATTGAAAAAATACTTTGGTCGTGTCTCTGAGCCAAAAACCGGCACAGTGTGATACTTTAAAGCAAAACACAAACTGTCCTCCGAAAAGTTTCTTTAAACCGACAATACTTCCGAACCGTAATTTATTATTGGACATATACTACGAATTACTTTTCAAAATATCATTACTTCTAATTTGCAACACAACATGGGACGTACTGTTCGTTTTCCTATTACATATAATACAAGTGAGTCCAAATACAAAATTCCAGCTTATATTCAGTTTTCCCCTCTATTATTGTACGGCATACACACGTGTTCGTGCATATTAAACACTCTTCTTTTCATGGCTGAAGTGATTTTAATTTTTAGCTGTGAGAACGACATACCGGAAAAATCTCTCGGTTGGTTACAGTTAATGTCTGTCTGTGTGGTATTTTGTTTTTTATATTTGTTAAACGCTGAATTATCCATAACATTAACACTAGAAAAAAGTAATTTGGAAAAATGTAAAAAAAAATTCTCTCTATGTAGGCGGGTAGGAATGTAAATGAAAGTTATAAAATGAACTCTATATTTCACCAAATAATATTAACATATAGTTTATTGAAAAAGTATGTATAGGACTGTAAATGTTTACAGTTGAGTAATGAAATTTTCAAAGATAAAGCGCAATGAAAATTGTGAATAGTTAATAATAACAAACTACGATACTTTTCTGCAATATTTCTTGCTGTTCTCTAGTGTGAAAATGCGAGGTAAAATTAGTAATATTTTTGAATAAGCAGTTTTCATTAATCTCTTTGATTTATTGATTTTACTTCAACTTTCGTACCTAAGGAAAGTATAAATGTAACGTTGTGAAATTGTAATTATACACATTATTTGCTGGTATGTTATCTGGATATTTTCTTTACTTAAAAAGTAGTTTAAGGGTGAATTATATCAACTTTGGTTTTATACTCAGATCTTTTCACTATAATCATTGTTTACACGTCGTTTGGTGAACGTCTTTCGTGCATACAGGATCGTAAAGTTGTTTCAAGCTGTACTTTTTAACAGTCACCTTATAATTACTTGAAAAGACATGACTTCATAACTAATTATGACATTATTTCTGTATTTTTTTACAAATTGTGATTGTATAGGTTTATACGTTGGCTAATAAATGTGAGTTTCATGAATATAAGTAATAAACTATTTTATTGAGACTGCAATTTATATTTCTTTTTGTTATTATTTGTCAAGTTACATTTTAAAAGAACATGTGTACCAAATTAGGACCAAATTGCTTCTTACGTTTAGAATTGTATGTGGAACATACATACAGACACACCCGCTTACACTATTTTAATATAATTTGATTGAGCCCCTGTCTGTTGTGTTATTCAGTCCTAAGACCGTAATAAAACAGAATTCATGAACTTATAGAAACTTTTGAGGCAATTTTAGAGTATAATACATAACTTAAATCAACATTATAGCGGGAGAATAATTATGATGTAAAAATAAATTCATCCCTTGAAAAATTATTTTTCTTAGTGGCTTTACAAGAAAATTATTCAAGATGGTATTTACAACTTAAATCTTATTTACTTTATATTTTATTTAAAGACATTAATAACGGTTTCCTTACGTAACCCTGTACTGGAGGTCTATTATTTGTTTATAAACATACCAATAAAATTCGAAAGATAATTGTGAGTGCATTAACGTTTTATATCAGTCCGTAACGCAAATACCTGCCATAATAAATCATGCTTACACAAATGGCCGTTTCAGCTATAACGGTTTTTAATAATTCAGGTGAATACGAGCGAACTAATAATTCCAAATCAATTCATTTATATTTTCTAGACACGCAGTTTGATAAACACCGTGATTACTACTTTTTTCCGCGAAGCGACACGACCGACCATTATGAACGCGGAGGTATAATAATTTTTTCCCGACGGGGGCGACTGCGAAATCGTTATTTTAATTATCACCATCCCATTTTATCTGTGTAAAATGGATGCTGGGAAAAATAAATCCCCCGTAGTCATCATCGTAATATGACTGGGGTTGTAAATTTAAATCTTACTAAAAACTGATTGTGAACGCTCTTTACAACACAATACAATACAAAAAATTTATTCGCCCATTAATGTCAATTTGTAAAGGACTATTTTATTTTAAGGGAATTTAAAATACCAAATAACTACGGCGTAACGCCAACACATCCACAAATTGATCCGATTCCGATCTGACCGAACAGGCTTTTTAGTTAATTCAATGATTAGGCCGCAGGTTACTAACACTTTACAGATCACCGCTTTGAGGAGGAACACAATTCAACCAATTCCTTAGAATTACAAATTTTATTCCTTATCGAGACTGGAATAAATTATTATTTTTCGATTGTTATGAATTATTCCGTTCCGTTTTAAAACCTCCCTTAAAATTCTCCTCGTTCTGTATGTCTTCTCTCCTGCACGTAATGTTATTAATATACTATTTTAATATTCTCTCTCAGTTAAATTAAGAACGTCCAACAACGACAAATGTGTATTTTTATCTTCAATATTAACCGAGATCTTAATTATGACATTTTTTAACTTGCACGAGGCAGCGACAACACAATAAAAAAAATTATGGCCTTACCTTGATAAATGCTTCTTCAAATAATTCAAGTATTAATATTTTAATTATTTTTTTCATTTAACAAACATATAAATGAAACTCTTAACGCAAAACAAGAGTCAATGCTCTTTGAACCAAAATCAACAGGAGAACGTCGTTCGGTATCCAGCGATCATTAATCATTTCCCCAAAGAGTGCATGACAAGCTCACTTATTATTATAAATTTTCTCAGAATATAATAAGGTTATTACAGTATGAACACACATTTAAATATGGGTTTCCTTACGTAACTAAATAAGTGTACTGTGATGCTGAAAGATATTGATATTGAAAGTATATAAAATAAAGTAAAACAATAAAATATCGTAACAATAGACCCTGACATTGATATTAGTAGGTGACGTAAAAATCCAAGAATCAACCTTTAGGCTAATTGAAAAGTGATAGAATACAGATGTGATAAGAATCTATTTGAAAAACACATAAATAAAACACAAACTTGGTAGAAAGACAAGAACGGAAAAAATGTCGACCGGACTAGGGACTGGAACCCCGAACCTCCCGTTTTCCGGTCGTGTACCCTACCACTGAGCTAATCCGAGTCGAGGACCGATTCTACATCCCTCCATTCCTGTAAACATAAGCCAGGTTCGCCTAAAATTTGTTAATCACAACCTAATTTTCTGGAATTTTGTGCAGAATGGACATTGTGTAAATTTATCCAAGGTGCGTGGAATTCTTGAGAAGAAATGTTTCAATTAAGCTCAAGTACGGGTATATAGCTAAATTTGGAGGAAAGACAAGACCAGGAACTCGAACCCCGGTAGGTAGAGTGGGAGGCTGGAAAAATGGACGTCCGGGGTTTCGAGTCCCTGGTCCGGTCGACATTTTTTCATTCTTGTATTTCTTCCAAGTTAGTGTTTTATTTATGTTTTTCAAATAGATTCTTATCACATCTGAATTCTATCAGTTTTCATTTAGGCTAAAGGCTGATATTGGGTCATTTACTTTCTTCCTGTTTATTATACACTAATAAGTTTGTGATGAAAGCACGTCTGCAGTGTGTTTTTTCCATGAAAAAAAAAGAGGTCGTCCTACGGGGATGTCACTGAAACTTTACCAACAGCCGTCAATGAAATTAGTTTACTGCTTCGTCCATGGTGCCAATTTAACTGTATGGTGGTTAATTTTCCCACCCGTCCTCGTCAGCCCAGCTCTATTATGGCGAAGACTAGTAAAACAGTCGTCGTATGACAGCCGTCCAGATGGAAAAAATCGTCCACTCCAATGAGGAGGAGGTGGAGTGGGAGAGAGGATGAGGGAGGGCCAGCGAGGTACGACGAGTGTTTGAAATCTGCTGACGGCGCCGTAGGGAAGGTTCGTATTACCGAGTGAATCAATAGCAGCCTCATTAATTCATATGGAACGACACATAACACGTTTCGGTGATCAGAGTCACAAGCAGTTGCGTTAAAGTTTTCATGTGCAGCCGTCATGGACGACTCGTAATGGAGAGAGTCTGTAAACCGCGAAGAAGAAAGAGTGCGACGCGTCGTCAGGAAGTCCGACCAGTCAGGGTCGGAAACACGGCAACCAGGACGTCGAAAAATGCACGCGCACTTGTCCACCAGGGAAGGGGGAGGGGGGTTGTGTTCTGTGAATTAACCACGCGCAGCAGAGCTCTCAAATACAGAATAACCGTCGAAAATATTTGGACAATTCGTCAAGAAGCAACACTGAATGGCGTCAACGAAACCATTTAAATCAGCGTTTCAGAAACGTCCAGGAAATTGAAGTTTTTATTTAACTGTAAATGGATTATTACTATTCCATGACCAAATTAAAACAGCAGAGAGAAAAATATATATATACTAACAGGGTACCCGGCGATGCCCTGTCATTCATTTATATTAACCCACTGCGGTAATTAGTTCTACAATAATCTCTTTGCCAACGCGTGATTAAACCATTAATTTACCTTTTGAAACCCCCTATAATCATAATCACACAAAATAACGCTGAAAATTAAATGTTTTATTTATGTTATATGGATAGCCTGTGAATGAACACGTGTAAAAATCGTAATTCAAACATTGCATGTTCCAAATTTACACACTTCATTTATTCACTGCCGAATTAATTGATATATATTCCACTCAAAATGCACGTAATAGCATGTACATTGAACATGCCATAAGTCGGCAATCCTAAATGTCAGAACAATGTCAAGCTACGGCGCAATGAACTTGTAAAAGTACTGATGCCTAACTTAAAAGAACTTATTTGAAAAACAGACGCTAATTAATTTACTATTTTATTCTTAAAAATATCCAATACTAAAACGAGCTATTTAAAAATTTTGCAGCAATAAATCCAGATTTTAACGATAAATCATCTCAATCCTTCAATGTATTCCAGATTACATGGATACTATATATTAAATTATTCTATAGGGGTTTTCAATAAGGACGGGTCGATATTGAATTGGGAAATAAGCTGTGTGAGGTATTAACGAACTTTTGTTTTATTTGAGAGGTTCATGTATGACCTTTCAATGATTTAGTTTCGTTTACCAAGCAATCGTTACCGTAAAGTATTTGTAAATTAATTGGTAACACATTCTAAATTAAAAAAGGGGCTCAATTGCTTCCAAAATTTTCGTATGACTCAATTACTCTTGTAAAACAAGCATTTTTTTGTATGAATCTCTAACGAGGTTTACGTATTTTTATCTTTCCTCCTCCTACACAACCCGGCTTTGGACTCTTCTTCATAATTGGGAAGAGGGAAAAAAAGCGGGTGAGAGAGAGAGAAAAAGTGACTTCCGTATCTTTAAGAGATACTTGAGCTGTACCTGTTCTTCAAATAAATTAATGGTTCTTGTCCATACTTTAGAAAAATGAACTAAGAGTTTTAAAAATAATTTCTAAGAAACAATTAAGTAGAAGAGAGATAATTGTAAACAATTAAGTGTTTCGAGTACTCATTATTATGTTGACAGGTGTCAAAGAAAATATTCGCCACTCCACATCTTTTTTAATTTACTTTACGTTATTTCATGTGATACCGTGATTCTTAATCTAATCCTTCTTGAAGGAAATTTCTTCTACAGCCTTCCTTGAAATATTTCGTTGTGTTTGGATACGATTTTCACACATATTTACTGTCACAAATTAATCCTCCTCACGTCTTTGCAATAAAATATATAAGACTTTGGCTTTATTAACAACAAAACCTTTTTCAATATCTCTTTTTCACTTGAGATAAAATTTAGGTATGCAGCCCGGAACACATAATATCTGAACTCGAATGCGTTAATATGAATTAAATCATTAACAATATTAAAATATGATACTTAATTTCAAAATTTCGGTATTGTGTAGATAACGATAAAGGGCAAATATTATAGCATTCATTTCATGATACGTCGAAACATTACAAATAAATATAAACAAATGGAGCGATTTTAAATTACATAATAACAATTGGCGTCTGTAAAGAATATAAATTACAGATTAATTAACAACCCGTATGATAAACATTTATAAAAATTTTGAACAAGAATTTAACACTTGATGCTAAATAGACGGTTCGACCAACACCTGTGCTCCTTGTCAGTATTCATAGCAGACTGAAGAAATAATAAATTGCTTATTATGTTAATTAAATGAGGCAATAATTTACAATTATATTATTTTGAAATAAATTAAAGGCTAGCTATGTAATATCTTTGTCGAGAGACAGGCAGAGACATAGAGAGAATCGCTGGTTCTTATTTGCTATTTAGTGAGGATCTTTGATTTGGTTTGTAAATGAAAGTAACAGCAGCTTGGTGGGAAAAATTAATTAACTAATAAAAATTATTATAAAAAATTCTTATTTACTTAACAATTTTCGTCAGTATAAATAACCCATTAATTATTAGGGCAATCTAAATTACAATATATGACGTTTTTAAAATAAATAATCTCGAGATTGTAATTTGAGACATATTTTATAGTGGAATGGCAAGAAATGAAAATATGTATATTACATTCTTCTTCTGGTGATTTTAGACATTAATATAAACACTGACTTACTGTACATATATATGTAGATGAATCGTAACATGACGCCCTATCGTAACTTTAAATAATTTAATCGCTCAGAAATTTATATATATATATATATATATATTTCTCTTTATTTAATTTAATGACGTATTTAAACAAAAATTTAAATTTATTTATTTAAATGAATAATCAGTTTTAAAACGTTTTATTAAATTGTCTTCGCTGGTTTCATCTTTTGGTTATAATTTGAAACCATAATAAACGGCATGAACGTGGTTTTGAAGAAAGAGGTCAATATGAGGATTAACAGAGGGAAAACCAAGGTGATGGAGTGTAGTATGGGAAACAGTGGAATAATAAAGGGTGTAATATTGGGAAGGGATATTTTGAAGGAAGTTAAGGAATTCGGCTACACGGGAAGCGTAATAATTAGAGTAGGATAGCACAGGCAACAAAGGCTTTCACAAAAAAAAGAGGAATTTAGTTACGGGTAATATAAGTGTGAATATTAGGATATCACTTTTAAAAATATTTGTCTTGAGTGTAGCGTTACACGTATGAGAAACGTGGACGATAGGAGTTGCAGAATTGAAAATAATATAAGCCTTTGAAGCGTGGTGTCATAGAAGAATGGTGAAAATCAGATGTATGGATAGAATCACTAACGAAGAAGTTATAAGCAGAATAGGGTGAAGAAGGAAGAATATGGAGGACGTTGATCAAGAGAAGGAATAGATTAATAGGCCATGTTTTAAAAATGAGGGTCGTTTATAATGAAGAAAAGAAGAGAGAGATTAAGGATGGAATACGCCGATTATGGACAATTTGCAATGTGCTCGTTATATTCTTATTACTCGAGGCCTGTTATAAATATTGTCAAGGACCATCAGTGTTGTTCAAACCGTGTATTTAGAATCAAGTTTTTAAGTTCTTGTTCAAAAATTGGGCACTGGTGGATTTATATGCCCCCATGTATACGCTGTAACTCGGGATCGATGGGCAGATACTCTGACATCACAGTTTGTTAACATGTGTAAAAAGAAGGGGAAAATGTGACGTATTGCGTTTGGGGGAAAATATTCCCCTTCAGCCAAAAATTTTTGTTAGTCTGTAATCAGGTCATTAATTTATATTTGATTTTAAATTAAAATTACTGACATCAGTTGGAGAATGAAGGTAGTTGATTAGGTTAAAATTCTAATAAACCGTCTCAAATGGGTAACGTATTTTAGTGGAAGTAGTAAGAGGAGCCTTGGTTTTAGTGGTGCAGGTATCGATTTTTGGGTATTTTCTTTTGCATGTGATTGAAATAGAAATATGAATTTTAGATAGTGATGAATTGTTATTTGTTTTTCAGTTGGAGTATTAAAAAGAGTCTCGCTGTTATTCCTCGTTAAACTCTGTTCCAAGTGATTTGTAGATAGTAGAACGTCACCAGGATTGCATATACTTACACCAGACCTGGCTCATCAAATTTTCCAATACGCAGCTCTGGATTCTTACGGATAAAGAGACGCAGGTGTCAATTTCGCCGCTGCAGTCACGCATATGCGTTACACACACCACATGGCGCTCCCATGAGAATATTGTCTTCAGGCCCCCGAGAACAATTTTCCCGACCGGGGTTGTAAGGGGGCGGGGGTTAGGGGTGGGGGTGGGAGGTGGGGGAGAGCTTCTCTTCCCAAGTTTGCCGTTCGCAACTTGGGATTATTTTCTGTGTGAATAAACTTGGCAAGTCTTGGGCGTAATGTCGCCAAGTTGGGTAACAGTTGGCGTTACGTCATCGCGGCGGCCTGGCGAACCCAAAGCCGACCCCAGAGGGTACCGTGATGTCGTCTGCGTCTGCAAAACGGGTCCCAGCGCCATGTGCATCGCACACTTTGCCTGAATCAAAGGAAAAAAAATAGTATAATAAAACTTTCCTTGGTGAGGTCATCCTGTATCGAGTCGATGTTAAAATAACTTGGTAAGAAATTCACCTTAACAAATATAATGACCTTACAACACAAAAATTAGCGTATTGTCATAAGTAGTATTTCGGGTAGAATTTTCAGTGGAATGAAATAAATTTATTATTCTAAAACGGGAGATTAGAATAACATTTCAGGTCATCTCAACAACTTATTCTCTAAGAATTAAAAAAAACAGACCTACTTACTTCCCCCAAGTCAACACATTACCTCATTAATTCCCTTTGTTATTAACATTAAATTAAAATTTTAAAAATCAATAGTTCATATCAGTAGAAATCGTAGTGGTGTCAGGTGCACCACAGGGTTCTAAGTCCTTCATTTTTTTATATATTTATAAATGATATTGAATTATCTATTTAAAACATATTTTCTTATTACCACTTGTAAACTGTAAAAATCTATTTAATTATCGTCAAATTCCAAATGAAGTTAACCGCAGACTAAATATTTTTTAAATGTTTACCAACTTGAATAGACAATTTTAGGTAAATTATAAAAAATTAAAGGTTTTCAATGAAAAAACTAATGCAATGAAAAAATTAATATAATAAAACGTTCCTTTCAACCGAGAAAAAATGCATACGAAGAAACAGAAAATTTTGCGGCCAGAGGGTAGCTATTACCTAAATTTTGTTTAACAAATGATTGGCATTGTATACCGTCAAAATTCAGCAACGGCAAGAGAATAAAAATGAAGTTAAAAGGCGGAACAAACTTAAATTAAAGAATACAACATGCGACATACGCAAATAACACGACTCCATCTTGCAAGAGCAACTTCATTTGAAATGTCCACGTAATATGATTACGTTATGTTAAAAAAATTGTAAATAACCGTTATTATGTGATAAGAAGTTGAGTTAATGTTTCATGCAAGGAATTTACTTTGAATAATTAAAATTTGGGGCTCTAGAAGGAGTAGGAGGAAGTCGGGGTGGAATCGGAAACTGATTAACAATTTTTGTAAAATGACGGAAAACGGAAATATACCTCATAGTAGTACAAAACATTAGTTTATTCTACTACCTACTTAGTTTAATATCAATATAACAATGAATTGAATTTTTTTTAAAAAAAGTTTTAAAAGAAACTTGCAAGTTTCCCGTTTTGCCCGTCCCCCAGAATGTTTTATATATACAAATAGTACAATAAAATTTAATTTAAGGAAAACCTTAACACAATTTTTTTGTTTCTTATACTTAATTACCGTACGTTTGATCGATTTATATTTTGTTTTTGTTTCTCAAACTTTACAACTGCACAGTCTTTGGTCATGTTTTTCCCTTTCTTTAGTTCCTTTTCATTCTTGATTTATTGTTTTGGGAAAAAATCATCCTGTAACTGAGTCTTATAAGGAGAGTCTGCCAGTTTTTCCTTATTTCCTTGAGGAACATGTTTCATTTTGCCTCATACAGTAGTATCCCGTTCCGTCCCATAGCTGGTCTCACTTTAAGGTTTTTCGCCGAGCCTTGATATATCCTGATACGAAATTTATATCCAGCTAAAGACATCTAGTTTCCGAATATATACTATTAACAGCGAGGACTTTTATGAATTATGTTCTGTTGAAACTATAAAGTCACAGATGTAAGACGCCAAAACAAGAGTTCATCCACAAGGTGCGGTCAGAATCCGGTCAAGATGACTGCCAGGACTTCTTTCTTGATAGTCACAATGTTTCACCCCTATTTACTAACCTCCAACACTATTCAGTAAAACTAAATAGGGTATCCCGTTCTACCCGCTTTTCACGTTCCACCCCGACTTCCCCTAATTAAATATAACTCTAATAAACATAAGTTGTTACAGATTGAAAAAGGTTATAAAGATTTCTTCTTGGATACTTTCTCTTATTCATTATAAATATTTCTCCAAATTTTCCACTTCGGTAGGATTTTTACACATTTGGCATGATTTTCAATTAATTAAAATATAAAACACTAAAAGTCTCTAACGTAGCGACGAAAGGTCATTTAATTTAATTGAAAAATCCTCTGTCTGTAAAAATTGGTTGTTAATTCATTTCAAATATAATAATAGTTTAGTTTTTATGTTTAATAATTCTCAAGATTTTTAAATTTAATATGGCTGGTTTTTAAGTTTGATACTTATACATTCTTACTGATTTTCAATCAGTCTCAAACTTTCAAAACAATTATTTGTGAGCAATATTGTTTATCGTTACCAAAAATAAGTTTTCAGCCAAAAGAATCCTGCAATAATCATTTCTACAAATGAAGTATTTTTTTAATATTTTCAAATCAAAAATCCTCTATAGTTTCATATAATTTGTCTACATTAAAACTTTATTCCAATAAACTAGTTTAAATAAAAATTAAAATAAAGCAAAGTTACTTGTATTTTAAGTTCCATGCCTTCAATTCGCAAATGTTTTTTTCTAATACGTCAATGTAAGTACAAGAGTTTAAAATATATAAGTCACTCTATTGTATTGAGACTTCCTACGGGTTTTTTCTGTCACGTAATTGATGCAATTATTCTTTTGCTCCTGCCATATATTTTCTTCAATGCAACGTTTTTTTTTATTTTAATTGCAAGCATGATCATTATAAACACTTTAAAGAAAGAAATATTTTAAAAGCCAGGATCACTTGGATAAGGACTCAGCTTCTTTATTTGCAAACTAAAAGTAATACGGTTCTCGTAATTCAATATTGTCTCGATGCGAAGTGTGCCGCGTTACCTTTAGCAGCGAGTGTATCCGTGGCGTGCTGTGGAGAAGGGGTGAGTTTTCTCGGGGGGTGGTATGAAACTGAGGGCTGCGTGTGACAATTTGATTTGCCGCCTCCAAGAATGACTTTCATAATGGGAAGCGTATTGAAAAGCTCCGTCGCCTCTCCCCTTACCCACCTCACTCTTTCTCTCTCTCTCTCTTTTTCACCCTGTGCTACCGTTGTCGTCGTCGTCGTCGTCAACCCCTAACTCATCTTTCACAGCGCAAATACTCGTCCCGAGGAGGAGACAAAAAAATATAATAGAGTAAGCCAGGGTAAATAAACCGACAGGTCAAGTACAGTCTGCTGAGAAGTGTTTCCTGTCTCCTCTGACGGAAGATAAGGGAAGAAAATCGTATTTGTGACATTTTCCAAATTGGAAAATATTTTAAGACATTCAAAACATTTCATTTAATGAATAAGTAAAAAATGCAGCAAAATGTTTAAATAAAATTTATGTAATATAATTACGACGTTTCGTCCACCTTTGTGGACTTCATTCAGGTAAACTTTTAAATGGATAAA
The DNA here is from genome assembly GCA_034510155.1 of Eucriotettix oculatus. Lineage (NCBI taxonomy): Eukaryota > Metazoa > Arthropoda > Insecta > Orthoptera > Tetrigidae > Eucriotettix > Eucriotettix oculatus. Next base: position 23,442,487 of record CM067379.1, read on the forward strand.
ACTGCGTTGTGAATAATTTTGTGTCGTTGGCCAACTACGGCGACAGTTACGGCATGAAGTTCACAAAAATTGATTATATTAATTAAATTATTTTTGTTGCCATGACTGGCTTATTTTTTACACTAAATTTCAGATAATTTAATTTTTTGCATTTTATTTTTCCTAGCAAAAAACTGATTAGAATTTAATAATTATAATAAATGATTTAATTAAGACTCGTCAGTATTTCGTATTTAAAGTATAAAAATACTGACAAAGAGATTAATGAAATCATTTAATGATTTAATTAAGACTCGTCAGTATTTCGTATTTAAATTATAAAAATACTGACAAGAGGTTAATTAAATCATTTATTATATATTAATTATCAGAATAATTATTTAATATAAGAATAATAATTTTTATTTAATTGCGCTTATTGTAATTATACAGGTTATCGTGTAATTTGTAGCGTGATGTACTAAAATAATCTGGACTGCTTTTGAAACAGTTGTTTCTAATGAGCGTTTTGATTTCATATTTTGCATGCATTCATAAAACCTCGTATATTGATGCGAATACAGACAGACGTCACGAAGTGACGTAATCTCGAGCGGTGTCATACTCCTCCCTAGTCAATTGTAATATTGCACGGATCCTGAGCCGTTCAGCATCCAGAGTCGCGGCTGCGTGCTACAAAGCTCTGTATCCTGGTAATCGTTTTCAACTGTGCTGGTGGCAAAGAAGAAACAAAACAACATTTCCGTAAAATTGTGTATAAACTCGCAGTCCCTGATTTGAAAGATTCTCACTGTTATATTATTTGATACTCCCGAGTATTAAATGAATGCATTCGTAGATTGTAAAACTCGAAGGATATTAAAAGACGTGTCGGGTAAATAATGGTAATTATTTTCATACATGGACGTTTATACCAGATTAATAAATACAGATTATTTAAAGTTTCTTGAAATAGATGTATATAAATAATTTACTGCATTGTGTCGCAAGTTATCTGATACATTGCAGTAACTGTGATGTGACTAGTGTCCTTAGAAATCACAGGCAAATAAAATGATGATATTCGTAAGAAATTTGCGAGGAAACCGACGGTACAAATCGAGCGGCGTGTTTACTGAAAGTATAGACTATGTTTTGTTTTGGCAGAAGGTAGATTTGTACTTTGAAAGGACGAGTTAGGGCAGGATATACCAGATGAGCGGATCTGCACGGCGGCGATTGTGATCCGTAATTTGCGAGTTTCCCCCTTGCTTGGTGCCGAGGAGCTGCCGGGCTTAACTTCATTTTCGCTGCCAAAATTGAGCCTTTCATGTCGCCACCTTTGTGTGGGAGGCGACAATTAGATTGTCGCGTCTCCTTGGCACGGCGAGCCCAACACAAGCTTCCTTCCTTCCTTCCTCCCTCCCTCACTCCCTTCCCACCTCCCCCATGGTCACCCACAATTAATTTCGGCTCCTCTACACTATTGCTGACGTGTCCTGTCACCTTCGTCCCGAGACGATTAAACACCTGCGCTAATAGGGCATGACTTCCTCAGACAAAAAAAATTTAAACATGGCTCTCTACTATCGAATTAAAGTTAGAGCCCGTCTAAAATCGAGTGAAAAGAATAGACTTTGAGTTCACTGTTTTCACTACGTTACTCATTTTCTTCATAAGAAAAAAAAATCATGGAAATTTAAAATGCGTCTCTTTCGAAATGACACATTCACGACTAATCGATTCTTCAGCAGTCACAGCCTTCAATCCCCTCCACTCTCAATTCTCTTCAAACTGTTTCGTTCCTTTACATCCTCGGGTGCAAAAGTGTACACTAACAAGCTCTTTTGATTTGAGTTATGCGTGAAAATTTCATGCTTTTAAAAAATTTCTCCCCACAGTATAGTGAATTTCCATAAAATTCCAAAACACGAATTATATTCATAAGTGTATAAATACCTCTATGTCAAATGTGTTATTTCATGCCTTTTGCACTTGAAGATGTTACAAGGAAAATAACGAAACTTTGTATTAGTTTTTATTTACGTAATTGTCGACCGGTTTATTTATTTAAATTCAATTAATTTAAGGGAAACAATTATTAACTTGTTAATTTTAAAATAATCTCTTTAATATAAAAATATATATGTTTGTATAATTGTCTGTATGTTTGCTTTCATATATACATTATATGGAACAAATGATGGTAAACTTATTATTTAAAAGAAAAGAGGAAAAACAGTGGAATGAGGAGAGTAGGATAGCTGAGAAACCCCTAGCCAGAACGTGAAAGTATAGTTGTGACATAACTCATTGAGATAAAAGAATGCAGGAAAATCGACCGTGATTAATTTAAGGCAATATGACATCTATTCATTGTTTAATAGAAGGAAAACCGAGGTAATGGAGTGTAGTTTGGGAAACAGTGGTATAACATAAGGTGTTAGAGTGGGATGAGATATGTTGACGGAAGTTAAGGAATTCTGCTACTTGGGAAGCGTAATAACTAGGGCTGGTAGAAATATAGTACTCATAAAGAGTAGGATAGCACAGGCAAGGAAGGCTGTCGCGAACAAGATGAATTTACTTAACATAACTGTGAATATTAAGAAATCGTTGCTAAAAATGTTTGTATGGAGTGTGGCGTTATATGGGTGCGAAACGTGGACGATGGAAGTTGGGGACAGGAAAAGGATAGAAGAATTTGAAATGTGGTGCTATAGGAGAATGCTGAAAATCAGATGGGTGAATAGAATCACAAACGAAGAAGTTCTTAACAGAATAAGGGAAGAGCTAACAATATGAAGGACGTTGTTCAAGATAAGGGATATATTAATAGGCCACGTTTTAAGACATGAGGGTCTTGTAAAATTAGAATTAGAGGGAAGTGTGTGGGGTGAGAACAGAAGAGGGAGAGGCCAAATTTCAATACGCTAAGTAGATTAGGGAAGATGTGGGTCGTGCTAGTTATAAGGAAATGAAAAGGCTTGCGCAAGATAGTTTAGCATGGAAGGTTGCATCAGACTAGTCTCAGGACTGAATAACAACACAACATGACATCTATTTGTTTACAGTATCCTACTCTCACATTTGATCAATTCTTCTTCTTCTGCCTCTACAGCCCATTAAGGGCCTGGGCCTACCGGGGCGGCAGCAGACTGTTATCTGGCGTGACACATTCTGAATTTGGAGTGACACGTGGTCAGTGTATCAGTACTCCAGCAACCTTAATCCCAGACTTCGCGACCATGACGACACAAACATCCAAGCCCATGTCAGGATTCGAACCCGTGACCCCTGGGTTGTGACAGCTGGGCTAGCTACGAGACCACAGGAGGTCGGCTTTGATCAACTATATCCTGCAAAATACGAAGAGAAGGATGACAAACAATCATAAAGATTTTGTTAAATCGTAAGTTTGTGTATTTCCGTTATAGGTAGAACCTCCTTTTAACGTGACATATATTCGCGGAAACACGGACAGATTTCATACTTGGCTTTTACTCAATTATACCTGCAATAAAAAAGGTTATAAATAAATATAAAAACGTAAAAAAATGTAATACAATAACATAAGATGAAATATGAATTGTTTAGTTACAGCACCATCGTTTGTCTCATGTTCCTAGGAGAGAATTTCATCCGCTTCTTGAGAATTTTGATATTTTTTTATAATAGAAACTATTTTATAGTTCCTTATGGACGTATATGTATATAAAGAAAACGGGACGTTATTAATAAGCTGTTTCTTGTGAAACGCAAAGGACTATAAATTATTCCGGTCATTGCTCACTAGTCTGTTTTCGGGTTTTTGACGCCATAGAACATTTTGGCGTTTTCCTTTTAGTTTATTTAAACTTTTTCACCATAGTTCGTTGTAAATAAAGGAGATTTTTAGTGAAAAACTGATATAGGTTACATAAAATGTTAGAATATACCAGCTAAAAAGGTTGTCTAAAAATGATGGTATTTTTTATGATCTTAGGTGTCAGGCTCCCTCTAATCTCGTATGTTGGTAAGAAATTAATCAGTGCTAGTCGAGAAAACTTTTTTCGCTTATCCTGTGAGAAGGTTGAGTTTTCCTGGTGACCCTTATCTCCGCAACGTGACGTCCTCGCCACCTCTAAGCAAGCCGAGCTCGGCACCCCATCGTGCAGAGAGAATGAGAGAGAAAGCTGGTAATTAAGAGACGCCAGCCAGGGCAGAAATAATTCCTAGTAGCTGTGCGTGGTGAGATTAGGACGGCGGCCTAACCTCGCAGCTTTTGTCTGCGCCTTAATCCGTTCGCCCCAAACACAAAAGCTCGCGGCAGACACACGGGGAAGAGAAAAAGGTGAGCCAGGGTGTGAAAGGGAAGGCTGACTTATATAGTAGTAATAAAAAAAATTTCGCCGTCCTCCCCCTCGCGAGTTTAATTTCGATTATAAGCTCTCCCTCTCCGTGACTCTTCTTTTGTGTGTGGTCAATCCGCCGTCTCACAGCGAAGAAAAGTCTGTGTCCAGGTTAACCGAAAAAGTAGGGATTCTTTTCCTCAAAAGAATCTGAATATTTTAATTCGACGCTCCCTTTGACGTAAAAGTTTGAGACAAGTTACTAAAGGTAAAAAAAATTTAATGAAGACAGATCTGTAAAAATATAATGGCATAATTACAGTAAGGTTTAGAGCCTCCGGATTCACAGATAATGATATTATGTAGTTGTTACATGTTAAAAGATAAATCTCGTTGAGGATCATTGTAAACAGAAGAGAGAGAAAATTAAAATCCTGCAACATTTATAACTACCATTCTACAAAAAAAAATCTTCAACTTTCTTAATGAGAGACGATGTTCCTCAAATCGTGCATTTTCTCAGAAACCATTATCTATATATGATTAAAAATTGTACAGTTTGTTTCATGGTTCTGTGGGTATTAGAATAGGTTCCATAAAAATAATCTTAAACTGTATATTGGATAAATTTGAAACCGGAAACAGAAAAAAGTATTTATTTAGTTGAACCGACGTTTCGTCACAATATTACGGTTGAAATTGCCTTTGTAGTCAGTTAAGTTTAGATTATTATACATTCGGCTTCCTTTTTTTCATCAAAATTTAAAATTAAGTTGATGAAGTCACAAATATGGTGACGAATCGTCAGATCAACTAAATAAAATCTTTTTCTGGGTGTACACGTAAATTTATTCGATTTAGTTACTAACAAAAAAGGGACGATAATTTGTTTGCTACAATCTTAAACTTTTTCTGATCTTTGAGTATTTAAAACACGCTTACACAAAACCCATAACACAAAACTGTGTATAGACATATTTCCCGGTATTTTAATAAAGAAAACGAGATAACATTTGGTAATTACAATCTCAAGTTAAACGAGAAAAAATGTTTTGTTGCATTACAACGCGAGAGAAAACAAATCAAACGTTTGTGACAATTGTACCAACTTCTAAATAATCAAAGTTACTAGAAACACTCAAAACACTATGATTAAGTCCTGAGATAATCAAGTTTATGCAAAGTATGTACAATACAGCAACATATTCATAATTAAATCAAATTCATGACCTGATTCAGACTTTGTTTTTAATACGATATAAAAGAATAGCGTTTCGGTACGTATTTGTACATTCATCAGGTTTTCATTCAGTGTAAAAATCAGGTCAGGAATTTTATTTAATTACTCACATAAATCAGAAGCAAAAATGCAACTTTTATTCTACATACCCAAATATCAAACTTAAAATATTTCCACTGGACCTCAATAAAACATATCAATATGCACAAAATTTATTATAAATACAAAAATTTAAAGTCTAAATTGTGTATTTTTCTTCCTAGCGTCTTTCTTCCTTTGAAATAAACTTAGTTAGTCTATTATTAAATAGAAATATTTAATAAATATTTTAATAACAACTATCTGCATGTCATTTTCATAGTAATTAAATTTATATTTTTTCCATTTGTACAGAATTTATAAAAAAAAGTAATAAAATATATGTATTCATTCTAATATGATTAGATTATTCCTAAGGATAACTAAAACTCCTTTTTGAACAGATCAAATATTAAGATCTTCCGTGGAAAATAAACCTGTTTAAAGTAGAGTATTTGATAGAGGTAGGTTACAATAAAAAGAGAGAAGAGTACATTATATTTAGTGACGTAAGAGAAATCATGACTGAACTAATGGAAAATTGTAGAAATAAATCAAAAACCGCCAGATTTTCTTAAATTATTAAATTAAGTTCAAAACAAGTGCCCTGAATTTTTTGCACCGACTTGTTATTTTTTTCCTAAAAAATTGTCAAGGGTTATAATAACTGTATAGGGTAATTTATGATAAATTTACAAGCATATGGCAACAGTAAGTTGTTACGAAAAAATAAAAGTATATTCGGAAAATTTGCTGTGAAAAAAGAAACTTTACACCGTGAGCCTTTCTTAAAACCCATTAATTGAAAATGAATAAAATGTAACAAGTAAAATATAAATTCATTAAAACTGACACTATTTTTATTTAGCGATTATTATTAAATTTGATGTATTAAATATGTTTTCTTAAATTGTTTGATTCACGTATCTATAATGTTTTTAATGTGAACCTCATAAGGTTGTGTAATAAGCTTATCACATGCTGAGAAATAAGTGAGTTTGTTTAATGATCGCTGGAGACCGAACGACATTCTTTTGTTGATGCTGTTCAAAGGAATTGATTGTATTGTGTGTTGAATGAATAATTAATAACTGAATAAGTATTGAGTTATTTAACGTTGGATCTACAACGGTAAGCTAACAAAAAATAAAACATTTACTTATTTTGTGTTGTCACTGCCCCGCGCTATTTCAAGTAAACCAATGATTTGACATCGTTGTTTTATCGTAGAAATTTTATAACATACAGTAATAAATGGTCTAACACGTGATAAAGACTTTAAACTCGTGGTTATAAATATACGTTTCTCGTTGTGGAATTTCCGTATTTAACTGTGAGTTGAGCTTGTTTTTGATTTGTTAAATGGAATAAAGTAGTGTAAGTCAGAGATGAATTGAAGATTCCGCTTGGTATAAAAACATCCTTACAGGTGTTAGTAAAATCTTCTCTGGTACTAGGGCCAAGTACTTTGGTCATTCCGACGTCGTTTCTAGTTGTATTTGCTGATATATGACTCTTAACGTGTTTAATTTTTTATGATTGACTCATGGACAATGATTCGCATATTATAAATGTGTTATTTAAGAGGAATGTAACTGAAATTAAAGTGTTTAAATATTGAATGGTGGGAGAGGCTCGGTCCAATTTTAAGAAAAGCAGTGTACGGTCACTCTGAATGGAAATACCGGAAGAGTAAATTAAGTACATAATACGAGGCGGATACGGAACAGGAACAGTGAAGGAAGGGGATGGGGAGTTTGCTGGCTGAAGAGAGAGAAGCTCGTTTTAAATTATAACACAGGAAGATAATTAAACTTCGGATTAAAACCCCGGTATCTTTTCGTTCACTAAAAGGAGGCCTAAGTTCTGAAAATTGTTCATCACGGAGTGTTGGCGGATGAATGGTGTTAGAGGGTGAGTGAGGGTGGGTGTGCTGGCTGGTAAGGTTGAAGTTTCTCTCCAGAGCGCCCCAGCACTCAAGCTCTTCCCTCCCCGCCTCCCTCTTTTCCTTTTGGGCGGCATAAAGAGAGTAATTAATAATTGAAAAGGCATCAGCATGGGACAAGGGGAATACTTTGTACTCGAGCAGTTGAGGCTTGAGGAATCGTCACTTATGTATGCGGGACGTCGAGAGCGGACGCAAACACTCCACCTGCTGATTGCGGGGGTGGGGGGCAAAGGGGCCGATAACAATCACGGGGATGGGGTGGAAAACTAATCTACTTGTCAGATATCGACATATTCACGTCTTACACGCGGTATAAACGACAATCTCTAATCCCGTCTAAATTATTTGTGAATCCTCGAAGACCATCTGAAGGAAGAAGCTATTTTTTACTACCCAACGGTAGTGTGTGAACCAAACTATAATCTTTCACTTTCTTTAGTATTCAATCATATTCCGTAAATCATAAATTCGTAACATTTTTTCAGCGACGCAAAATGTGTCAAATTTCCAAAAATATGATAAAAATAAATTAATAATACTTTCTCCTCGCCGTAGTACCAATTTTTCTAGTATTACAGTGAGTTCACTGAAAACTTATTAAGTAGCCCTTTATGTTTTCTGAAAGCACAATTTCATAAACTTATATTATTTATTAGAAAAAAAATTACGACGTATCGCAGACTTTCTTTCCCTAGATTTTACATTGTGATATGATAACGGCTTGGGAGTCTGATCTAGTCTCTATTTAAATGTTATTTCTTTTTATTTTTTGTTTTATGTTAAATTAAATAAGTTTTAACATTATTAGGATCGGGGACTTTTATTCCTGTGTAAATACTTCCTACTATAGGAATAAAACCTGAAGGATGCCGAAACGTTGGTGCCAATTAAATTTAAGGAAATGACTCTGCGAAAGATCATAAATAGTTTTATTAATTTATAAATGGTCTTGGCGAATTAATATTCATATAAACGTACTCCTAATATTTTATATTAAAATAAAATTAATGTCACTTGTTCCCTATTAACATTTCTCATAACATTACAGACAGACTGTGACCGTCGCCTAGTTTATAAAAATAATTTACACTCATGCAAAAACGCCTTTGGTTGGGGAGAAGAGAGAGATGGGTAGTTATTGTGTTATGGCGATTAGTATCTGATGATTATGAAAATGTATTATGTATATTAAATAAATATTTGTTCAAAGTTGATATATTGAAATAAAGTATTAAATCTCCTTAGAGCGACGAAAAGAGAACCGGAAAGATAGCAACCGTCAGTCTAGTATAGTTATAATTTGGAATAATATAAATAACGTTCGAAAATGTTTAAAAGTTTAAATACTTGAGTAGATCTATTTCGTTAGCCATGGAATATTGAAGTATTGTAAAGTATTGATAGAAAATTGTTGCATTAGAAGGATCAGGTTTGCCACCTTAGCCTGGTGGAAAAAAGGATCGAGTCAGACGCTCAACAAGCTATTTCTCTTTTGTAGTATAAATATTAGCATTCAAGAAACACAAAATATATGTGGGTAAGAAATATCTGATAAGCGAAATTTATTTCATGAAGGATTTTGGAAGACAGCTACATTAGTACAGTTGGTACGACTCGGTATTAGTAACAAGCTTGTCTGACGTCATCGCTGACGTGTAAAGGAGTAACCAAACTCATCCCTGAAACGGTAAATTTTATACACAGGCCATTTAAAATAGCGTTAGTATAAAGGTAGTGAGCCATATATTTTGTTTTATATACTGTTTCGTGAGGATTAGTAAGCAATATACAAATTATATCATGTCACACGTTGAATGAAACTTAATTAAAGGAAGACGGTTGCAAGACTTCACGAAAATTTCAGGATTAAATTAGTTATAGAATATTAGTAAATAATTAAGATAAGGAAGATTGGACTGAACCCTGTATTCATGAAGAATGTTAAAACTATTACATTACAAAATTTTCAATGTAACTATTAGTTAATTCTTTTCTTTAAAAGAAAATTGAATAGGAATATTTCTCAAGTTATAAATCAATTTTATCTGAGTCATCCTCAGCTCTTATAAAATATTAAAGACAGAAGGTATGTAAATTAAAATAGAGGTCCTTTCAGATGTTTTTTAATTTAATTAAAATATAATTTACTATCAGAAAATGTTAAGTGTGTTGAAAAAACATGGGATTTTAAATTTCAATTGCCTAGCATTCAGTATACTAATAAAAAATCAGCCAATTTTGTCAGCATCAATTTAATTACTTATGGTTTTTATCAAGTACATTTTTAAATGGACAAGATTTTACAGATTTGGATAGTTTTGTGTCGTGTGCTACTTTTAGGACCAAAATCTCATCTGTAATAGTTTTGTCCACTTAAAAAATTTATCTGTAAAAGTCCACAAAGACGAAACGAAGTAATTATATTAAATAGATGTTAATTGCACTTATGTCAACAAAATTGGCCGTATCTTTTATTACTTAATATGGGATTTTGTATTTGAAAATGTATGTAATAAACTGTACGGTACGGTAAAACTATTGACCGAAAGCTCCTTTAGAAAAATATTTATCAAAATTATTAATCGATATTTATTAATGCAATACTGAATATTTTTGAGTATTTAAAAACCAATGGGGATCCAATAAATAAGTACGAAAATTGAAATACAGCCACACTAAGTAGATATGTAAATATTTTTGACCCTAGGAAACCAAAATTTAGTATACTACACGGGTTCTTCTGGAGTTAAAAATTGTTTAGAAAACGTTTCTGAATTGCATCCTTACTCTAGTGAAGTAAATCATCCCTTGGTCTATCATTACATTTGTAATGAAACATGTTACCTCTTTAAGTCTTTCAAATATATCTAAGATAAAGTATTTACTTAGTCAAGAAACAGGCAGTTGGTAGATACCTAAAATTGCAAGAAAGAAATATAATAATTTTAAACAAACGATCTGGACAGTTTTCAATTGTAATAAGGTGTATAAAATTAATATTAATAGACGATTAATTTTTAAAAGAAAGGAGAGATCGTGTGGCCGGAAGAGGAAGAATTGGGATTATGCCTGAAAATTGAGATTAATGAAAACAGAATCTTAATATTCGCTCGGAATTACAATTAGTATCGAAAATTGAGAGATAAAATGCCTTTTAAACCAAAATTTTACGACATGATAGATAATTTGTATGTCTATCGTAATGTCGGTTTTAAAATGATACATTGGAACAATTGTATTTTTGTTAATATATTTATTTCAAAGTTAAAGACAAGACGTTTCGTCTCCCTTTTTTAAACTTTCTCATGCTTAAAGTTGAGCAGTTCACGGTCTCCACTCCGTGACGCCGAAATGAGTGAAGATCATAAATTGCTAAATTTATTGCCAGAGAAAGTCACAGAAAGGTTGGCTTAAACGTAGCAAATTTTAACTGGAAAATAAATATACTGACAACAAAGGTTGTTTCAATCAAAAAGAATTGTCAAATGAACTGTCATTTTTCAAGTAATGCAATGTGGATATGTACTAGAGTAATTTTTAAAACTTAGTACCACCCGTAATTTTGAGCTACTTTTCCCTTTATTCCTTGTTGTTGTCGTCGAAATCTGCAAAGGGGACTCGGAAATCAGTGCTGAAGGCGTCCGTCGTCTCACTGATTTTCTGAAGCGTTTCCTTTCCCTTTCCCGAACATGGCTAAGTATTTATTAGAGGAAATCTTAATTTGGTTAGAGGGTCTGCCAAGCTGCGACATTTTAATGGTTCGTCGTCTCAAGCTCGCGAGGCTGTAAGGCTCGGGGGCGGGGGCGGGGGGGGGGTGTCTCCCACCCTCCCCCTCTTCACCCCCTCGCCTAGCGACGCCAGCGTCGTGCGGCGTCGTCTTCGCCAACTGCCTCATCACCACCGACGTCTTCTTCTTTGCCATCATTACTATCATTATTATTATTATTGAAGTCAGTCGCTGCTCTCCGGGGCGAAAATCTCGTCTGGAAAATGTCATTAAAACTGTGGAGGATGACGACGGCGGAGGAACACAGGAGAATTGGAGGGAAAAAAAGGGGCAGAAAAACGTAACTTTTTATACGTTTCCAGCCGACTTGGATAGCAAATCACGACTTTTCCCTCTTCCGATTTAGCTAATGAAATATAACGAAAGGAAATTTTGTCCTTTTCAAGGTGCCTCTTATTTGCAGCTGATAAAAAGGGGGAGGCGGGGACCGGAAAGAAATACTTGTATATTTTTTCCTTAACGTCGTCCCTTTGCTTACAAAATCACAAAGAAGAAAGTAACTATATTACTTTTGTGGGGAAAGCTGATTTACTAATTATCGTGCCGCAAGAAGCTCTCCCAGTCCATTATATTTCAATTAAAATTAATAAATAAATATTAATCACTTAGTAAAAGGGCGTAAAAGTGTGGAATAAGTGAATTAGTTTACTTTGTGTTGGTAATTACTGTTACTTTCTCTTTGCCTCCCATGTTGGAGTGTTTACGGTTTCCATATTGTGAAGACTTGCGTACATTTATCCTAGATACACTGCCGGAAAAAGGTGGGGAGTCTTTACGCATCGTCTTATTAAATGTTGAGTGTCCTCGGGCTGAATTTGCAAGTGTAGGCGTATCCCCATCCGGGCTTTGATTATGTGAAAGCAGCTGCTGTGGCAAGTACGCCGGTGGCGAGGAGAAATGGAAGGCCTAAGTGTAAGATATGAATAGCAAAGGCCCTCTTTCGCGAATTCGCCTCTGATGCGGGAAAGGGCAAGAAATGAAAAGGCGGCGGCCCCATCCATAATTCATAACGCTCATTCGCGATTTTCGCTTCTCTTATATGGCACCAAGATGGCCGCTGAGACAGGAAGAGAGAGAGAGGAGGAGCACGTGGTGGGTGGAGATGGACGTAGATATGGCACCGTTAAGATTACGAAACAGGAGGATGTCTCAATATGCAAGAACGATATTAAAATAAAGTATATAATGAGAGTGAAGACGTATGTTCCACATGCGGCGCTGTTCGAATAGAATGGGAAGAGTTATGAGGGCATAAGATAAAACTGCGTGACAATCATAGAGGAAGTAAACTTAAAAACTGAAGGATAATGCTTCCCCCTTGATTCATACGAGGATTTAAGAGTTTTGATTTATAGAAGACAAGACGTTCCTCATTAATCTGCACCTGCAAACAACCTGGCACGTTCCATATATTCGAAGCATTCATTGATGGATCCACAGAATGACATGTGTTACGTTACTTAAGGGTTCAAATGTGTACTCCGACGAAAAATATTATTATAGTTGCGTCCTTAAAGTTAACCAGAGATAGGGTTGGCGTCGTATAAGTTGACGAGACAATTTTTTTCGATAGACGCCAGGTCAAAATCATTACTCAAAAAAAATTATACAAGACTGAGATACTTTACTTTAGTTTTGTTATAAAATAAGGCCTGGAGAAATTTAACAGACCTGATTTATAAGATTTAAATTTACGAAATGAACAATAAAACGGTTAGTTTCAGAAAATATGAAATATCGTATCATATTACTGACACTTTTAAAGACGGATAACTGTTGAAATCAATCACAGAAATTAGCAATCGCCAGAATTTTTGAAGTACATTATAAGGGAAATGTTTCCAGTTTACGAAAAATTGAGCACACGTTCCTAGCAATCAATACTCCATAGGATAATATATAAGTTAATGACGACAATAACAGACGGTGTTAGATTGGGAAGGGATATTTTGACGGAAGTTAAGGAATTTTGCTACTTGGGAAGCATAATAACTAGGGAAGGTAGAAGTATAGTAGACATACAGAGTATGATAGCACAGGCAAGGAAGGCTTTCTCAAAAAAAAAGGAATTTACTTACTGGTAATATAAGTGTGAATATTAGGAAATCATTGGTGAAAGTGTTCGTATGTGTGCGGAACGTGGGCAATAGGAGTTACAGAAACGAAAAGCCTTTGAAATTTGGTGCTATAGGAGAACGCTGAAAATTAGATGGGTGGGTGGAACCACTTACGAGGAAGTTGTAAACGGAATAGAAGAAGAGCGAACAATATGGACGATGTTGACCGAGAGAAGGGTTAGGATGGAGGGTTGCATCAGACCAGTCTTAGAACTGGAAACCACAGCAACAACAACAATGGCAAATTACATCTCCAGCTTTCTGTATAATATTGAACCCTTCCTACAGTTTTCCAATACTAATATTCAAGACTTTCTACATAAAAACCCAGTAATGTTAATATCACATTGTGCCAACAGCTTAACTCTGATATTACAAAAGAATGGCTTAAGTCATCTACGAGACGCAAAAATTAAGACATACTTTCGTTTCTTTCTCTTATATTTCTCTAAGGGAGGATATTGAAGCAAAATAATAGTTATATTGAAAGCTGAAATGTACTGAAACTTTAAATGACAAGAATTAAATTGAAATAATTTGGATATCATATCTGTATGATGATTATCTAATCGTTGGTGGACAAAAGTTGTAGTGAAAGACCTTGTAAAAACCCCTGGTATTCTTAAAGAATATATTTTCCTTAAAAGCTTTCGGCCAGCAGTTGTCCGTCTCCAACCATAACTTTCATCATAATATTTAAATATACTGATTCGTATTAAAAGATCAAAAAGTCGTTAAATAGTATTCCGTAACATGTAACGAGGCGATATTGATTCTCCTTGTACTTTCCTATGATATATTATCCCGAAAAAAAAAGTTGTCATGCCACTTCAGTTAAAAATCTGTAAACTAAATTTGTATTCATGGCAAAATGTTAAACAACTAAACAATTGTCTAAAACAGTGTGGAGTAATTAGGTAAATTAAGCTCATGCTGATTACACGTCGTCCAGTTTAGAACTCCCGAAAGCTTCCAGGCGAAATAAATTCTTTAAAAATTCAAGTGACTCGTAACAATATTTCTATTACAACAGTAATTTGTTTATGTAAAAGCAGAAAATGTATCAAATTTAAATGAATCCAAAAGAAATTGTGTTATGAAATTAAAACACAAATGATTTTTATTATGAAGTTAAAAATGGTCAAACGTTCACATTACGTATTAATACGTAAAAAGAGGTCATTAATTAACTTGTTTAGTAAATATTAAATGTTCCGGTAAGAAGTGTTGGTTTGTATAACTGCAGCTAATAAATATCGAAATGCCGTTGGTACATGACGTGAAGTACTCAATATTTCTGACAGACTATAGTTCATTTAAACAACAACATGAAATCAATCAAACTAAATCAACTCTAGTAGAGGCTCCAGTTAAGTGGCAGTGGACAACCAATTTAAGAATTATCACCGTAGGTCTAGTGTGAACATGTGGGCGATGCCTAACAGTAAAAAATAAATCGTAAAGTACGAGCTGAACTCACTGTGGTTACAGGTCAGTTGAGGTACAAGAAAGTGGATCCATTCATCGTCGCTACCGTTTTCTGCTTGAAGGCCAATCTTACGTTGCTCCAGAATTTCAGATACTTCTCAGCTGCCTACGCCTGCAGAAAAGAGAATTTTTAAAAATAAATATATATTTGCTAAATTTAATATTAAATTAGACGATGGATTGATGTCAGGAAAACACTGGAAAGGAAAGTCAGTATAGTACTTACATTTCAAGATTTTTTTTTTTTTTTTGTTTTTACGAGGGGAACTGTGGAAATCTAATGGACACACGGGAGGGTCCGCACTCCCGTGTAGTGTGGGACTTTCACCCACTAAAACCACAAACCCTTTACAAATAATAATAATAATAATAAACACAAACACTTTCACATTGCTTCGTAACGATGACGCAAATAATCCGTAGTAGCTCTTCGTTATTTCCTTCCTTCTAGGAGTGTGGCTGGTTGAAGTGTAGCTCCGTCTTCTTAATCTAGTGTCCTCCATGATGCTTCAGGTGTACGTCCTTCCTTCTTGTGCAGTCCTTTGGTGGCTCAGGTGTGCGTCCGTCTTGTTATATTTCACAGCATGGAAGCCTCTTTCCTTGGATATGTAAAGTCCGCCTATTTAATCCACAAAATCTTCTGTGCACTTGTAAGATTAGACAACTGAAACTTAAAAGTAACACAACACACGCATGCACGCACTAATCACAAGAAAAAAAAATAAAAAAAAGACTTTGGCCCGCCCCGACCCCGCCTGGCCAAGCATGGCGGCCGACCACGACAGCACCGCCTCTGCATTACCTAGATTAAATTAACTTGAAAATTTTGAAAACATGTCCGAAAAAATTTAAAACCAATGACAAGAAACCAGAGAATGACGCTGCGCGCCCGCTTATATACTCTAGCAACAATACGGGAAGCGTCGTTTCCATGAATACGTTACGGACAACAATACTCCCCGAGTCTGAGATGCATTAAGCAAAACGTAAATATAACAACTGTAAATTATTTTGCCTTTCTTAAATCGAGTGAATCATTTATAAACTTTTAATTCATTTTGTAAGCTATTTGTTTTGAATTATTTTAAAGGGATGCAATTTACTATACACAAATAAAAATTAAGTCTCTTCATTCACTTTTTTTTAATTCTTTGATTTTTATTCCGCAAAAATTTTGATGCGCTCAAGACAAAGATTGAGCTAGGTATTAAATTTCTGAACTGAAAGGATTGAAATTTTGTTATTTAATTTCTGAGTATTTATTTGCAACAACTCTCTTTTAAAATCTGCATAATTCAGTCTGCGTAATTTAATTTAATTTGGTTTTAATTTCCTTCGCTTAATTATAACAGTTTTCAACCATTTATGAACTGCTCTATTGATAATAATTATAAATACATGGTCATTTTAATATAAAAAATTATTTTCATTAGTTATACTCTAGAAAATAAGGAAAATTAAAAATTTACTTACGGATAATATAAGAGATTAATATTAGGAAATCAATGCTAAAAATGTTCGTATGGAGTGTGGCGTTATATGGGTGGTAAATGTAGACGGTAGGAGTTGCAGAAAGAAAAGAATAGAAGCGTTTTAATTTTGGTGCTATAGGAGAATGCTAAAAATTAGATGGGTAGATAGAGTAACTAACGGTGTAGTTCTAAGCTGAATAGGGGAAGAGCCAACAATATGAAGGACGTTGACCTAGTGAAGGGAAAGATTAATAGGCCACATTTTTAAGTATGAGGGTCTGGTAAAATTAGCATCAGTGGGAAGTGTGTGGGGGTAAGAACAGTAGAGGGAGGGTAAGGATGGAATAAACTAAGCAGATTAGAGAGGATGTGGGATGTAGTAGTTATGCGGAAATGAAAAGGCTTTGGCAAGATAGGTTAGCATGGAGTGCTGCATCACACCAGCGTACCGCACACGATTATTACGTTACGTTCACACCTGCATATTTAATTGAGTGTTTTGAAATACCTGTTTCGGTAGAAAAATAAATTATACGCTTGAGGTTTATAATTTCAGGCCATTTAATTGTAAATAAATTCGCATAAACGCCGAAGTTTATAAACAATATTGAAGAAGTTATCTCGTTCTTTCTTTGTCTCTTTCGCATCTTCACATACATTCAGAGACAGACAATCGAGGCTGAGAGAACAATGCCGTAGCACCTGGCACCTCAGCAAGGCGTCGCTAATAGCGTCTTCCCGAATACATCACAGTTGCACCAACACGAGAGACCGCACAGTAGAACAAGGCGCACGCGAAAGAGACTGAGAGAGAAGGAGCAAAGAAAACAGGGTTAAAAAGAAATGCTGCCAACAGCGCGAAGCTCAAGTGTCGCACAAACACGGGGAACCTCTTTCTACGGGGTAAGACCCCGGCCTTCCACCACTCGACGTCGTCGTCGTCGTCGTCCTTGTGCGGGAGTGGCGAGGGAGAGGAGGAGGAGGAGGAGGAGGAAGAGGCAAACGAAAGCGCCGGCTATTATGTGTCGCTCTGAGCAAATACAAGCTTTTCCAACAACCTTACATCACAATATCCTGTGGGGCGACGTAATGGCACTGAAATATTAACAGGCACCACCAGCAGCCTCGTTCTCTCTCTCTCTCTTTCTCTGCACAATGAGACGGACGACGGGGAGGCGGAGAGGAACGGACAAGGTAGTGCGACATAGAAACATCCCTCCGCCATATACCCGAAACCCCAACGCACCCTGGACCGTGATTCTTCGTCCTTCCTCGTCGTCTTCACAGAAAGATTGAGCGGGGGACGCCGGATATGTGTCTATAAACAGGGCTGCGAGGAGTTGTTTGTCAAAAGAGAAAAGAAAGAAAGAGGAAGAAAAGGAGGGATTCGCAGTGTGCATGAATGTTTAATATTCACCTCCCTTTGCGTACACTTGGCTTGGAAGATGTCACCATCATACGCAGAGAGAGGAGATTTATCTTCCTCGCCACTTTGCCCTGTCTGTCTGAACTGCCCACCCTCACCTTTACACCCTTCCCAGAGGAGCCCGCGTCTGCGTCTGCGTCTGTGTCTGTGTGTGAGAGGAAAGGTATTCTGTGTCTGTCTGCGTGTGTTTGCAGCATTTTATGCACAGTGTCTCCAGGGGCCGGCCCTCCAATTTCGTGTCGTCGTAACGGCACACTCTTTAGGAAACGTGTATCTAGCGACACGCTATTGTGGCTACACGCTGAATGCCTTTGTTCTGTCCTACTGCTGCAGAGAAAGAGAGGTCTCATCTCTTCTCGTGTGTATGTCCACAAGGGATGGGCTTTCCCGGGGGTTTCCTTCCCAATTAGGAGGCAAGCTAATTACGTAATTTTGTGACGCGTTTCAGTTTGTTCGAGACGACGGCAAACTAAAATTTAATCATCTTCTCTGTGTGTTAACCCTCGAATTGGATTTCCGTGTGTTCACAGACCTGTTACACTATTCACTACCAAATTACGCTCTAGTTTCCATAAGTTCACATAATGTTAGTTATTCCTGACAAAACAACGTCCGGTTGAAGGTAACAACTGGGATTAACACTCGTTTACCAAAATAAATTACAGGTAAAAATTTGGACTTGAAATCGTTTCGAATCAGTATCTGGAGAGTAAAATACTACTTATAAATAAATAAATATATATATATATATTAAATTATGAGAAAACAGCCAGTTTTAAGATCATTTACTAACGTCTAAGCATTAAAATTACACGGATGAAATATTTCAGAAAACTACAGTAGTTTCTAAGACGGTTCAATAGTGTTAAAACTAGTATAAAAACTAAATAAATAGTTTCAATTTAATAATTTATATTATTTATAAAAGTGGATAAGGACGAGTTGAGATACACCACGTACGTCATACCCACAAACCCACGCAAATGTTCCTTCATCTCCAAAATAAATATTTTCATCCACATTGAATATATTCCTTCATTTTTCATATTTGTTTATTCAGTAGAGGATTTTCCCCTTCATTACTTGAAAAAATCATTTTAAAGAGGTTATGACGTAGTGGTGTATCCAAATACGTCTATTTTCTTAAGCTAATGACGAGTTGAGGTACACCACACATTTCATTCCCCAAAATGCCAAGTGAATGTTCCTTCATCTACAAAATAAATATTTTCATCTACATGAATTTATTCATTATTCGTATTTATTTGTTTAGCACAGGATTTTCTGAAAAAATCTCAATACAATATATTCAGTTCCACGACAGTTGGTAGCTTTCAATTTTGAGAATCATATTCACCAATACAAACCACTATCAAAAAAAATTAAACATTAATAAATGGATTTTACACTAGTAATAGCTACGTTATTCTAAGAATCATTACTCTTAACTCCTCACATAATAAGTAACTCAAACAGCGACGATCATGGGTACAACTACTGACTCTCGTCATGACACTAATAAACACTTCCAGGAAACTTCAACAGTACATATTTATAAGGAATTTTGTTGAAAATAATTAATTTAGTAGTTTTCAATTTATTATAAGTATCAGCATAATATTTACCAAACTTTTATTAATTTATTACTCCTAGGCAATTATTCAAACATTTTTAGAAAATAACAAAAACGAGATTAAAATAATTCTGAAATCTTTTAAATTATATAGATACCACTTTTGGATCTCTGAAAGATTGAAGTTTGACTTTTTTGTTGCATATATTGTGTAAACTGTAAAAAAGGTTAATATAATCACAGATTACATGGTTCTAGATATGTTGCGTAACCGGCTGTTATTTATTTATTTTCGTTATTAATCCCGTATCTGCTAGCCTAATGATCATGGAACCATAATGGTGTATTTTCGTTCATTAAATTACAATATACCTGTTCTCTTAAATTTACCATCTTCCAGCAACTTGAGACCTGCATAAAATATTTAAATTCATTAATATATCTGTTAGGAATAAAATATTTCAATGAGCATTTCGCTTGGAACTGAAATAATCGATCCCTCTCAGCGTGATTATAGTCACGCTATTTTACGGAACAGAAATTTCTATTTATTTACTTATTTATTTCCTGTGCAAAAATTTAATATTTCTTATTTGTTCGTGACGGTGATTCTCGGGTTATTATATTACTTTCAATTTTTTTGTGAAAAATTTCTTCGCCACGCTATGTAATTCAATAAGGCGTTGACATGACAAAATACTGTTGCTCGCACGATATTGGCTTGACGAGATATGAAAAATGTAAACATGGATGCAGATGTAAAGTCAAACAACGTGAATGAAGGAGAAATGGAAATCGCGTTATTTCCAGACTCGTACACTGGGTTTCCGAGAGGAGTCTCCCAGTTCATGGTTCCTTATCAATGAGGGATGTCGCTTGATCATTTGGTCAGCTAGGAAAATTATCCTATTTTTACAAAATTATTCCTATTACTGGTCCAAAATTTAATATCTTATATTTTTCCCCATTTACGCTGGAAAAAACTAAATTAATAATGAAACGTCTTTCCAACTAAAACACGAGGATGCAATGCTTTATACAATAAAGTTAATGGCCTAACCTTGGAAAGTAAATATTTGTGATTACCTAAATGTATTCACACAGGCTAGGAAAAACCTATTTAATTCTAACACATTAAACGTTTTTCGGAAATTCGTAGGAGCTGCTCACGTCTTTATTCCCATCTATCAAGAAAGGAGTAAGACCAGGATGCAGTCTGTCACCCCATGCTGTTTAACTTGTATATAGAACAAGCAATGAAGAAGGTAAAAACTGAATAAAGAAAAGAAATCGTATTGCAAGGAGAAGAAATAAAAACCTTACGCTTTGCCTACGATATTGTAGTATTAGGGGACTTGGAAACCATAATAAATGGCATGAACGTGGTCCTGGAAAAATTTCAATATGAGGAGTAATAGAGCCAAAACCAAGGTAATGGAGTGTAGTATGGGTAACAGTGGAATAACAAAGGGTGTTAGATTGGGAAGGGATATTTTGACGCGAGTTAAGGAATTCTGTTACTTGGGAAGCGTAATAACTGGGAATGGTAGAAGTATAGTAGACATAAAGATTAGGATAGCACAGGCAAAGAAGGCTTTCGCGAAAAAGAAGAATTTACTTACGGGTAATATAAGTGTGAATATTATGAAATCGTTGCTAAAAATGTTCGTATGGAGTGTGACGTTATATGGGTGCGAAACGTGGACGATAGGAGTTGGGGAAAGGAAAATAATAGAAGCCTTTGAAATGTGGTGCTACAGGCGAATGCAGAAAATCAAATGGGTGGATAGAATCAAAACGAGGAAGTTCTAAGCAGAATAGGGTAAGAGCGAACAATATGGAGACATTTTCTTTAACCAAGAAAAGGAATTGATTAATAGGACACGTTTTAAGACATTATGGGTCTTCTAAAATTAATATTAAAGGACAGTGTTGTTGGTAAGAACACAAGAGTGACGCAAATTATGGAACTCTCTAAGTAAATTAGTAAGGATGTTGTAGTTACGTAGAAATGAAAAGGCTTGCGCAGAATAGGTTAGCATAGAGAGTTGCATCAGAGACAATAGATACAAAATTACAAACTATAGTGGTTAGTATTGCACCAAATTTGTTTTTAACTCCAGTATTTAGTGTGTACTTGAGCTTCGTAGTCAGGAAAGCGTATTTTTTTAGGAAAAAAAGGTGATTACTCATGTGATTCTTCCTTAATAAGTGAATACTTTTGCTACCTATTGGCAACTATTTTTTGTTAGGAACTATCACATCCAGAAAATTGAGAGTTCCTCTTCTGAATTTCAAAATTAAAAAATTATATTTGATAAGTGTTCTTAAAAAGATGGAGACATTATTCAGACAACTGTCGAACTATATAAATCAATTTTTTTTTGATATTTTGAGTATAAAGATCTCGTGCAACTTACTTAAACACTTTATTTAGAGTATTATTTTTAAACATGACTGAAGAATGAACACTGAGTAAATTGATCAAAGGTAAAATGATTTTACTTTACAGAGAGAAGAATTGCATCGTACTGAAGCTCAGCCATGAAGGTCATAACACACAATGATGAGGAATGAATTGGGTGAGTGAAAGAATCTTCCGTTTCGGAGTAGATGAAATTTAAGGTTTTTTTTAATAAACGTTATATGTTTTAAACTTTTGTTTCGTATATTTTCATTCTCTTCTTTCAAATTCTACAATTATATTTTCGTATAATTATTTCTGATTTACCCTGATACATAATGGAAACTATCGTGAGGTAAATAAATTATGGGTTGATTAACATATAATTTATTTGTTCTTACCTCCACAGCTACCGCGTCTTATTTTATTATGTTTCTCACTTTAACTGTTTTTTCTACGATTTCCACTGCTGTTCTTGAAGTGTTAATTTTAATAGTAATATTTGTTTCCACTCTCTAACTCCCTTTCAAAATTAGTTCTTCTATGTGAACAAATTTGATAAATTAAATTCAAAAAAATCATTTTTCTTATGTTCTGAGATCAAATGTAGTTGTTATAAACCTAAATTATTTGACGGAGACGAGTAAGTTACAGCTGAAAAGCGTTGTAAAGTATTTTACCCCCGTAAAAATAATAAAATTCAAATAACTGAGGGTGAGTGAAAGAGCCTTCCGTTTCTGTGTAGATGTATATATGAAGGCTTGGAAAATAAGAACCAGGGGGGTTGCACAAGACGAAGCACATGTTTGTGATGGGGAGATGACGTAAGCGACTGCCTCCCTCTCTGTCTTCACCCCTCAGCCTTTTCGCATTACTGGAACACGATCCAGATTTGCTTTACTAAACTGCTACCGTTGTTTCGGTATGAATTCTTTTTTCCCCTCTCTTGGAACCCCTCACACTCGCACATTACACTTTTCCGCTGCCGCTGCCAGCAAGCCACCTCTCCCCTTTTTTTATAGCTCGTCTAAAATTGCTAGTGAAAGGGGAGCTTAAGTAGCCTGTTGGAAAGAATGAGGTTGCTGCTGGCGGCTGAATCCACAAAGTCGGAGTTGATACGAGGATCGATTAAACTAACCGAGGATCAATCAGGGAGGGGAGTCAATATTAGCGGTGGTGTCGACCAATCAGCTGGCACCCTCCTGGCCAGGGGGGGTGGGGGCGGGGGCGGCTTCCAATTTACCTGCAGACACACACACACACACGCACGCTCGCACGCTCCCGCCCCGCGTACAGAGTGAGTTACACACAGCGAGAGCGTCAGCTCTGTCGATAAAAATGGGAAAAATAGAGGAAAGGAAGATGCATCACTCGTAATGTAGCCGCCGGAGGTCGCAAAAGGCATGACAAGTGGAGCTCATATACGTCCACGTTTTAATATCAAATATCAGCCAGTAATATTCCGGTAGATAGAACAAGCTGCAAAGACTGTGAGCGACATTTTAACCAAATTTATCACCCATTCCCTCTTAAGGTTACCGCAACCATGCACGCATATTACATGTTACAATTGCAAAATAATTTTATATGTAAACAAATATTTTAATTAATTGGATTCCAATGAATGTAAACGTAACAATCGGGCATAAAATAATAAAAAAGCAGTATACACCTTCCTTAAGTTAAGAAGAAACTTCGAATAAGAGGAATTTAATTAAATAAGCGGGGAAGATATTAATAAAAAAATTGACCAAAGAGGCACACAATCTTAAATTAATCCCATAAAAATACGTCTTTCTAAATAAATATATTATGAGGCTTTATTTTCTGTCATTTTTAAGTCTAATTTTTTTTGTCTCCTTTTTGATCCTTGTAACCCACCTATACCAGTTGGTTTCGCGGGAAGCTTTTCTTTTACTTTGCTGTTGTTAATATTTTTCTCTTTATTCTTCTTTCGTTAATTTTTCAGGATTTCTGAGTCCATTTTTTCCGGCCCAGGAAAGGAAAAAACTCTTGCTGCTGTTTACCCAGAGAGGTTTCAGTAGCTACTCTTGTTAAATCTCACTAGCGACGTTAATCTCTAAACTTTTTCGCCCAGTTTAGGGTAGTGATGGATCTTCATCGCCCTAAAATAAACTCTCCTTTATGTCAAATTCCCCTCTATTATTTTTTTCATCTCTTCAAAGACTTTTAATTCCTTCCGTAGTTTTTCGCAAAGTTTTTCGTTGCTCAGTAGTTCTTTTAGTGGTGTTGCCCTCGATTCCTGGAAAATCGTCGCCCATATGTAGCATTGTCTGACAGCATGTTCAGCTTTTTCCTCCTCTAAACCACACTCACGTGTCCCATCCCATGCACTATCTTTATCGAGATTCATAAAAAAAGGGCCCGACGATACTACACATTCTTTTCGTCTAACAAAGTTGTTTCTAAATTAAATTTTTATAATTGTGGCCAAATTGACAGAACATTAAATACCATGCCTAAGGAGCATAAATATAATTTTAAACTGTTAACCAGTAATCACAAAGCATGTTGCATAGGATTTTATCAAAAAGGGCGGGTCGAAATTGAAATGAAATATAACAAGCTGTGTGTTAGACATTAACGATTATTTTTATTTGGAAGTTCCATGTTTGTCCTTTCAAATAAAATAAAAAATTTTAATACCACACACAGAGATATTTTTGCTATCTCATTTAAACATCAACACGCTTTTATTGAAAACCCTATACATTAAGGTTAACATAATACTATTAATATCGAACATGACACTGAGATTCATTTATAAAATCAGTTAACCAGATTGTTATGACACAACGTTTCGACGAAATTCATCACCGCCATCGTCAGGTTCCTGTACTTGTGTCTCAACAATCCATTGACCTTGTCGATAAACTGAGAATCTTACATAAAAGTTTTATTTTCAGTTCTTTTGTTATTTTCTGTATTTTACATAATTTGAAGTTCGTTTGTAATCGTAGTCAGATAAAGACAGCTTCGACGTTTTCAAAGTTTCTTTATAATTTTTTTCTAAATTACTTGCAAACCAGGTCAAGCTTCTTCTTATTTTTTACAACTGATGTTAATTTCAGTTTTTACATTTAACTGTGGATGATATCATACACCAACAAGTAGAAGTTCAACGAACAGTTTTTATACAGAAGGTTGTTACATAATCAAATTTGTAATTCATGTATGTTAATTTGAAATCAAAAAGAAAAATTACACTGCTGTGTTAATCCGCGCAGGACTTTCTTATTGTACGCAGTTAGAAAATAGTCATTTCTTTTAACACCTCATCTTAATTTTAAAGAAATACTCTTTCCTTCCCTGTTTTAAATAACTTAATTAAGACGTTGTAGGAAATTATTACTCCATAACTATGTGTAATATTTTCCTATATTTATTGTTATTATTAATATGACATAAAATAAATTTTTATATTTAAATAAATATTTAAAGGAATAACTCTTTTTTGATTTTTTGTTTAAAACTTTTTTAATGTACCGCTATAACGCAGTATACAGATAAGTATAAATAGAATACATAATAGTCTTTTGGTTTATATAGATTATTTAAATGTAAAAGAAATGCAAGGAATGATATTAACCAGAAAAAATATATAGTTATATAAATAACAGATAAACATGGAATTATTTAGTCTACTGTTCTCACAGTCTCATTGATATTTTCAAATGTAATCAATTAAGCAAAACGTTTGAATAATTTCAACTCTCAAATAAATTATTTCATTTTACCGCCCTACTTTGAATCAATATATTTTAGTTATACTGTGCTTGAAGAACCTTTTTTTTCTATTTTGAAACAAGCAATATATCGATGAAATTGTTTTGTATATTTTCAAATGATGATGATTAGAGCAGGAAACTCCCGAAAATTTGTTTTAATATTGTACACATGATGGTGTTAATTTTACAACATTTATGAAAACTATTAGAGTTTATGCCTGTAATGCAGAAATAGTTCACGGGTTTCCACTCGGGTACAGCTGCGATTAAAACGCGAAGTTTCGACGACCACGTGCTCTGTCGTCATCTTCTAGCGAAGTACCCGCAGCTGTAACCACCCGAGTGGGAAATACTTCGTTCACTAATATGGCTATAATCTTTGTTTGCAGTATATTTACTTTAAAATTATAAAACCTAAGGCACTCATATAATAGTGTTTTAATATTATACTGTTTCTTCCACGTAATTTTGATAATTATAAATAAATGATATTTTAAATGCAATAATCATGCGTACACGAATGTGAAGGATTGAGATTTTTTAAAATAATGTTTCAAGACCTTTGTTCTGTGGAACGCATTTATGAAATAATTAATGATCGCTCGTTTTACGAAAATTTGAAGCCAAATTTGTGAAGAGTACGGAGACATCTAGCTTCTTAAAGGAGAAACGTCACATCTATTTACAAGTCCGATTTCTTCAAAATACTAGATATATTTGCGAGTATGAGTAATCCTTTACCTATATCATGAGTTTTCGTATCAAAATATAATTACCGAGTCAAAACGTTTGGTTCAACTCTCAGAAAAAGTAATTGCAAGGGGTAAGAGAACTAATTATTTATAATAAAAGTAGTTCTCTTATCCCCTTATTATTATTTATGAACTAGTTAAGATATATATAGTTAATATATTAACGTGAATATAGATATAGAATATAAATATAGATATAGGTATTACAAATTTCGTCCGTTTTCAAGGTTGCTGCTATTTGGTTTTATTAGAGTCATGCCGGAAGCCTTATTTACTGCAATATTCCTAGGGTCTGTCTTAATATTTCAGAAATGAGTTTGCTACGGCTGTCGATCTCGCGATGAAAACCACCCCTATTTCAGCGGCGAACTGAAGATGAAATATGCCAGCTTGAAATTTACCCCCGGGTATTAGGCAATCCTTACTACGGCCTCGTAAAGCACTTCTCCGGGGAGAACTACGACCATAAGCCCCCATAGTCTTACATCCTGCAATCGGCGTGTTCTGGAAGGCAAATACATTCCACTGGGGATTTTTTTCCTAAAGGTGGTCTTGCCACTCGCCATATTTTTTGGGCGAGATGGCCCATAATAGCAGTGTAGCCGGCGCCTGGGACTTTTGGGAGGAATTGGGAAGGGTGTGGAAGGAGGGCGCATAATTCCGGTACGAGGGTGGAATGGAAATGGGCTCCTGGGGACGCCAAGACACCAGACACGGACGCCATACATTGCTCACTTGTTGACTTACGATTAGCAAATCCCCATATTGATGGTAATTGTTTCTACAAAAATTTAGTTACAACTCAACCTATTCAATTATTTTACTTTGATTCACTTTAATAATTGTAATTTCATTCGAAGGCTTTTCGTTAGCTATGTTGTATAAATACAAACTTAATTATTTTAAATGCCACATTTTTTTATAAATTGCATAAACGTTATAATTCGCACTGCAGCTGCTACTGAAATATAAACAAAGTGCCGTCTATTTCACACAAAAATTCGACAATTTTTATATAATCCGTAGCTATGTATTGGACTCTTATTTTCTTAATATATTTCAAGAGATTTCTACTATCTTTCCACTAATTCCTGCCGCATTTTCCATGTTCCTGTCCCACCTATCAAATAGAGAAAATTTTGTAGGTTCCACTTAATTTATCTTCGACTAACCACCCACTGCCATCTCCGTAATTTCGAGCTCCCTTCGTGAAAGTAGTGTTATAATAATTATTTCCTAAATTAATTTAACAGCCTTCTTTGTCAGTGTTCTTATTTCAAAATTGTAATATACTACGTTTCGTCGTCCCTCTTTTGAGACTTCTTCAGGTATTAAAAAAAACATGAAATTACAATAGATTATATTACGTAATATGCTACAAAAATTTACATACATGTAACCAAATGAAATCCATTGCAATTTCATGGTTTTTAGTATATCAGAATTTCCTCAAGTCTGAAAACCATTAATTTCTTGTTTCAATAGAGGAAAAGAACGGAAAATCCGAATTACATTTGAACAAGTTATTATATCTGATTCGCTTTCTTGAAAATAAATCTGCTTCTTATAGAGCGAAATTTCTCTCTCACCGTTTTTGAGTAACGTTTCGACCTTTCACATCTTACGTGTTTTTCCATCACGTGATGAAATCAACAAGGATTGCAGAAACCCTGTGTGACTTTTAATTAGTCATTTTTATCAAAAAATTCAGTCTCTATGTATTATATTTCCACATATATTCAACCAGTCTCAATAAATCATTTAATATTCCGTCCATAAAATTGTTTATTAGTTCTCAATTTCGGTCAAAAATTTTCCTATATTCATCTCTACATTTGACAAATTTATTTTTAAAAAATATTCCTCATTTTGATAAACTAAATAGTTTTTGGTACGTATAGAATTTTGTAAATTAGGATTTTTTTGAAAATATTTCAAAATGTGCAGAGATGAATATGGCAATTTTTTTAAACACTTATTAACGGAGTTTTAAACAAAATTATAAATACTTGAAGAATGATGGGCTAACTTTTTAGTTATTTTTGTTTAAGTCTCACTTCACTGTAAATTTGTCTTGATATTGTTTGACATTTTTAATTATCAATCGTTATCTAGTTTTTGAAGCTAACGAACGACACGTGCATTTTATCTTCTGGTTTAAATTAATAATTAACTAGATGACCTTAGTTTCCAAGAAAAATAATTTATTTGAGAAATAATTACACAGTTAATGGCTTCACTGTTTTTCCGTTTTGTGGCGCTTTGTTCTCTAATCTAAAATATGTTTTGTTTAAAAGGTTCAATATTTCTATTATTTATTTATTGATGGTTTTTTTCACATTTCCGTTACAACTAATTTTTTTAATAAAATTAATTGTTAAAATTGAGGTTTGTTACATAGACAAAACTAACAAAGATATCGAGGTTAAAATAATATATTTTTAATTTCCAACGTACAGCCAGAAAACAAAATCCGATTTCTAAACACTGTTATACTTTTAATTACAAGTTATATTCCGATAACTGGACAATATTTCTATATTTAACCTTGGTTTAGGTCTTTTGCTTCGCATGTCAGTGCAAAGCAGTGCCAAAAATCAGACTATATATTAAAATTGTTTCTGTGTAATTGTTTCTCACATTAAAATGAATGTTATGTAATTATTTATAACGAGTTACACCCGAACAGTCGAAGTAGTCTCAACTTATCGATTCTCGTAGTGCAGGAGTTTGAGTCTGAGGGTATCAAGACATAAAACAACGCATACAACTAGCGTAGACATTCGAAGTTTATATTCTAGTCAAAACTGAGAATCAACGTGCCTCAACGGATACGGGTTATTAATCTCCTTACTCGAAATAAACGCATGATTTGGTTAGCAAATATTACTCTGAATAATGATTAATGCAAGGAAACGAATATAATCAAATGATAATCACCCAAAAGGAAATGGCTTGGCTGAAGAAGTGAAGTAAATATTTATTTCGTTTTGTGGCAGAAATATTCACTGTGGCCCCATAAAATGCTTTTGTTACCACAAATCAATAAAATCATTTTGAGTAATTTCTTAATAATCCAGAGAAAATAATATTTGGAATCTGTGAATTAGCTTCTGCTAACAATGCGTGATTTTTACACGAGTAAGAAGAAACACGTGCAAAGTCTGTTATGCAGTTAGCTGTCTGTCCGCCCCCTGTAGATCAGAGAAGAGGGTAATTAGGGGGGTGAAAACTGCTACAGGTGTGGGTTGTCAATCGATGAGACGCGAAGGCGTGCGCCCCCTATGAAAGGAAATCAATCGTCCAACGCCAAGGCTGGCTTCATTAGGCGCCTCCAGCTTCCAGCTTCTGCTCCAGCCTGTGACTCCAGGTTATTACGCCCAGAGCTATTAATCTCCGTCAAGTTGGCGCTGCTGTGCTCATCGGACCGGCCGAGAGAAACTAGCTTCTGCCAACCTCGTCTTTAGCCCGCTTTACTCTCACGACGAATAATCTTCCGGGCCCTGGCTAACGTACGATAGGAGGGCAAACTGTTTCAAAGTACTGGAAGATCAGAAGGAAAGTAATCCATTCAAAGAATTCCTACGGATGTAATTCGTTAACAGAACTTAAATTTATTTTTCAGTCCGTATGTATGAAAATAATAGGCGGAAATAAACCGTATAGGGAGAAAATAAGGTCACTAACCAATAATTAACAAGAGAGGCAATAATTGAATGCGTGAATTTATTTATTTCCACCGTCCCGCACCCTAACAATTATTTTGTTTTAAAATCCAAGCATCGTGTAACCAATACTAAGATAGAATGACATCGTATTTCAACCAAAATAATACCACGGTAGGTATTATAAAGATAATGAAGCACTCGAAATTAACTTCACTGTTACTCTACAGAGCTGCCTGCAGTTCATTTTATTCCTAGGGACCCGACGTTGCCCGTGTATTTATTTATATTATCCGATCCGGGTACGTTACTTAATTCTTGGTCATCACTTGAGGAAACAAGCATCGAAAACGTCATGATATGAAACTAAAATATACTCCCGATATCTCGAGAGAAAAATATTTTCAGTACTCTAACAGAAGAAAAATTCTCTCCCACTTAATGAATTAACTTTTACTTAAATCGCGTATTAAAGGTCGTAATGCAACACAGCGACTCGAATTACACCGGTTTCGACACCAATCTCGATAGTTTCCTTGTTATTCCCATATGACTCATATCCTCCCCCACACCTCACATTGTCGAAGGGTTTGAAATATTGCCAGGGAAACACTATTGTAGTATAGTAGGTACCTCAAGAATTTTTTTCGACTTATTATTGCACATAAAATTCCACCCCTTCCCCCTAGAGGTAGTAGCCGTGCCTTAACACCAGGATAGACTGTGTTATGGCGCTACTCCAGTGGCCATCAAGATCAGCGATTTTCTCTCGCGGAATTACATCAAGCGTAATGCTTACCACAAAACATCGAACACCCCATCGTAGCAATACTGTGATATACTGAGTCGGTTATGGAGACATTTGCAGAATTTTCAGCAACTACTGTCGGTGGCGCCCCGGTCGGCGACTTTTCAACGTAATTACCGGCACCACGATCAAGAAAGAACTTTGAGGTAACGTACCATTTAATGCGTTATGTTTAGTCAAGAACCTAAATCAATTATTTTAAAAGTTTCATTGGATTTATAATTGTATTGGATGACAATCAACAGTCCATTTAATATACTTTAAAATTCATAAACTATACCTAATCATTAAAAATTGTTTATTTAATCTCTCGTGCTCATAATCTAAGAGACATCTTGTACGTTGTTTTACTTTCAACTGATTTATTTTGAAATAATTTAAACCATAACACGACGAAAGTGATATAATTTTATAGTCCGTAATATCTCAGTGCCTTGTTAAGTTCTTTATACTATGCAATTTCTTTTACTAACGATAATTGCTTGCAGCTATGTCTTTGTATTCATTTTCCCAGAAAATAATTGTGGGCCTTAGAACCCGCCTAGTGTTCATCCCCTAACAACCGGACCTAATGCCTGGGAAAGTTAATACGCGTCACGTCTTACAAATAAGCGTTCACCGGAGGCAAGGGTGTGAAGATGGACTCGCATCCGTCGACTGTCGTCTCGGTCTTGATTTCTTGTCCCCCACACCCGACCGAATACGTAGCCTCCGTTTCTCCACCCTCTCTCTCCTCCTTCGCCTCCTTTCTCTTCCTTGCTAATACTTCCGCCGGAAAGTTAATAACCGCCAGATGCCGCCAGTGAGACCCTCTTGCCCTTGCAACATGTTGATTTAAGACCTCTCGAGTAATTAATAATAGTCATTTTTCATTGCATCAAAGAGCAGGCGCCGCCGGTGAGTATTGCTTAGTCGCTCGCGTATGGACTCACTCGCTCATAACGCAAATACAGTGAAAAGGAAGACAGAGAGAGAGGGGAACAGAAAAGCTCCGATGCGCCAGTTGGTTTTAATAACGGTTTTGACATTTAATGAAGCCGTCCCTCCCCCCAGCGTTTCTCTATTCCCGTATCCTTCCTTCCTACCACCCTTGGTAATCTTGTGACGCCCTTCTTAAAGAAATCCACCCACCCATTTAGTGTGGGGGCGAACTCCTAGTTGCAGGGAGAAAAATAAGGAGACTTAATAATAAGCACTAAGCCACTGAAATAGTTCCCACTGACAAATAAATATCAATTATAAGTCTTAAAACATCATTTTACCAATTTATATAATAAAAAAAATTAATTTCACTATTTTTCGTCATATGACTAATTTCCTTTTTGAACCATCCTCCACCTATGCCTGTTCTCTTTTCAACTTGCCAAATAACCTTATCTCCTGACGTAGGTTTTATAGTTTTTAAAATATATTAAAGAATTTAGAGTATATACATATAGCTGGGAGCCAATACATTTCAACTTTGACATTTAAAACAGTTTTATTATTTACAAACTTAAAAGATTCACCAATTACAATATTTAGAAATTGATTAATTTTAATGAATTTTATTTGCCCTGCTGAGCCCTAGCCAAAGAAATAATATAGCAAGAGACTTTATTGAATTTAATCTACTTAACTCAGGGCTGTATGAAGTGTTTATACCCATGGCAGAATCAGAGATTACTGTCCTTTGTTTCTTAATCTGCATTCGTCCTCACCCTGGTTGACCGGCAATCCTGGATTTAACGAAAAGGCAGCTTCCGGGTGGCATGTGAAACTGCAGGTCTCTGATGTGGTTCAGGAAACGTGGTTCTACCTTCGTTTCCTGGTGATACTTGGAGCAGCCAGATCGTCTCTCCAGTGACTCATTGAGGCCCTGCCATTCCGACTTTACGTTTCGCTAGTTCCTCTCTGGCCTCTCACCTCTTATCCTCTTTTCCAAATCTTTTCGAGGTCCTCGCCACCACAAACTCATCTCTCCTACAAACCTCATTGGTCTCCAAGCTTTTTCTATATTCTCAGGTTCTCCAATTGGGTTGAAGTCCCAAAAATTCAAAATTTAGGAGGGGCAACTCCTACGTATCTTTTGAGTCAACCACCTTTCTGACCTGGGTTTTACGCCCAGTCTCAAAATCCTTCCAGACAAAGGACTGCGACTCCACAGACGTCTGCCATGTTTCAAATCTATGACGATGTTTGTCGGGTTTATCCCGTAAGGGTGCCCTGCGAACACCTCAGGAACTGTTTTCTATGGAATGATTAATATTGTAAATTAATTTCGACAAATAAAATATATAACGAAAATTTATACGCGTCACAGCCTTTCTTTACTATGCTAGTGTTCAATAATTCTTCAATGATTAATTTAGGACTTTTCTTTTCCCTCCCATTCTCACATTATTTCATTTGAAAAACGCCCCCTTTAATATCAATTATTTACAAATTACAAAAAAGTTTATCTTTCCATGCTCAACTCTACTATAAACCTAAAGGAAATAAATTTCAAGAGAAGATTAATTTATCAAATGTTGTATATTAAAAGTAATAAATTCACAATTCAACAAATTATATGATGGAATTATTAAATTATCTTTTTAACTTTTGACTATTCTTTGTATATTCTTCGTTTTTACACCCTGCGTCGGTACAAATATTGGCAAGGACCGCAATTGATGGTCGAAACGTCTATAGTTTAAGTTTAAATATTTTCAATTTTTTAAAAAATATCTGATATGCGAGTCATTAATTCTTAATTTATATTTGTCATTCACAAGCGTTAACTGTTCTTGTATAAGCCTGAAGGTTAAATTACTTAACCTCTGTTTATGAAATGAATGAAATAGAATTAAATTATCAGCCAATTCCCAGAAAAAAAGTATTATTTTATTTAATTCATACGAAGTTTAGTCCACACTTATGGGATTCTTCAGATAATGACAACCACAATAAAATTTCTTTTGAAGATAAATTTTGAATGGATGCAAATAAATATCTATTAAACATTATAGGTCCAAAAAGAGAGAATCGTGCTTCATGGACTTCGTCCAGTGAAAGTTACTATAGATATTGTTGTCTCGTTTTCCTTCGTCTAAATCTGTTTAAATTAAGGACGTTTTAGAATAAAGAGGAGTTATCAATGAATTCTTAAGGCTGGAAAATTTGTCGTCGGGTAAGATGAAATAAATGTGCCAAAAAAAACAAAAAATGTGTAGAATAAAGAATGAGGAAACCAACGTTTCGAATAGTAGATAAAAACAAAGATATAGTAATATTTTTTTTGTACTGTCCACTATTCAAAAAGTCGGTTTCCGCCTTTTTTTATAATCTTCAGCTTCTTTCTTCCATTACATCCTTTTCACTACCTGACTACATATTCTCCCTCGGGAACAATATCTTTTCAACTTCTGTTTCTCCTTTTTTGGGAGGTTAACAGGCTACATGAGGGTGATCCTCAAACAGGCAACTCCCCTTTAATAGCATAGGAAGGGAATTGAAAAGGGGTGATGCGGAAGGTAGAGCAAGGCAGCTAATGGTTGACTAGGACCCCTGGGCTATAGTTTAAGGATCCTACCCAGTTAATCTTCATCAATTTAAACCGATATAGTAGGCAATTGAGAACGAGAAAGTAGTATCTACAAAATTTCAGTTACCAAACCAAAGTCTTTATTGCGGGCTTCACGACCTATATTTTGAAACATTCCGTAAAAAGAATTCACATTGGAGTAAAATATGAAGATGAAAAAAGGGCAAGACGGGGAAAAGAATATATATAAGATAAATATTAAATATCGTGGATCCAAAAAATAATAATAATAATATTTCAATTTTTTTCAGTTGGGTGTCTTTAATCGCTTAAAAAATATTATTTAACTGGGTAGTTTTACTTTTTAAAACTTAATACTTTAACAAATTCACTCACCATAAGCACCATTACTCGTATTTTGAGTTTGGTGGTAATTGTTGGCCACTATAATTATCAATAGTCTGGACTGACTCAAGTAGGCTCAGGTTGCGGACATACGTGCTCTAAACTAGCAAATCCTTTCACATCTTCGTCTTCAATTCCACTTTTCTCCCCGCTCACACTCTCCTCCTCCAATATATCAACTTTTTAAATCCTCCGCTCTTATTCTCCTCCTCCAATATATCAACTTTTAAAATACAGAACATCCGATAAACATTAACTGTATCTTTAGTAAAGTTAAGTTTATGGAAAAATAAAATGGGAGAAAAATTTTACCACGAAACTTCAGGAATGGACAGATTCGTACAGAGAACTAAAAACTGTAAAGCCATGACTGTACAATATTTTAAAACCCGAGCCACACGGTCTACTTTATACTCTCCACCGCCAAACATTCTTCTCGATTTCGCAGAATTTATGCATGTCCCTCTACAGAATTTTGCAGGTAAAGAGCAGGGATTCTGCGAACACTCAGCACTTTGTAAATTTGACGAAAGAAAACTTTGAAAAATAAAAAATATTTCGCCGTAAGCGAAAGCAGAAAGTGTAATACGTATTACGTACCTTTGCAATCTCTGACAGACTCAACAAGCAATTCACTCAGAAATCGAGGGAGAAAAAAAAACGAGAGGGGGTTTGGGGGTGTTTTTCGACAGCAACAAAACTAAGCCGAACTCTTTAAACTCTTGTCCAACCCGTTACTGCAGAACCTCACAGACAGTGCACAGATTCCGACGGCTTAGCGAAAATATTTCCAACTGGAAAAGCAACGGGGAATATAAAGTGAATGGCTTAGCCGTGAGAGAGGGAGGTAAAGAGAGCTGTAAAATAAAGGCATTTAGTTTGATGAGACGAATTTTTTTCTCTATATAAAATGGAAGGGGGGCGGGGGCAGAAAGGGGGGTTGGAGAGATGGGCGTCGGATGCAGAAAGAAAGTGGTAGCTGCCGACTTGAGAAGATCCGGCATTTGCATCGTAACGAGGTTGGCTATGATACCGGATTACCGGGACACGGGATGGGAAGGGGTTTTCGTGAAGGGAAAAACTCTTCCGGAGAGGGAGGGAAAAAACGGAGAGGAGAAGATATAATAATCGTCACATAAATTCACGGTAATATTAATTACCAGTTGCTTAAAAAATAGATTAGTAATTCAACGTCTCCTTTCAAATTACGTTTTCATTTTGGTAGCAGAAACAATAAATATAAAATTTTACAACCGAATGTAAAGCCATGCAAATTGAAACGAATTAATAAAGCTCAGGAAATTACGTCATTATTAGTTTATTTTGTTTTTTATAGCATTTATAAATTCATCTACAATAATAAAATGTGATTTTCCTGTTATTCTCCTATTTGTAATACAATGGTAAAACTGTCTCACACTTAATATCTCACTCGTAATTAATACAAATATCATTGAGTGTACAAAAGTGTACGAAAATGTCGTCGAATAAAATATTCATAAAATATCTGTTACAATAGTCGTTTAGTTTTCTATTACCAAGAAAATCAGACGTAAATTAAAATAATATTAAAATACCTTCACTTAGACTCAGCTATATATAATATAATTTACATGTCACGTGAAATTGCTGCATTTACGAATATTCGGGGCGGCGGTCGGTTAAGCTCTGGTTCGTATGCAGGGAAGTCAGTCTAATTTGGTGAGCTTAGTCCACTATTAACTAGTTTTGTAATAATATAGAAACACTGGTAATTTTCTTCATGAAAAAATCCTGCATTAAATACTATTACAAGGTGAAATTTTAATCTAAAATTAGTATCACACATTTGATGAGCATTATTTACTTTCGAATCCTTCCTAAATAATCAAGCATTTTTTCTATAATTGCATGCTGAGCCCTTAGGTTTATTTAAATGGGATTGATTAAAATTGATTGATTTAATGCGCTATAATGATGATTTAAATTTAAAGTACAATACAAAATTGCTTACTAAGCTCTTAGGTTTAATTAAATGGGGTGGGTTAAAATTGGTTTATTTATTACCCTGCTTTAAATTTTTCAATTATTCTGGAAAATAATGATGATACTTCCATTTTTATTTAAGTGAAAAAAATTATTAATGAAGTAGGTTAGAATTGGTTGATTTATTGCCCTGTAATGATTTAAATTTAAAGTACAATACAAATTTGCATGCTTAGACCTTAGCTTTATTTAAATGGAATAGTTTAAAATTGGTTAATTTATTGCCCTACATTGATAATTTTAATTAAGATTTCATTTACAAAAGAAATTCACATAAGGTCTGTTTTTCTCAATAAATTATTTAATAATACATAAAAATAATCAAATTTTTATTCAATTATTACTATGTTCTGTCCTCCCATTTATAACTCCATCAGATACGAATAAATTACGTCAATTTTTTTAAACAAAAATTATAAAACTTAAAATAACAATACTTCATTGAAAAATAAGTTTTACAAATTTCCAGGTTTTTAATTAATTTTGTTAAAAAATATAAAGTTTTCAATTTTTAATATTTTATATTAAAAAATATTTCTCAATTTTATGAGAACAATTAAAGTCTGTATGAAACTTAGATAACATAAAAACTAACGATCCGTTTCACAGACAGTACGATAAAAATTTTGAACGAGAACTTATAAATAGACGTTTCGATGTGGAAGAAACGTCGCTTTTGTAATAAAAAAAGAGATATCCTCCATTGAATACGCTCGATTGTTATAATCCTATTCAGGGGTTGTCTAGCTCCGAATCAAACCAGTCGCTCATTAGTCAAGTCTTCTTCTTTATACCGGATCCTGCATTTAAAATAGGTTAAGAATCATTTGAATTAAATCTGCTAAGTTTAAAGGAAGCAAACGATTCGTGTTTATTTCGATGGCCCAAACAGCATTTTATGTAGTAACCATGCGTCTTCTTCAATATTTTGCGGTTATAGAAGTATTAAATAATACTAGCTGGTTAGAAGTGTATTCTCTGCAATGTGGTTTCTTTGACGAATCTAAAGCCAGGCGTCTCCGTGGGTACCCGAGCGTTTCATGAAGAGCGTTACTCAGAGCTATTATATATAGAGATTTATAATTTTAAGGTACCTCGACTACACTAGTCACCAATTCGTACATCTGATATTATACACACAAAAGATTGACTCTCCAGCATGCTATTTTCAAGTGAACTACAAGTTGAATGTAACCATAAAAAGATTTTTGTAATATAAACCCTAATTACAGGCTCAGCCTCCTGACTTCATCCGGAACGGTTACGTTGTTTTGTCATAACCAGTAAGCCTTCTTCTGGATCTTCCAGGGACTGTAAAACTTGTTCTCCATGCAATTTGAGATTTTCTATAAAAAAAAGTACTAACTACGGAGGTACGAATGTTCTTCAGGTGAACTGTGGCTGTGTTTGAACACATCGCTTTGGATGCTCAAGAGGACGGACGCTCTAAATCCCATGACGTTTGGGCCGTGGAAGAGGTGGACTAGGGACCGGAAGAATCGAATACTCTTCTTTCATGAAGATGATTATTGTCTTTTTTATCTATCCGAACCGATTTGAAGAGTAATGGAACCAGCGATACGAGACGGTAAAATTTAAACTCGTCGACTGAATAAGTCCTTTTGTTCCAAAGCCGATACTTTTCGTTAAGATATTAACTTCGCGAGTTAACGAGGAAAGGGTAAAAAAAGAAGAAAATTTAGAGCGCAGTATTATTTTTTAGTGTTAGTGAGTGAAATCCGTAATCTCTTGCCGATTTGATTGGCTGAGGCGTTAACGAAGACCTCCCATCCGGCAGTGCTTGAGAATTTTACTGTGGCTGCTTTGCATACTGCTTAAAGAAGTGCTGCTGCAAGAGAAGGGAAGCACATTTCAGAAAAGAAGGCGGACTGCTTTTCCCCGACAAGGAGCGATATATTTTTATTTCACTTTTTTTTTCGCTAACCCCGCCGCCGCTTTCGTCGATTTCTCCCTCCCACTCAGTGTGTTCCGGTCCGTCGTCGTCGTCATCTTGCTGGTGTTGTTAAGATGTAAAGATGGGCTCCGAGCTTGCATTGACAAGGAGATTAAGACTGGCAAAGCTGTGCGTCCTTAAAGAGGTTTTAAAAACACCGGGGCGAGAAAGAAAGCAGAAGAAAGAGGGCTGTGAGGGAAGTGGGGGGAAGGGAGGGGGTTGTGTAAGCTGACAAGTCGTCGTTAAAGTGGAAGGAAGACCAAGTAAACCCCTTCCCCGTCCCTTTCACCCTCGAAGGAAGGAATGTAATACCGGGGACTTAGTTAAGGAAAGGGTTCCAGAAATAAAGGGTGCGTGTATGTGTGTGAGCGCGCGCGATTATGTTGAGGAGTTAACACGGCAATTTTCTCAGACGAAACAACCCTCTGACGTGGCGTTCTAATCATCGTTATTGAAGAACATTAGCGAAGAGACTCTAACCCTTTACTGCTCTGAGTCGTTTCCTCCTGGGAGACCTTCAGATGGTGATTTACTGTCGCTTCTGTTTTTTTCAGTCCCCTCTCTTTCTTTATCCTACTTTCTTACTGAGTGTGCCGTTAATTCCCTAAGTAAATTTTAAGAGATTGTTCTCCTTACCCCGATTACGACTGAAAAGAACCATTTGCTAAAGAGCTTTTGAGCACACGTTATATCGACATTAATCTGCTTCGTTGACCCTGAAGTGATGTGTTAGAGACTTCGACACGAGAAAATGTTGCATACTTGAATCGCGTTATTATAACAAAATTATTACTTTGAATTATGCAGACGATCGATTTCTAAAGTAAATTCATTTTTTAATTATTTAAATATGTGTTGTTGACTCAGTGATTTGTTGTTGTCGTATTCAGTCCTCCATGCTAACCTATCTTGCGCAAGCCTTTTCATTTATACATAACTGCCACCTCCTCGTCCTACCTATTATACTTAAAGTACTCCATCCTTGGCCTCCCTCTTCTGTTCTTACCCCACACACTTCCCTCTAATGCTAATTTCGTAAGACCCTCATGTCTCAAAACG
Organism: Eucriotettix oculatus; assembly: GCA_034510155.1. NCBI lineage: Eukaryota > Metazoa > Arthropoda > Insecta > Orthoptera > Tetrigidae > Eucriotettix > Eucriotettix oculatus. Next base: position 23,482,252 of record CM067379.1, read on the forward strand.
TGGCCTATTAATCTATCCCTTCTCTTGGCGATTGTCCTCCATATTGAAGAAAAGCTTCTCGATTTTCCACCCGGGTAACATCGAAGATCTTCACAGCATCGTCTTCCATCAGCCTGGAAGACGATGGCAATGAAAGCCGTCGAAACGTCGCAGTTCTTCGATGTTACTCGGGTGGAAACCGAAGAAGATTTTCTTCGTTCAATTCACCTGGAAAGCCTTTGATCTTTGGTCCTCCATATTGTTCTCTCTTCCCCTATTCTGCTTAGAACTTCCTCGTTAGTGATTCTATCCAACCATCTCATTCTCCTATAGCACCACATTTCAAAAGCTTCTATTGTTTTCCTGAAACTCCTATCTTCCACGTTTCGCGCCAAAATATTTGTATAATTTTGGAATACATCCTTGTGAATGTGGCCTGGTTATAAACCGAAAGCGACAATGGTGTCAATAAATGTTGTTGTGACAGTAAAAGATTGTTCTTTAGGTACATTAAATTATTTTCTTTCTTTTTGGGGCGTAACAGGCTTTATGAGGCTGGAAGGGAATTGAAAAGAGGCGATGGGGAAGGGAGGAGAAAGGTAGCCAAGTGTCGACTAGGGTTGTTCTTTTTTTTGGTAACAGGCTACATGAGTCTTTTATTCATCTCGCTGTACTTCCATATCAACCCTTTTCAATTACCCTCCTATGCTATTAAAATGGAGTTTCCTGTTTCAGGGTCAATGTAGTTTCTTACCCAAAAAAAGGCTACATGAGTGCCCCGAGACAATAGAATGATTCTCCTGAAAGTAATGCGTTATTTACATATCTTATTCGCAGCTTTTTTATAATTCGTGAAGTCTGTCTTGATGGCAAACCAATAAAATTACCAACGGAAGGTTCAACGTTTGCTTTGTAAACTTAGCCTGACACGGGTCTGTGTTGTGTGTGTCGCTGTTTCCTTAAAATAAAAGAAAATAAAGAGTATGCGTGTAAGAGAGGGAAGAATACCGTGGACGAAGTAGCGACTGTGAAGGGTGGTGAGTCAACAGGAAGCTGCAGGGAGAGGTGAGGGGGTGCAAAGGGGAGACTCCGTCATCCGCGGTGCAGACGTCAGAAGCAGCGGCTCGCGCATAAATCAGAGAGCGACGGCAATTTGTCCTTGTTTGTGCTGTTTATGGTCGGATGGCAGGGGCGTGTGTAGCAGCAAGGTGGTGCAGCAGGTCGATCTGATCTGAGACGCGATCAATGTGATCAGTGGTCTGTGGACACGGTGGCCCTCACCACCACCGCCATCGTCCAGGCAGGGCCATGGAGGCGCCAAAATAAAAGTGTCAACTCAACAATAAACCCGCCCCAAAAAAACGGGTGGGTGAGTGATAAATTAGGCAGGGCGTCACTCGGCACACAAGATAAGTCACTGTCTGGGCGATTAGCGAGTTCATATCGGTCGCTGTCACACCTAGGGGAAGGTAACACGATGGTGTCGCCGCGTGGCCAGCGGGAAAATTAAGGGTGCAAAAACGGTTCATCGCAGCTGAGTAATTTGTGTTGACCGCTTCTGAACACCGTTCTGCTACAACCAGAAACGTAAAATTCTACAAGAAAGATATTAAAAAAGTACCACATGCAATATTTTATTACTGTTGGGGAATTTTTAATTCTCTAAACCGGCAGTTGAAATCATAATTATACAACAATTATTTATTGGATTTGATTAAATAATTGATTAATTGCTATAATATTTTCCATTTATTAATTAATGCAAACCCCACGGTTGGAAGCCAAAATGTGATATTTATAAAAAAAATTCTAACATTAAATAATTATTGTGAAGGAAAACATATTCTTAAAAGAAATAAGTAACAGTGAAATGAATTTATATAAAGTATATATAGTGATATTAGTAATAAATAATTTAAGAAATGAAAATGCAAAGTTCTCAGGTTCATATTTTGAGGCAGAATCGGAACATTCATTAACTTTTCCTCGGCACAGTTTGGACCTCGGCTATGTGACGTTATTAATTTTCACAACTTACGGATTTTCGTCAATGTAATTGCAACTAATGGCTTCTACTTTCCTGTATCGGCCTTACTCATCCAACTTGTCCTTGGAAACTTCTCGCAACAATACTGTCCCACCTCCCGACCATCGCTCCTCCTGTCGCTCCTTTCTCCAACATTTCGTCACATCGGTGAGAAAACGTTCCGCCCACCAGATTTCGATTCAGCACAATGAGAACTCGTTCCTTGCCCCACACAATTCTCGATACGGGACAACACATAATTTCAGGATCTGTGGATTCCTATTTCCTCTGAAAATTTTCTCGTACGTGCCAAATGTTGTAGAGCAATCATTTCCTTTTGGAAAATATTAACAACTCTTGGGGCTTGTTTGGTTAAGTCAGTCCCCACACGGGAAGGTCACTGAATGGGTGTACAGAATTATTACACCAATTAAAATAAAATGGCCCCAAATTAAATTTCTAAACGTGTGCGGAAGGAGTTGCAGTAAGAAAAAGAATATAAAGCTTTTCAAATGTGGTGCTATAGAATATGCTGAAAATCAGATGGTTGGATAGAGTTACTATACAAAAAGTTCTAAGCGGAATAAGAGAAGAGATAATAATATGGAGGAATTTGAGAAGGTATAGATTACTAGGCCACGAGGATGATGTAAAATTAGCAATAAAGTGTGTGGGGTAAGGACAGAAGAGGGGGCCAAGGCTTAACGTTGAGCAGATTAGGGAGGATGTGAAATGTGGTAGTTATGTAGAAATGAAAAGGCTTGTGCAGAATAGGTTATCATGGAGGATTGCGTCAGACCAGTCTAAGGACTCAATACTACAACAATGACATTTTCACTACTCCTCATTTATTATTTTGGCAAATAAAGTGCCCCATAAATTAGGAAACAAGTTCGCCAGTAGGTTTACTTGAAATTCAAAGTAGAAAACTTTGTGAAAAGTTGACCTTATTAATTATTTCTGTTCTATTCAGTAGCGCATATTGTTAAGCAGCAAAAACAAATTTGTAAGATTTCATCACGCACAACGTAATTTAAGGGTATCTATTATATCTCCATTTAAAATGCAGCACTTTAATTCTCATCCATTTCAATGATTACTTAATATGTTTTAAGTTATTCCGTCTTGACGTTGGATTACAACAAGACTGAAGCAAATTATGGAAGCTTTTCCTGTTGCCTATGAAGTGAATTTGGAGTTTGGAGAGAAATTTTAAGGTAGTAAAGAGCGAAGGCTTTCCCTGTGAATTTGTTTCAAATACAATTCATGGGTTTCAACCCGGGTAAAAGTTTCTTTACACAACGTTTCGACGTTTAGACAGTCTACCTGACGACGATGGCGGAGCTTGCTGTCGGAACGTTGTGTATACAAACTTTGACCCGGGTTGAAACCTGAGAATTGTATTTGAAATTTTATTTCAATGTTTAAGGTTAAAGCAAAACGTTTCGAGGAGTTTCGCGAGACAAAATACAGCTTATTCAAAACAAAAAAAAAATGTTTCTCAAAATATGCTGCAGTAAAACAAAAAATAAATTGCAACAAATCAAATGCAGAACATTAAATGCGACTGCCGTTAACATCCATAGGAGTGGCATTCGACAAATCTTGTAAAAAAAATGCAAGCACACACCAGACAGTAATTTTTTTCAAGGGCGAGACAACTGGGGGATGCTACTATTGGGTAAATTATATTAATTATTTGTTAAAATAATTTTAGTAAATAAAGACAACACTTTTTTGTAGACCGCTGCTTTTTCAAGTCTGACAAATTCAGAGGAAATTGCAGTTGGCGTGAGAGAATTTGAGTCACGTCGGATCAAAAAGAAGCTATTCTTCGGAATATTAAATGGAAACAATTAAATTTCAAACCGATAGAGGAATACTAATGGAAGTTAAATTTCTAGTAGTGTTGTCGTCTCATGTTCTGCTGGTATCGATCTCTCGTGGTTTCTCGGTAGGATAGTTATTTTTCTCCGCGGAAGGTGGGTCCTCTGTCGGGTTTGCCGCAGTGTCGACCCAGACCACGTATGTGGGGCTCCTCCTCCTACCCTTAACAGCCACCTCCTCCATTATTCGGCTGGCTCCAAGCATTAAGGCCCTAATTCATTCCCTTCACAGCAGTAATCAACTGCCATTGTCTAGAATTAACTCGCAGCTCGCAGGGCTGCAGCCTTGCTGAGCCGGATTACCATTTCAAAGTTGGCAAGCTTGCAGCTTGCATAAACCTATCCACCCCTTCCTTCTTTTACAGGAAGCTCACTTCGGTGAAGATTTCTTTTTCTTTACCCCTATTCCTCGTTCCCCATGTCTACCATTATAAACTTCTTACCTTTGAGTCCCAATGAAGAGTTGTATGAAATTCATACACAGTTTTTTTAAAAGAAAAAAAGACTTCTCTAGTCTCTTTACCATTAAGTAGTGGAAACCAATTGGAATATTAAATGCGTGAAAATATTAATTTAACACATTCTATTTTTCATATAATTATCTATTGTTTATACTATTTTGAATGCTCACTTAACTCGAGAATCACTAATTATTATAGATCTTGTTTCATCGTTTCTCTTTTTCTACGTCAAAAACAAAAGCATTAAGTAAATAATTTAGTAGTAGTGATTAGAAAATAGTCAAGCAAAAAGTCAGAAATAGAAAATTTTTAATTCAAAATTAAAGACATTTCATCCCCAACTTTTGAGACCTTTTCAGTTCTTTGATTAAAACTTAACTGCAACTTTGTTTAGCTAGCCGCAGTATCCAGACCGATTATTATTAACTCAGATTAAGCTCAATGTTATTTTTATCTTTATTTAGAGTCACTTCGACTACTATTGTTATTAGTGACTGTGATAGGGGAACTCGTCTCCTGTAATAGTTTCACAGTGTGACAACATACACACGACACCCATACCCATGCCAGAATTCAACCCAGGACCTCTGTGATGTTGTAGCAATGCTGACCACTACACCACAGAAAGTCAACAAGCTCAATATTTTACTTACGATTGGGATAGTTGTTACGCAAAGTTTCGATCACTTGCTCTGCCATTGTCTTCATCACACAAAATGCCACACAATAATTATCTCCCTTACTCCAGAACTGTATGCTTAATCATTACCTCAGAAATTAATATTGCCTATTTTATTTAATATTTATGCTTATAAACAAAGTTTTATTTTAATTAATTTCCAAAACTTATTTGTATTTAATTAATATATACTTAAAAAAAAGTAAAGATATAACTACCTCATGGAGTGCTAATGTATAGAGGATTATAACAAACAAAAATCTAAACATTTCAAAGACTGTGTCGCATTATCGACAGCTTTACAATGTGTATAATTGAAATGGAATATCATTAAATTCTCTTATAAATATCAGCAAAATGTTAACTGAATTTGGTTATTTCCATTAATCTGTAATTGGAAAGCTGTGTCAAGAACTGATAAGCTTACATGGATTGTATAAAACAAAAATTTATCATTTAGTGCTATTCTGAAAAATTATTTGTGATTATTTTCTCAATAATATTCAGAATCTCTTCTTCCACTTTGTTTAGAATATATCCTGTTACATCATCACTTTCCAAGGTAGAGGTTGCACATACATCAAAATGTTTTGCTACAGATAAAAATTGGACTTGATTTATATTTTTTTGTAAAATGAATGAAACATTAAATGATAAATTTTATACATAAACTTATTTTAATCCTAAATTACTTATAGTAGAAAGTGAAAATATGTGGTACTGGGGTTATTCACAGACTTTACATGAGTCTCCGCAATCAAGGGCTACTTTTAATACTTCATATATGAATCATTCAGACATAATTTTGATATGAGAAAAAAGTTTTCACACAATAAATTGATGATGTAAATTTTAAAGGTTTTTACTAATTTTTTAAATGTTGTACATGTCTCCTATTTAAAATAATGATTTGATTTTATTTTACCAAGAGTACCCTTGAAATATTCCATCATAATCAACTGCCCTGACTCAAACTTATGAAGGTGAATTTTCTCACAGTAAAAATATTTGAATCTTTGTTATTTTATATTATTTTGGTCATGTATTGTGAAATTTACTTGAATCTTTGTTACATTATTTTGCCATGTGTTGTGAAATTTATTAGATCTTTTTGTATTATTTTACCATGTATTGTGAAAATGGAGTTTTTTTCTAGGTTATCTTAACAATTTAAAACATATATGTTAAATATTACTTTGACTTAATTTAGTCAAACCCATTGACTTTGAGTCTGCACTTATACATTCAAGTTCTCAAACTTTTTCAATATTTACAGTTCATGTTCATTAAGTTCATATTTCTGACAATGAATCATGTTTATTTAAAAAACAAATAAATAATAATTTCTATGTCTCTTCATGTTCATTTTCCTGGTAATAACTACAAAGTCTTTGGTTGAATATTCATGCTTCGAAATATTCGAGAAGGCTACATATCTCAATAGCTTTACTAATCGCCTTGTATTTAATATTATTGGCGGTAATTTAAATGACTCTCCCAATTGTCTCATAATTTTATTTAAACACATTTCCTTTCTATCTTTCAATTGGCATGTTCTGAACCTATATGCAGTAGTGTGGTAAGTTACATGAGTCAAAAAGACGACCCTGTTGTACAGTTACACTGGAACAGACTTTTATCTTTAATAATTTAATCAAATTTTGAAACGTTTTCATGAAATAGAATAAAATATTTCTATTTTTCATAGATCCTCTTGAGAAGTTCCCTAACCTACGCTCCACAAAAACATGGCTAATAATATTTATAACGTGCCACAGAAATGTATGTGCAAGTCACACGTATTTGAATCAATAACAATATGTAAATTGAGAACATGGGTTTTCCCAGTAAAGTTCTTGAATGAAGTCTTCGCGGGATTCTACTCGGGTATTGGCATTTGCTTGCCACAACATTTCGATGGCTGTCCCCGCCAACTTCTTCATAGGGACTGCTGCCATTTAAGTCTGGTGTGGCCGTTTATATGGCCCATATCCCAAGGCCCTGGTATGTAAGTAGTAGGGGTCGGCCACCCACAGTAGCCCCTCCCTACTCACTCTTCAAATTGTTGGCTGGTGGCTTACCAAGAGAAAGGCAGGTAGGTTGTTCTTTCAGTGTTGTCTTTTGCTTTGGCACAAACTCTATGCCACTTAAACACATAGCCAATCTGCTGTTTTGTGCACAGGCAACTCTTCAACTGCTTGGGACCTATGGTATGGACCATATAAATGACCACATCTGACTTAAATGGCACTTCATCTGAAAAAGATAGGCGTTGACAGTCATCGAAACATAAATTCATAGGTTACTCCAAATATTTCTATTAGATATAAATATATTAATATCCAGTAGTCTGGAATTTTTCTTATGCATCACACTATTTAAAATTTTACATTTTTTATGTTATATTAGTGAGTTGCAACTGAAAAAGAGTCAGTAAAAAATACTGAACTTGCACAAAATTTACAATAATATAATTTTTGTTCAAAACAACAGTAGTATTCTGTCTTAATTAGTATTTCTGTAAGTTATTCAACTTATGATAACTCTTTGAGCCATGAGAGTTTACATAGTGCTGCTTTTTAGGACTGCAGCAAGTCATTCTACCTAAAAATATTTAATTCAATTAGCAATCTAGACAAGTGAGGACAATGACCCTTACCATTTCTAGAGCAGAATAATATTAGCTTCCTTTTACAGTTTCATATTTGTCTACAGATTTTCCTACCCATCCAATTTACTGTTCACAACTATAGACAGTCTGAAATACTCGAAAAATTAGTGATCATTGACAGTTGCTTCATATCATTAACATTAAACTAATATTCTGGTTTACTGTTTGTTTCTAATTCTCTTGCCCCATTGCCACTAATGAAAACAATATTCTTCACCGACACTGCCAATGAAGGTCACAAATCTACATTTTACACACATTACATCACACAAAGCCTACCAGATAAATATTCCTCTTCTTGGTGTGGATAATAAAGAGATAAAGATTTAATGGCTTACTTGAAATCGAGAGTTAGTATTGTCATGCTGGGAAAGAGTATTTCGAATCTATGAATCCTCTAGCACCCTTCTTTGTAAGATTGTTCCTGAGGAAGAAGGCTAGTGCCCTGGAAAATATTTAATGTTTCCTGATAGACCCTCACTCTAAATTCAAACTGAAATACAGATTCTGAATTACTTTTAATAAAATGTTTAATGAACATACAAGTAGCTGACATTTTA